>JAJHSJ010000013.1:50582195-50899723 GCA_021015155.1 Magnolia officinalis | reverse complement strand
GGTGCAACAGTTAATGCCATCGTGCATTACTGGATTAGGCTCGGCTCAATCGCACTATCTTGATTGATCATTCGAACTCAGGCTGAGCAGACGAGTCGAGCACTGCTAACCTTGTCTGGGCTCGGATCATGTCAGATCAATTGTTACCTCGATCATTGGCAATCGATTCGGTTTAAATAGTCCGAACCCATGTCACGCCGCGGGTCGGACCTTTGTGGCTTTGCTATCTTGCTTAATGAAGTATTTGATGCGGCTGCTCGTTTAACTGAGCAGACCTTGAACGAAGCTCGGTTGAATCATCCTGGGATGTGGCTGAGCCGAGCTGACTTCAATTGGGGTCGGCTCAGATTCTCCCATAACAGAAGCGTCTCACTCCCTGAGTTTGCAACGCGAGCTCGGGGAGGGCATTCATACTAGGAAGATGAGCGGGCATGACAGTTCGCGTTATCATTGTAATTACACTGGCAACGGTTCCATAATGATGAACTTCATTATCGAGATGTCGAGTTCCTTACAGCGAGCGGTTCGCTTCTTGACGAGTGGTTGGAGGACACGTGTGAAGGGTCGAGGAAACAAAACGACCAAATCGCCTGGGAATCCGTTGCGAGCATCACAATTGAGAAAAAGGTGGGCGGCTCTTCTCATACCACATTAATTGCCATTAGCTGTAATCAGGGCTCGGCCAAGGAAGATGTGTTGCTCGGACTAATAAGGCACTGCCATGAAAGGATTGGTGCTCGACAACAGTTGTATGACTTCAGCAATAATTGCTAGTCATGATTACTTTTCGGTTGAGAATAGTATAAGAACCACTGCTCCACTCATTTTGTTTATCATTTGCTAGCTACCATTCTGTCGCTGTGACTTCTAGAGTGAGCAAATTCCTCTGAGTCTCCCTATCCTCTGCTTTTTTACTTTCCCAATTTCTTTTTTCGTCTTTCTTCCAATTTCAATGTCGAACGGTCTAGACGACATCTGTAAGGGTTATGCTTTCAAGGGCGACAGCGAGCTGGAGAGTACAGACTCTAGGCTCGGGGGGTCGGCAGAAATTCTAACTGTTGTACCCCTTGCTCCTTGGGCCAAAAAGGCTAAGATCATGAAGGCTGCTGCTCGGGGTACGGGCAAGAAGAGAATTCCTCGAGCCACCGCTCCAAGGGCGGATGTCGGGCTTGAGGGTGGACGGGATGCTGAGATTGTCCTGGAGGGGTCAGTCCTGACCAAGTCCCGAATGGCTGCCATCCGAGTAGAGTACCAAATCCCGGACTCTGTGAATATCTGAGCCCCTGCTCCGCTTGATGCTCCTAGGAACCTAGTCGAGGGTGAGATAACTATATTCATCCGCACTCTCCAGTGTGGGCTGCAGCTCCTTCTTCATCCATTTGTGAGGGCGATGATGGCGCACTTGAAGCTGGCTCCTTGTCAGCTTGCCCCCAACGCTTGGCGGTCAATGTCTGCCACCTTCATCATCTGACATCGGATCAGAAACAAGGATCTGACGCCGGATGAATTTATGTATCTCTATCAAGCCAAGCACGATCCATAAGAGATGTTCTGGTATTATCTTTCAATGAGGCCAAACCACGGCAAATGCCTCGCCACTGGGCTCCCAACTTCCAACAAAGATTGGAAGAACAAGTGGTTTTGGGCTTCCAAAGAATGGGAGGCGCCTGCCTCCAAGCTCAGCAGTCTTTGGTATTGAGAAATGGAGCCACATCTGGGGCCGCCCACGACCAGTCGAGGTTGCGCGGATTTCATGTTGCAAGTCCTTTCGCAACTGATATGCGAAAGGAGTTTCGCGGATTTCGTGTCGCAAGTCCTTTCACAACTGGGATGCGAAAGGAGTTTCGCGGATTTCGTGTCGCAAGTCCTTTCGCAACTGGGATGCGGAAAGGGAAGTTGCCAAAACTATAAATTGGGGTCCCTAGGGCTATTCTAGGTTAAGGTGAATTCTAGGAAATTATTCTAAGGTGTGGGCAAGGGATTTTCTCTGTACTTCCAAGAGAGAGGTTAGTATATTGCCTTGTAATCTTCGTTTCTCTTCATAGTGGAATTTTGCATCCGTGGTTTTTTACCCTAGTTTGGGGTTTTTCCACGTATATCTTGTCTTGTGGTTTGTTTTGGATTGCTTTGATCTATTTCTAGTTTATATTTCTTCATGTCTATCGTTTGTGGGTGAGGCCTTAGATTGGATCTAGGCTCACTGCGTTGTTGGCATGCTGCGCAACATTTGGGACAGAGTGCCCACAAAATTTTCTAGGCCAGGTCGAATATTGTAATGGAGTCTACATCTTTGCTTTTGTGCACTTATTTTTGTAGTATGATGAGCTGATTTATGTCCTCTGCAGCCTACGCAAAGGGCCCGCCAGAACTTTCCTCTTTCCTACGAACCCAGGTCGACAAGGCGTGGCTACTGAGAGAGGAGCACCGCATCTAGCACAAGCTCATTACTCGAGAGAACTTCCACAAGTCGGGTGTCTACAGATACATTCCTTTTTCTTCTGCTCTCGGTAAGCGTTTGCCAGTAGCTTTTAGTTTCTGTCGATTAAGTTTATTCTGAGCTGAGTTGTTCCTTCTATGGATGGTCGAGCCTTCGGGCGCCAAGATGAAGAGGAAGCAACCCCCTCCCCTCAGCGAGATGCTCCGCATCGAGCCTTGAGTGAAGACGTTGCTCGGAGAAAGAAGGGGACCCCTGGGGCCGAGGCCAGGCTCTCCGCAACTCCCGTTTCCGCCCCCAACTGTTACTTCTCATCCACCCGAGATGGAAAGGGAAGTGGTCGGGGAAACAGCTGTCGCGGCTCTCTCCAGTTCTGAGCTCAGAAGGGGGACCATGGCGGATGCTGAGCATATTGAGCTCACGCCGGCCGAAGTTGATTATCTGGTTGGGAGAACTAACTCTCCGCCCAGGTGCGGGGATGAGCCAATGGTTGAGGCTCATGTCTCGGTCGCTAGCGGCATTGGCGAGGTCGTTAGATTTGCTCCCCTCCTAGAACCTGGGGTGTATCCGACTGGCTACAACATGTCCTGCTTAGCCGACTGCTTGGCTAAGCACGTCCCAGAAGCAGAGATTGTCAACCTCCTCTCCCGCCGCCATGAGTTTTTCATGACTGATATAGTTGCGGTCTATTATAAGGTAAACCCTTTTTCCTTATCTGATCCGTTCTCCTCTAATTCTGAATTGTTTCTCACTCTGTCCATTATTCAGGCTGTGCCCATGTTTTTTGTTGACTCAGGAGAGGTTGCAGGAGTTGGGCAAGAAGGCAGAGATTGCGACTCTTCAAGAGGAGAATGAGGCCCTTCAAAAGGAGAAGGCCGAGATGGAGGCACTTCTCAAGATGTCGGTTGAGGAGAGGGAGGAGTTGAAGGGTTTGCTGGCTGAGAGCCAGGTGAAGGAATTGTCGTTCCATGGGGAGATCAACTGGATCCAGTCCTGTTTTGATTCGATCGACTCTGAGCTGATGAGGATGAAAGCCTATCTCGACAATGCCTAGCTGACAGCTGAGCTGGGGCAGGCCAAGCTTGATGCTGCTGCCGAGGCGAAGGCACAGTTGAGAAGGCGCTGGCTGCTCAGCGGACCGAGTTCGACGCCTCGGTCACCTCGATTGCTGCCACCGCTGTCAAAGAGTTTAAGTCCTCGGCGGAGAGAACTGCTGAGGCCGAGAAGGTCTACCACTGCGGCTACAACGCCTGTCTCGATGATGTCAGAGACCTCTATCCCGACCTCAACCTCGAAGCTCTAGCTGCCGAGGATCCTGAAGAGGGACAGGCCGAAGACGCTTCTCCTATTAACCAACCCCCCAGTGCTGATCTTCCTCCTCCCCACATCGACTGATACATGCCTTATCTTGTTTATCATTTATTTATTTTTTTATAATTGGATATTGTAGCGCTTCGGCGCCATTTTGGTCAATATACTTATATATTTTGGTCGGTATACTTGTTGTGGATTGCGTTGCATTTATGTCGATTATGTAGAATATGCTTGTGATGCTTGTTGAATGACGAGCCGACCTCTTCTTTAAGGGTCAGCTCGTCGAAGGGTTCCATTTATGCAATTGAGAGATGGTCCTTCGTAGCATGCTCGGATGGCGAGTTGGCCGCTTCTTTAAGTGGTCGGCTCATCCGCGGAACCTTTTTTTCCGCATAGGAGGTCCCATGTAGGACGAGTTGGAATGTGTAGAGCATAATAGGGCGATTCTGTGTAGAAAAATGCATCTTTATTCCAAGTGTGGATTCGTCACAAGTAGTGTCGACCCCTTACATTAATTCTCTTAGGAATAATAGATCTTCAGATGCTCGGCGTTCCCTGGGTGCGGTAGCGGACGCCCTTCCAAGTCCTTGAGTCGGTAGAAGCTGGGCTTGGCCAAGCTGACTACTCAATATGGTTCCTCTCAATTCGGTCTCATGGATCCTACTCCAGGCTCCGCGATGTTCTGGAACACACGACGAAGGACGAGGTCTCCCCATCGGAACCGCCTCGTTTTGACCTTGGAGTTGTAGAAACGAGCGACATGTTGCTACCGAGCCGCAAGCCATAGCTCAACTATGTTCTTCAATTTCTCGAGTAAATCGAGGCTCGCCATCATTTGCTCGGCGTTTTCGCTGTTCTGATAGGATCGCACTCGGGTAGTGGGGAGTCCTATCTCGACAGGGACAACAGCCTCGGTGCCATAAGAGAGGGAGAACAAGGTTTCTCCTGTTGCTGACCGGGCTATAGTTCTGTACCTCTGCAGTACAAACGAGAGCTCCTCGGCCCAGGCGCCCTTTGTTTTTTCCAGCTTGGTCTTGAGATGACTCTTTATTATTTTGTTCACTACTTCCACTTGGTCGTTAGATTGAGGATGTCGAGGTGATGAATAGGCATTCCTGATGCCGAGCCTCTGACACATACCCCTGAATCTGTCATTGTCGAACTGCTTTCTACTGTCTGACACAATGGTGTGTGGAATGTCAAACCAACAAACGATATTCTTCCAGACGAAGTCTGTTACTTTCTGCTCGGTGATTCTATCGACAGGCTCGACTTCAGCCCACTTGGTGAAGTAATCGACTGCTACAATCGCATACTTAGTCTGCCCCTTGTCCTGGGGTAGGGGTCCGATGATGTCAATCCCCCACTGGGCGAACGACCATGGCCCACTCATAGGGGTTAGCTCCTCTGCCGGTTGTCTAGGGACGGCTGCAAACCTTTGGAATTTGTCACATTTCTGAGCAAATCCTCTGAAGTCCTCTTGAATTATTGGCCAATAGTATCATTGACGGATAATTTTCTGCGCCAAAGCTCAGCCGCTAGAGTGATTTTCGCAGATTCCTTCATAAGTTTCTCGGATCACATACTTTACCTCATCTGGTCGTAGACACCTTAAGTACGGTAGGGAGAAGTCTTTCTTGTATAGAGTATCCCCTATGATTATATACCATGCCACCCTTATCCTCAGGTGCCGAGCCTCTAGTTTATCCTTGGGAACTTTGCCATCCCTGAGGTTTTCAAATATTGGATCCATCTGACTCGTCGTCGTCTGCATTGGGTGAACAATCCTGTGGTTGAGACAATCAATGCTCGATTCGTTGAGGAATTCCACCGGGACAATCCTCAAAATACTCCCTTCTATAGTTGAGGCCAACCTCGCCAGAGTGTCGGCCCAAGAGTTCTCGACCCTTGGTATCTGGTTGATGTTACACTCTTGGAACTTACTCATGAGTTTCCAAGCCTGGCCGAGATAGGCTATCTTCTGGCTTCCTTAGCCTCATATTCTGCTTATATCTAATTTACGATGAGCTGGGAATTGCACCGAATGTTGAGAGCTCAGACTCCCAAGGTAATCGCCAACCTGAGTCCGGCAAGTAGAGCCTCATATTCTACTTCGTTGCTCGAGGCTTGAAAACCAAGCTTTATGGCGTACTGGACAGTCGTTGAGTCAGGTGCTACGAGGATAATTCATGCTCCTCCTCGTTTCGAGTTTGGTGACCCGTCTACGAACAGGGTCCAATTGTCCGCTGTCATTGTCTCCACTTTGGCGTCCTCGGCAGGCGGATTGGCCTAGAGGATCATGAGGTTCTCTGTCATATTGGCATGCGCGTCCAGGTCAAATGTTCCAGCTTCGCTATTCTAAGTGGTGAACTCTGTTATGAAATCAGCCACGACCTGACCCTTGATGGCGGTTCTCGACCGATATTCGATGTCAAACTCTCCGAGCTCAACTGCCCACTTGGTCAGGCACCAATACATTTTGGATTTCTAGAGCACCTAGCGAAGGGGTTGGTCAGTGAGGACGACTATAGAGTACACTTGGAAATACGGGCGAAGTCGTCGGGCAGATACTACCATTGCCAGGGCGAGCTTCTCTAGGCTCGAATACCTTATTTTTGCTAGGACCATTGCTCTACTAACGTAGTACATGGGATGCTGCTTCCCCTCGGATTCTCTGATAAGGGCCGAGCTCATGGCCAAAGCTGAGACCGCCAAGTAGATGAAGAGCGGCTCCTCTTTCTCCGGCTTAAACAGCATCGGAGGCGAACCTAGATACTGTTTCAGCTGTTGGAACGCCTGTTCACAATCTGAGGTCCATTCTGCCTTCTTATTACCCTTCAACTGCTGGAAGAAGAGGAGGCACTTGTCGGTTGCCCTGGAGATGAACTGGCTGAGGGCGGCCACTCTCCCGGTGAGGCACTGGATTTCTTTCAAGCTCCGAGGAGAGCTCATATTCAGGAGAACTTTGATCTTTTCTGGATTCGCCTCCATCCCCCTCTGGCTGACCTGAAAGCTGAAAAATTTACCTGAGCCCACACCAAATGGGCACTTGGTTGGGTTCAGCCTCATCTGATATTTCTGTAGAATGGAGAAGGTCTCGGCGAGGTTTGATATGTGGTTGGTCGCTTTAACGCTCTTCACTAGCATGTCGTTGACGTAGACTTCCATGGTCCGACCGATCTGACAAGCGAACATCTTATTCACTAGTCGCTGATAAGTTGCTCCTGCATTTTTCAGGCTAAAGGACATAACTCAGTAGTTGTAGAGCCCTTTATCCGTGACAAATGTCGTCTTCTGCTTGTCCGAGGAATGCATTACTATCTGATTGTAACCGGAGTATGCATCCATGAACGTGAGGAGTTCGTGCCCGGCTGTACTGTCGACTAGTTGGTCGATCCTGGGGAGGGGAAATTTGTCCTTTGGACAGGCTTTATTCAGGTCGGAGTAGTCTACGCAGACCCACAATTTTCCATTAGCCTTTTTGACGAGCACACCGTTGGCGATCCAGTCTGGGTAGTTGATTTCTACAATGAAATCTGCCTCAAGCAGTTTATCAACCTCCTCGGTAATCGCCGCGTACCTCGCAATTCCGCATGCATCGTCTTCCGTGAACGTCAAGCTACACGAACTCATTCGCGGTTCCTTACTCGGCCTGTCAGCCAAGTAAACGTTGTGCTCGGGGTCAGTACTCTGAGCATGAGCCTTTCGGGCTCGATTTGAGTCTCCATCCCCTGATGGACCTCCTCATATTGTCTGGATCTTGAATTTTTCGTCCACTGCTTTGCTTGGTGGCTCATCCTTCCGAGCGTGCTTTTCCTCCTTCACGAATTCGAGCAAGTATCCCTTGTGGATGAGAGTCTCGATCTCTTCTTTTAGATCGACAGGATCACTGGTGTTATGACCGTGGTCGCGGTGGAAGCGACAGTATTTGCCTTTATCTCGCTGGCCCGCGTCCATTTTCATGCAGCTCGGCCACGTTAACATCTTCTTGTCTCGGATCTCCAAGAGAACTTGCTTTGGAGATGTGTTGAGAGGAGTATATGAGCTGAACCTGCTCTCAGGCCTTTTGATCGACCTCTGACCACGTGAGGTGTCTTCGTCCAACCTCCTCTTGTTCGACTATTGTGGGGCTTCATCTTTGCATTTCTTATCTCATTGGGGGGGGGGGGGTTTCCTGAGCTCTGAGAACTTTTTCGAGAACCAAAGAACTCTTCGACATTTGAATACTTCTGAGCTTGATTCATTAGTTCCCCCAATGTGGTCAGAGGATTCTTTCCTATGGAAAAAAGGAACTTTCTTTCCCTGAGTCCGGCAATCATCGTAACTAGTGCCATCTTGTCGGAGTAGTCGTCAACTTGCATCGACTCTTTGTTGAATCGGATATGTAGTCTTTTAGTGCCTCTCCCTCCTTTTACTTGATAGTCAGCAGGTGGGTAGATGACTTTCGGCACTGTTTCCCAATGATGAACTGAGTCAGGAATGCTTTGTTGAGCTCATCAAACGAGCTGATTGAATTTGGCTTCAACTGTGTATATCAACTTCACGTGACTCCCATGAGAGTCAGGGAGAAAGCATGGCACATGATCGGTCCGGAAGCTGATTGAAGCTGCATCCATGACCGGTATGACTCTATATGCTCGGTTCGATCTTCAGAACCCGAAGACGGTGTGATGGGGGGCAACCGGAACCTCGAAGGCATTGTTGCACTCATTATCTCACTGGTGAATGGGGGCTCCGTTTCCTCCATCATTGCTTCTATAGTGGTTGAGGCCTGCGCTTGATATGCCTGGAGCATCGTGTTGATCTGCCCTTACAACTCCTCAAGCTGAGCCTCCCAAGGATCCCTGTTCTTGGCCATAGCTTCCCAAGCGTGATCAGGTTCGGTAGTCTTCCCACGTCTCATCCTTTCCAGTTCATGGCAGAGGTCGGTCGGAGCTAATGCCGAGGTCTTAGAAACATGCATCGGGGCTCGAGTTGATGTCTCCCGAGCTCGTGCCGGGACCCGAGCAGATGCGCCTTGTGACACACCTCTTCGAGAAGCCGCAAGGGCAGGATGTTCCACAACCATCGGAGCGTTCACCTCTTGATCAAGGGGTGCATGTTGTCTAGCCATCTACTGTTTCGTTTGGCCGATCTCATTGACCAGCATTTCCACTTGACTCTGTAGCGCTTGGTACCTACCTCCTCTATTCCTAGATCGCTGAGTTGGTTCCGTAGGCACAGATTCTATTGCAGCCCAGAGGTCGAATTTCGTTGCCTAGTCGGCTCAGGATTAGCCGCAATTATCGGTGTATCTGCTTTCTTCTTCCCTCTTGCCATTTCCTTTGGTAGAGTAGGAGTGGGTTTTATGTCGTTTCCCACGGACGACACCAAAATGTTGATACAGATATCTGACTCACCCTTGCCGAGCTCCGAGCATTTGTGCCAAGCCCCGTAAGCCTGCACAGGAGACCCTGGCTAGAGCAGGGGACCCTCTGATGCTAAAGCAGGCTAGGAATCTAGGTCTAAGTAGTGTAGGTGGGTTTCGAGTAAAAGATTTTGCGTACCGTTCCTGTAGATGAGTCTCTTATTTATACCATTTGATTGGAGTGAACGTGCCCGTCATTCTCTGCACGATCTCTGCCATAAGGCGGGAATTGTGCATGCGCCGATGTCATCAGTTACTCTATGATCATGGTGCAACGGTTAATGTCATCGTGCGTTACTGGATTAAGTTCGGCGCAACTGCACTATCTCGATTGATCATCTGAACTCAGGCTGAGCAGACGAGTCGAGCACTGCTAACCTTATCTGGGCTCGGATCATGTCAGATCAATTGTTACCCTGATCATTGGCAATTGGTTTGGTCTAAATAGTCCGAACCCATATCACGTCGCTGGTTGGACTTTTGTGGCTTTGCTATTTTGTCTGATGAAGTATTTGATGCGACCGCTGGTTTAGCCAGGCAGAACTTGAACGAAGCTCGGTTGAATCATCTTGGGATGTGGCCGAGCCTAGCTAACTTCAATTGGGGTCAGATCAGATTCTCCCATGACATGTGGCGTGGACCAACAAAATTAAAATTTCAAAATAAGCCTGGCCTCCTACAAGATGACCTTAATAGCTCAAAACCCGTGCTGAAGCTAGCCGAGGCCTGCCTGCCGACTGTCCTAGAGATTTCTTTGATGAATCTAGGATTACCACCTGCTGTTGAACCACACCCTTTTTTGAAATCGACAAGGCTACGATTACGGGTGCGACTTGGGTGGGTCGGGTCGACCCAAGCCCAACCCAACTACAAAATGGTCAAGCCGACCCAACCTGAGTCGTTAGCCTTAGAACCCGAGCCGAACTCAAAATTATTTTCAATGGATCAGAACAACTCTTAAAATCAAATTCTCCTATTATCAATAAAACGTGATTATGATGCAATAGCTTATTCATGATAATAGCAAGAATATGGACAGCTCAAACGATAGTATCATTTCATAAGGTGGGCCCAATGGACACTAACAGATACTGCATTCTGAATTGCAACACATGCAAATCAAAGCCATGTGTGTATAAGTTGCATATCTACAATATCCAAGACATCCATCAGAACGGTAACAATATGTAGATTCTCAATCCCAAGAATCAAGAATCTTGGGATTGAGAATTAACCGAACAAATGTATGGTTGTGAAAAAATGGCCAAAGTTTTCTAAACCGTTCACTTATTTCTAATGATCGGCCACACCTACTAAGTACACATCTTTATCTTTCAGCAGTAGCATATACGGTGAGGCCCATGATGGATTGCCTGGATATCTCACCTGTGTGCCATGCTGGCATATATGGTAGCGTATCAAGCGTCATAAGCAGCCGAGTATCAAATAACTCTTAGAAATTGCACAAAGGGTATATATAAATTCACATTAAACCGACTAAATTGTGGGACACACCATCACCAAGCCAATGATTAGTGAAACACCTGTTTGCTGAAATCCGACCGTTGGATATTCTGCTTTTTACAACATCTTACGTAGATATATATCGGGTCGGGTTGCACAAGGCCTCGACCCGAACCCAATCCAAATTTGGATTGGGTTGAGGATTTTCAGCCCGAGCCGAGCCCAACCCAACCATGGTGTTTGTATGACATCTCACCCGTCTAGCAAGGTTGTCCCATCATGAAAATGGGATGGCCCAAAAAGCAGGTTGATCCAACCATCAGATGCACCCCATGTGAATGAGAGATTTTTAGGATGGTTGTACATGGTTTTCTACGATGTGCCTCAAATGTTAGTTGAATTTATCTGAATTTTGGGGTGTCCCATTTTCATGGTGGGTAAACCTTTTTGGATGGCCGGGATGTCATATAAACACTATAGTAGCCTTACAGGCTTAACTACTTGGTTGTACGTGTGAACATTCCTCTGTGTTCTTTTTTATAATGGTCGCCCACCCACCTGATTAGCTAGGAATTTTCCATCTAGTAGATTTTTTGAGATGCCCCAATCCACATTTAGGCACATCAGATCTTGAATCACTGGACCATGGATCCCACTTATGCCAACTGAGTGTATCCTTAATGGATCAGGACCTTATATTTCCTACAAAATTCAATAGATTAGCTTGATTTATGCCCCAGCCTTTTGCTTGTCCATGATCAATTCCCTATGCAACCGACGGTTAGGATATCCTGAAAAAAGAAGAAGAAACTGACCATTTACAGTGATCAATATGGGTGAAAGAAAACCATATTGATATTGTCCATGCAACAATAGGATTGATATTTAAATCTATTAAACACCATGAAGTCAGACCGTTAAATGCTCTATTTTAATGTCTCCATCTCTCATCACCTTCAACAGTTAATTAGAATTTGTGAGGGTTGAACTGGGCAATGCAGCAAAAATGTGCAAGATCTGGGTTCTCCATCAGGTGGGCCCCGCAATGAATACGGAATAAATTATCGAGGTGCTTCTTTCTTGTACTAGTGTAGTAATGACCTGCAATACAGAACTTATAGGTTAACCTTTCGCTCGATACAAGAATCCACAGTTTACTCATTTGAGTGAAATTCACTGGCTTAATCCTAACTTCCATTCAAGTAAAGGTAAGGAGAGGACTTGAATACCAAGACAGGCCAGTAGTCTTCTACTCCTGGTCGACTGCTCTATGATGGGCTTCCTTTTCCTAAGGGAATGATGTGGAAGATCCAAAACAAAATAAATAAATAAATAAAATAAAATAAAAAATTAGTGTGGTATTTTGCTAGCAACAATATAATGGAGGCAGTGAATAGTTGTTGCGTGCTAGGGTGTGCATTTGTTTTTCAGCTTCAAAGCTTATATTATTATATAACCTTGGTTATATCTTTTTCTTTCAAAATTGATGAAGAAATATTAATTTTTAAGGTTATAAAAGACAGCTTTGGCAGTTGACACTTTAACATTTCCACTAAAACTCTTGTCGGAACCAAACTATAGAATTACCGCTGGAATCAGCATTTTTTTCCTATTTTATGAGGATTTCATGTATTTTCTTCCCTAGGAGATATATTAATGGCCTGTGATGGTTTTGGGTTCTAAAATATAGAGATATAGTAGAAAATCCAAATTAATAAACAAAAAATAACAATAGAAGAATCTAGAGAGTTGAGGCATGTTACTATCGCTGTCTTAAAGATGGATTTGCCTCCATAGGAAGACAATCCCTGATACATTGGGTCCTCGCAAATATGTCCCCGGGATATAAAATCTCTCCTTTAAGATGAAGGACTTAGATCTGGTGCACTCTCGATCACAGCCACCCGAACTCAAGAATGATAAACTGACTTGTCCAGAGGGAACTCAAAGAGAAAAACCAGAGAAGAATTTTTTCGAATGGATTTTCAATGAAGAGGAAATGCTTTTATAAATGAAAAATAGGTAGTATGTTATGGCTTGAAGCACAATAAACGCATGTCAGCGCACGCCTGCTCATTAATTATTAGGTAGGTGTACAACGACTCTTTATTTACTCATGTACGAGTACGACAAAACATATGCATATAAACCCAAGTGTCTGATCAAATACACACCGCACTGCAACACCGCACTGCACCATGCCTCGCCACAGCCACGGGCAAGGTTGCTCCCATAAGAAACTCTTGTTTTCCAATATAAAGGAGGGTTTTAATATAAAGACTTAGTTTTCTTAACAACTTTCCAATGTGCGACTAAACTAAATACAATTAAGGCAAGTTAGTTTTTTTTTTTTTTTTTTCAAGATTTTTCAAATTTATTTTAAAAACATTTTTAATCCAAGAATCCCCCATAATTTAAAAATTCAGAAAAACAATCAGAAGATTAATTGGGTAAATCAACGAAATGAAGTGCATCAGCAAATGTATTTAAAAGATTTTAACATTGCCTAATGTATATATGTCTGATTCGTCGGGAAGAAGTAACATAAAGTTGACGGATGACGGATGCTACTTGTAGTTGCATATCTGCAGTCGTCAATCACTATAAACCCACACATAACCACATGTGTGGGCCCTGACCTTTTACCAGGGTGGCCCCATTGTTAGCATGCCCTGGCCAGAAAAATCAGGCTGGTCCCCTCATCAGGTGGGCCAGCAGGTATGAAGAAAATAGATGGTTGAGAAAGGAAAAACCAATGTCCATGTTCAAATTCAAAGTACTTGTGGCCCACCCCATGACTTGACCAGCTAGATTTTTATGCTGGGGCATAAAGACAATGGGGCCTCCGTCGGCTGCCTCAGCTTGAACATATAGGGCGAGTTCAAGAAAAGAGGACATTGAAAATGACAAAAAACAAGCAGAAGATGAAATGTGAGATGAAATGGATATCCAAACCTAAAATTTTTACTATTTGCAGATGCCAGATGCTTACTTGCAGTTGCATACCTACAGTCGTGAAACACCATAAACCACACGCCTACCATGTGTGCAAGTATACCATTTATCAGGTGGCCCTATGTTTAATATACCCTGGCCCAAAAGAAAATCAAGCTCAGGTTGGTAAGCACACCAAAAGAAAATGGATGATTAACAAAGCAAAACCAACATCCATGTTCAACATACTACCCCGTGATTGGAGCAGACTGATCTTTGTGCTCCGGCATATAGAAAGTGGGGCCTACCTTATGAACGGCCCCAATCTTCTAAATGTGTGATAAGTCCGCATGAGTGGATTGACTGCAGGTGTGCAACAGCGAGTAGCTCTCCTCTTTGCAAGTAGAAAAGCTATGTTTTCTCCTCAACTAAAAGCAAAAAAGTACCTGTCAAGTAGCTCCTCCAAAATAACTCTTTGAGAAGGCGTGACGTAATGGATACAGCTTCTTGGGCACTGGCCGACAGCAAGCTGCACTTGGTAATCCTCACCATGTCCTGTTTAAAATGACAGATTCATAAATAGAAAGTTGGGACACGGAGCAAACAACAAAATTTAAAAAGATAAAAGTCCATCCATCATAGAAGACAAAACAATCTACAACTGAACATGGGTGCGAGTATCTGCACAGTAACCTCAAGCCTTGAGTTCATAGAAATGCGCCCGTCAGATCAATGGCCTCCAATATGGGCAGTCAAGATCATTTGCACAAAATTAGGTTTAGCCAACAATTTGATCCATCTATTTTATAGTTCCCATCATGGATTGCTTATGATTCTAAATAATCACTTCTGTTAAGCAATCCTGACCATCCCATCCATGTGTTGGGAAAAGGATGGCTCCAAAAAATAAGGCCGACTAGGATGGATTTGACCATCTGATCACTCTTATTTTTATCATGGTAGTCCTCGAAATGTGTTCTAGATTTAATGGACAGTTTAGATTGATCTATTGGACTGTCCAAGTTACCCAATTCTACAAGGAGCACTATAACTTATAGTGCTCTAGGAGCATTGGAGGTTGGAACATTTCTCTTTAAATTCCTATATAATATGTACGGAGATCCAAAAAACTGAAAAGAGTCGGAGGAATTGGAACTCGTTCCTTAAAGAGATGTTCTAGTTAATAATCCCTGCAATATCCAAATGCAGTTTATAAGTATTAAAGATACTATGTAAAAATTCTTATGTTTTCTTAGATTTTGGTGGTCTTAAATCTCTTACTCTAATTCTCCATTTAATAAAGCGGTTTTCGCATCCATTTAGTGGATCACAAGATTGTTGATGGAAGCAATAGCTATCAATACTCGTGTAGTTGTGATTTTGGTGACTGATAAATGTGCTGAAAAAGTCAATTCCTTTATTTTGCTTATACCCCATAACCACAAGCATAACCTTAAATTTCTCAACAGATCCGTCTTGTCTTAGCTTAGTCTTAAAAACCAATTTACAACCTATGGGTTTGCTACCCTGAGGTAGGTCTACCAATTCCCAAGTGTTATTTTACAATATAGAGTCCATTTCACTATTAATGGCTTCCTTCCAAAAGGTTGCATTAGGATAGCTCATAACTTCAGTATATGAGGGATCATCATCTACTAGGAAAGTGTAAAAGTCAGGTCCAAAGCTAATTTCAACTCTGGCCCTCTTACTTCTTTTAGGTTCCAAGATTTTTTCTATTGTGTTATTCTCTACATCAATCCTTACGGCCGAATCTGTTACTTCCATGGAAGAAGCAGCCTTAGATTTTGGTGAGAATATGTTTTCAAAGAAATCGATATCCAAGGATTCAATGATGGAATCGGCATCAATATGATTATGAGACCTCAAAACCAAAAATCTATAAGTCCTACTATTTTGCGCATTGCCTATGAATGCACAATCAAAAGTTTTATTCCCTAATTTCGTTTTCTTGGTTAAAGGTAGCCCTACCTTGGCTAGGCACCCCCACACTTTAAGATATCTCGGGTTTGGAGGTTTATTCTTACACAATTCATAAATGATTTTATTAGAATGCTTATGAGGTACACAATTTAAAATATGATGTGCAGTAAGAACGGATTCTCCCTATAAATTAAAGGGCAAACCAAAACTAGAAAGCATAGCATTTGCGATGTTCATCATAGTTTTATTGTACTTTCAACTATTTCATTTTGTTGAGGTGAATATGGTGCAGTTATCTCATGTATAATCTATTTTGATTCACAGTAAGATGTAAAGTCGTGAGAAAGATATTCTCCGCTTCGATCAGATCTAAGAACATTCACATTTTTCTTTAATTGATTTCTCACTTCATTTACAAAGGCCATGAATATATCTTTTGCTTCATCCTTGCTCCTAATTAAATATAAATTTGCATATTTGGAATAGTCATCTACAAAGGTTATAAAGTATTTCTTTTCTCCACAAGTCATGATATTTTTAAGGTCACATATGTCATTGTGAATTAAATCTATGACTTTGTTGTTCCTCCTTTCAACTCTTTTAAATGGTTTTCTAGAATGCTTAGATTATACACATATTTCACATTTATCTTAGTTTTCCCTTTCCACTTTGGGAATAAGCCCCATAGATATCATGCTATCAAGATAATAATAATTCACATGTTCTAGTCTAGCATGCCACATATCATGAGACTCAATCAAGTAAGCAGAAGAACTAGCACCATATCATTTATAACACTCAATTTGAACAGTCCATTAGTTACATAGCACCATATCATTCATAACACTCAAGGCCTACTGCTCATCAGCGCCTGAGAAACTGCACTTAGATTGGTTCAGAGCAACATTGAAGTGGAGGATTCAAACCCCTTCGAGTGAAAATGATCACAAACACTCGAAACGTTTTAGTGGATCTGACCAAAAGGCCACATTCTACAAAGATAACCATGTAGGATGAAACCCACAAGATGATAACATGATAACAATCTAGGAAAATGCTTGGGTTTGTATTTTTTTATGTCAACAAAACCAGTTACAATTGAATCTGCATCAAACATAGAAAACAAAAGGCAAAATTTAATATTAGCACCCATCTAACCATCTAACTTAAAAAGTGGCAAGAAACTATGGACACAAGCATGTCCATGCAAAAGGAAGCAAGATTCGGGACAACATATATGAGAGGCTTGTCCCCCAATCAAGCATCCAACCAAAATCTGACTCTCTTAAAGTTTCTCACCAAAAAGATTTCTCGCCCAAAAGATTATACCTTCCCGGACTGAGGGTACAATCCGATTAATACCTTTCCAAATATAGGAAGAACGATGGAGAGAAGAGGTTTAGTCCACCATCCCTCCTAAGAAAAACCATATTTTGCTACTCCTAAGGATCTCTAGAGGCTAGAATTCTCTTTTCCAAAGTGCCACACCCACTTCCCCATAAGTGTAATAGCTCATATCCATATGCCTAATACCAACTCCCCTCAAGAATAAAGGACACAAACCTCCTTCCAACTGAGGAGAGGAAATTTCCTGTAAAGAGAACCTCCTTGTTGTTGTACCCTATTTTTGGCCATTCCTAGATTAACCAATTAGGAAGTGACATGTGTTGTTGTACAAAGAAGGAATAGCACGCAGAAAGATCTCCGGAGATATTTGGAGTGTTTTTTATGGAATCACAACTGACACTGAGATGGATAGTACATGTCATCTGATGATAGGGCACGACCGAGAAGTTCAAGAGACAGAAGGTGGTCGAGAGAAGAGGAACGGTTAGAAGAATACAAAAATATAGAAGAATATGGAAGACCGACGTGGCAACGATTCAGCTACCGTAATGGTCCAAGTAAAGAAAGAAACGTATACAGAGAATCTGAGTAGCAAAGAAGTCTATAAATAGAAGGAGAAATCATTAGAGCAAGTCGTCTCATACCAACCAAACAAACTACTCAAATTATCTTTTAATTATCCTGCAATTTATCTTTCCTTATCATAGTAAATCTCTTTCTTAAGAGTAGTCGTAATCGATTACCTATAATATTAGTTTACACTCATATGCTGGACTTTTATCTCAATACAAGTAGTTTTTCATTCAGAAAGGCTTCTTACAGTTGCGCCTCGACCGACTGTAAGTATTTTACTTTACGTTTGAAGACAACCAGGTATCAGAAAAGTCCTTTCGTACGAAATACAAAATGGAACCCATTTTCAGAGGAAGAACCCCATCCTCCGAATATCGCCTGATCACTTTATAAAACAATTTGCGAGTGGCTGAATAAGTAACCAATCTGCTCAGATCTTGGTCATATACAGTCGCAGTCATCGTATCTGCCTATATTGGCATTTGGGGTCAAGTTGTTCGGTTGGAATCGAGCCACATAGTCGGTTCTAGCACGCCCACACACACCACACATGTCAAAAGCATCCAAACCGAAAAAGTGTCGAACACCTGCCACGAAAAGCCCATTCAAAGCTTATCCATCTTGGAAATAACAAACTTAGGGCATTGGAAGAGACGTGTAATAAACAGGCAGGTTAACTAAAAAAGCCTTGATGAGAGTGAGCCTGCCTCTAAGGAAAAGGAGGTTCCTTTGCCAAGATGACAGTTTCCTCTCCATTTTTTCAATCACTCTGTCCAAAAGAAACAATAGAGGCTTTCCCACACAAAGGGGTAAGCCAAGATAAAAAGTTAGGAAAGTCTACACTTTGCAGCCAAAGTCATTTGTGAAGCGAGAAGCTTCTTCCTCCAAGAGGTCGATTCCAAAAAGTTTGCACTTGGATTTGTTAACCTATAATTAAGAAATAACCTCAAACCAACAGATCAACATGCTAAGAAATTCTACCATCACCTCATTTACTTCACAAAACAAAAGAGTGTCGCAAGCAAACTGAAGATGACAGATACGAGAGGGGAAGTTTTCTACTACAAATCCTTTAAACAATCCTACTTCTTGTCCTCTCATTAGCAATCTGCTAAGAAGCTTCTAAAACCAAGATGAAAAGGGGAGAGAGGGTCACCCTGACGAAGACCTCTAGATGAAGTAAAAAACCCAAATAGAGAACCATTAACGAGAACTAAAAATTTAGTGGATGAGACGCAAGAGCGAATCCACATTCACCATTTGGAACCAAAACCCAGGCGATCACGCATATAATCCAATAATAACCCATCCACGTGGTCATATGCTTTCCTTAGATCCAATTTACAAACCACTCCTGATCTTTTCGCTCTAGAACAGGAGTCTAGACATTCGTGAGAGATCAAGACACTATCAAGAATACGCCTCTCCTTTCCACAAAAGTGCTCAATAAGGAAGAACTAATCTTGGAGATGATTTGACGCAGCATCTAACTAAGATTTTTACAACAATCTTGTAGGGTTACTAATCAAGCTCATGGGGTGAAACTCTTTCAAAGAAACAACTCCCTTTAATTTCAGAGTGAGGGCAATGTACATACATCCCAATTCAGATGGAATGTAACCAGTGTGAAAAAAGTCCTCAACAAAGCGAAGAAGATCCTCTTTAATCATACATAGACGGATTGAAAAAATGCCAAGGGAAAACCATCCGGACTCAGAGACTTATTCTTCTCCAAGGCTAATACCACGGCCTTGATTTCATCCAGCAAGATTGGTTTTTCAGGGGGCATCCTATCCTTCTAAAATAAATAAATAAAGAGGAGATTATCTGGTCTGAGACGATCAAAACCCACATCAGAAAGAAGGGAAAAGTAGAACTTGACTATTGAATCACATATCTGGTTCTTATCTGTGATACTTTCTCCCTCTACTAGAAAATAAGAGATAGAGTTGGCACGCGCCCTAGCAATGGCAATCCCGTGGAAATATGTGGAAATATTAGGTGTTTATGTCTTCTTACTTGAGTTAAACTTCCCGGGAATGTTGATGCCACTTTATTTCTTCCTACTTAAGCTTGGAATTATATTTAAAAGAATAATTAGCTTTGAGAGACGACTCCTCTGTTGATTGTTTGTTTTCCTCCTTGATATCTAGAGCTTGCAAGCTGCTCAAAATGAGGTCCATCTCCTTTTCCCTGCTGCCAAAAATATCTCGATGGCAAGATTTGAGGTTTAACTTTCAACATCTGAAGCTTTTTGAACAAAATAAAACCTGGACGACTCTCGACTGAAAAAGAGGTCCACCAATCTCTAACCAAAGAGCAGAAACCCTCTACCTTGAGCCATGCAAGCTCAGATCTAAAGGATTTCGGGCCCCAATTAATCTCATCAACTTCTAAAAGAACAAGGCAATGGTCCAAGACTGGTTTAGGAAGACCATTCTGATGGACAAAAGGGAACTGGTCTAACCATCCGTGAGAAACAAGGAAATTTTCCAGCAAGAAAAAGGTAAGGAGCGATCGCCCATTGGACCACATAAAACTTACATTTCCCATAGGGAGAATTCATACTTTCCTATTTAGTTAGAAAAGTTCTGCATGCTGGACGTTATCCTATCTCCCGAGGATTTTCACTAACAAAATGAATAACGTTAAAGTCACCTCCAATGCACCAAGGGAGGATCTTTCCCAAGTAAAAGACAATTCCTCCCAAAATTCATTTCGGAGCAATGACCCACTTGGGCCATAAGCGCCCGAAAAAAGCCACTGGAAACCAGAAGAGATATCCCTGAAAACAATATTAACAGAAAAGGAACCCAACCAGCTCTCTTCTTTGTGCCAGCTATTAGCATATCACATGACCAGAATCACCCCCGAGGATCCAACCGAGGTTAGAGCCAACCAATCAGCACTCTTTTGACCCCAAATCAATCTGAACAGAGTACTGTTAACAGATTCGAGCTTCGTTTCCTGCAAAACTGTCAAGCGAGCTTTTGACCTAATGCACGTATCCTTAATAATGGGTCTTTTAGCAGGAGTTTCCCCCCCTTTTGTTAGGTAAAATAATTAATTCATAAGACAAAGAAAAGTTAAGGAGATTCCTGTTACAACAACCAGCAGCTTACCATAGCAGAAACCTGATGATCGACCCTGCTATCACAACACCAATCTGCTAAAAAAAAACTGTCGGCAAAATACTGATGAAGTGCTTCTTCAATGGCTTAAATTAAAGGGAAAACTCGTAGCCTGACAATCTCGAGACCCCTGATAGATCAATCACACTTATTGCACCATCCATAGAATCTTGCAAAGTAAACCTTATATGGGCACCAAGATCTTTGACAAAAATCCGGTCACATGGATGCAATATAAGATAATAACCAGCAACTCTCACAATAACACTAGTCCAGTCTGCCAGGCTACAGTGCCAGAACTCTGCAGTCCAAAACTCCTTGCCGTAGACTTTATACAGCCACCCCACATAGATCAGCCCAGAAATAGGTCTTAACACTGCTGCAGTTAGCCTAATCAGATTGCAGCGGAGACCACTATAAAAGCCGCAGCAGCAGTTGCTTAGAATACACCCAAAAACAAAAATCATCAACAAAGGAACACAAAGTGACTGATAATTAATAAGGATCCATCCTTAGCAGAAAGCCAGCAATTAACAGCAAATCTGTAGAAGCTCTAACAATAATAGATGCCTCTTTTTTTTCTCTTTTTTTTTCCCTCACTAAGCAAATTTTATAGCTTGGTGATGTGGTGTAACAACCCGAAATTTTCACGGCCATAGTTTGTACTCGTGCCCGAGGAAACAGGGTGTTAATGATGTATAAACTGGGATGCTTTAGTAAATCGCACCATATATTTTTTTTTTTTTCATTTGTTCACATCCATATACATTCATGAAGGTAACATTCACAAGAATAAAATCAACTATAGTGATTACATTCATGAAGGTAACATTCACAAGAATAAAATCAACTATAGTGATTATATTTCATTAGAATAAAAGAATAATCAAATGGCCTCAAAATGGGAGGTTTATTACAACATCAGAGTTTACAGCGGAAGTATAAAACTAAATGGCAAAACTGTCTTCTTATTCTTTCAAGATAATCTTCTATAGGGAAGTAATCATCTAAGTCTTCAACCTGTACGTCACCTGCATCATCTGTACGGTTAGGAGAGGGTCAATGCCCTACTCATAGTGAAGGTTATCCTTTAATATTAACAATAATCCAAGAGATTCATAAAAGGTAAAGGGTTCTGATACGTCCCATGCTCCACCAACACGAGGATATCAGCATGCGCAACCAACCTACATGAGATGCATGCCGAGCAAAGTATGTGTGGCTCATCATATGTAGTGATCATCGCAATGTGGAATATAATTCATAGAAAACCCGGCTCGACCCACATCCCATAACTACGGATATTCGCCGGCATGGCCAACGCTAATGTGGATTTATGCGAACATCTCAGGGCAACACAACATGCGGTTGGGGGATTTATGTAACACGATGTGTTCATGGAGCGACTATTTGCAACATCCAATCCCAAAAAGTTGATGTAACACGTATGCCGATTTACATACATCGATTGTGCACTACGCCAACCAACCCACGGAATTACGTGCCGACCAAGAGGGCCGCTACCCGTAACGCATTACGTCTATGATAAGATAATCGATTCACTAGTTGTGATACCTCATAACACATCACTTGCCCTTATAAAGAATATAATTGAATCATGAAGAGTATAACATGAATCATAAAGAATATAAATTGAATCATAGAGGTTCTGGAATAACAAGACACATGCCCATGCCTTTTAAAGATAGACGGCACAAGGCCAATATAATAAGAGAAGAGTGACAATGGTCAACTCGACAAAAGTGGCAATGGCCAACATAATAAGAGAAGAGTAACAATGGTCAACTCAAGAAAAGAAGAGTGGCAGAGCCAACTCAGATAAAAAGACGAGTGGCATAGCCAACTCAAATATAGAGACGAGTGACAGAGCCAACTCAATAATTGATAAAGCAGGGCAAGGCTGGTATCCATAGCCTCACATAAATTCAGAGAAATTCACTTGTATTTGACATCATGTCATAATCCCAAAAGGACCAATAGTTGTAATGATATTAAATAAATCAATTGATAGGGTAATTCCCAGAAAAACATGTAATTATGAAAGTCATGATAATCCATAACATCAAAGGCATGAAAAGGCCAGATAAATAACAAGAATCCAGATAGAAGGCAGAATAACCCTCATCCTCAAAAGCAGGAAAGAGGCAAGAGCAGGTAAAGGCATGAAAGGCCAAAATCATATACATGAAAGCATTAATAGACAAAATGTAAAGATCAAATTGAATTAAGGTAAGCCTAAAGGATAAAACCCTCACCTTGGTTGCTTGGATGTCTTGTAAGGTTTAATGTTTGAGTAGCTTTCAGACTATCAATTCACCTGTTTTGAATTTGACTGAATGAGTTTAGAGTTTTCTAAGTTGAACTACGCATAACTTGAGTTATTTGAGACTCGGATGCTCTCCCACCGAGTCAACTCAGTCCTATCATGGTGGAGTTTTCCATCACTATAGGTAAAAGAACTTTGAAAGAAGGTTATTTAGGGAAAGGAGGAGGGAAGATTTTCACCAACTGACGAGCTCGACCTGACCTGAATTTTTGGCTAGCGTTCGACGGGACTCGACGGACAACACTTATTTCTTTTTTTCCTTCCTTCCTTCTTTCTTTTTCTTTCCTTATTCTCTCTCTCTCTCTTTCTTTTCCCGTTTCTTTCTTTTCCTGCGATGCGGTTTCCTCCAGTTCCTAAGACGGTAGTTTTATAGACAGGAGAGTCTCCAGACTAAGACTCTTCTGCGAGAGTCCCTTTACGCAGCCGGTTTCGCAGCTTTCACTTGAAATCCCAGCATCATCGGGATTCTTCCGCACTCCCGTTGTTTCCAGGTTGGAGTCGGTTCTCTCCTAAGTGGGGATTGAACGGTTCAAATCTCATCAAACGTAGGGAGTTTCCTAGTAAGGAACTCACTCTTTCGAACCGGTTTCATCGGCTGTTGTTACAGCGGCTGACTTCTGCTTATGGGCTGATTTCCGTGAATTGGTGAGGCCCACTATCATGGTTTCTACAAAATCCATTCCTTCATCATTCTTGTAGGGTTATGTTAGGCTAATACCCAAAATATGAGGTAGATCCGAGTTTTGTGTGGCCCACAACACATTTCACAATTGGACCCTATCAATGCTCTAACGTGTCTGTCTAAGCAACGTAACGTTTATGCGTAATGGTCCTGGCATTAGTTGGGGTTCATGTTGGTGTTTGATGAACAATCCACTCCATTTACCATCTTTGTCCCTTTATGTTAGGATACGGGGTAAAATATGGGGAAGTTTCGTAAACCAGATGGGCCGCACCATCTAAACATGTGGAGATTTATACTCACCGTTAAACCTTTAGTACAGGTTGAACAGTGCCATGCATAGAGTTAGTTTTATTTACAAAATTGCCATCAATTTCTTAACCACCTTCTCGCGTCAGTTATGTTTAGAGTGCACCGTCCAAATGCCTTGGAACTTGGTGGATATGTATCGTTTTTCGTGCTCTTTCCATCAATCCAGTTTGGGTCTTGATCACTTACGGACGACTAAGATACCACTTCAATGGACTATACCATTCCTGGGTTTTAATGTGACGTTTATATATGTCTGGCTGTAGTTTTGTCCGGTAGTTTGGACCTGTATTCTAAGATCTTCAAAATCACTGATTCATCCCAATATTCGGGTGGCCATGTGGGGGATCCAGACATGATGGATGGTCAGATGACTTGCTAAAAATAAGAGGGCTTGATGATTAGAACTCTATCCATGTATGTAGGTGAATGTATGGTCGGTTTAGTAAATGGATGGACAGAAAATGGGTTCTTGGAGTAATTAGGGTAGGACATGTATAACGTTAGATTTGAGTGACTTATTCACATGTGTAAGTTCCTCAGATTGTAATTCTAATAGTGGGTTAAGCATATTTATATGGGGTGAAAAAGATGAACAGATCAGAGTCTTGATCTGATAAGTGTACGAACAGATGCAGAGGTCAAGTAGCTGGTTTACTGTGATCTAAGGGCTAAAATTCGACGTGTACGGTTAATTTATGATAATTAGGCATGGTATAAAATTTCATATGAAACGGATCATGAGGACCATGTGAATTGGAATTCAGGGTATACGTCAATGGCATTTTCGTAATTATTGTTGATCTGTGAGTTTTAGGAAATCTAATGGCTCCACATGGTTATAGACATGTTTCTAAGCAATTATTACAAAGGGACGTATATCCGAATCATTATGGGTAGGGAGTTATTCCTCAATTTATTTAAAGGAAGGTACGTACATTAAATCATATGATGGTCGGTCCTGTCTCTAACATGAACGGTCAGATCTCTTAATTTATGAATGAGGATCATTCCTAACGGTTAGGTTTAGGTCAGGGCAAGTGCGTAAGGGTTGGAACAGTCGAATTAGTATTATACACATGTTAAATCTTAGGGTAACGCTCAAGGACTTTCGATACTCGAGTATCGAAAAGTTCGGGGCGTTACATGTGGTGCCAGTAGGCTAGACCTATATGGAGGCCAGGATCAATTAGAGCAGCTGACGCTGCAGATCGCACGTGTATCTAGGGCCAAAGTGGCAGGTGGAGGATGACCCTCCACCAACCACTAAGTGCTCCCATTTGAATTCAAAATTTGGCAGGAATCTAACAAGTATTTTCGACATTTTCATATGGGGTGGTAGGTAGTTAGATGATTATGTCTAGCTGGAATCTTGGCAACTAATTTCAATATTAGTTAGGCCTAATCATGATTAGTTAAGATGCAAATGGTTGAGAGATAGTGCAGACCCCACATGCAGCAATTCTTCTGAAGATGCGAAGGATCTCTTATGTTTCCTCCTATGTCTCCTTTTTTTGGTTCTTTCCTTTCTTTTTCTTGATTGGTTCATTGAGTAGAATATGATTTGAATGATAGACGTTTTAGAGATTTATTTACTTGGTTTAAGAGTTATTGTAGTCGATTGTAATAGAAAGGAGGTCTTTGATTTTGCTTGGAACTGTATTGCACTCAACGTGGGATCTGAGATTGTGATTTCCTGTCTGAGTTGCTCGTGGAAATCCCAATTTCTATAGTTTTCAGTTTCCCACTGCTGAGACGCTCGCCGGTTGCCAAAATCCGGCCCAAACACCATGAATTGTTGCCGATCTACTAGCTGATCATGGAAGTTTGTTCGTCTTTGGGAGGCTTTTGTCTTCATCACTGCTTTCATTGTCAGTAGTATGTGTGTGTCGCTACGTTGACCCAAGCGGCCTACATCACACACCCAGGCTGTGATAAAACAAGAGAAGGAAACGAGGCACTTCCTGCCACCAACAACACCCACTTGACAATTAGGCCTGGGCTTAATCAGACTTCATAAAGTAGAAGCTAGGCTTTTATTGGATCTTAACATTCCTGAAATTTTGCAAGTTCTTGCTCATTCCTCTTCCTGTTCTGCTTCTTATCTTTCCAGTTCTGAGCATCTTCAACAGAAAATGGGGTAAGAGTGTGATGCAGGACATGAAATTCAAGTATGATGTGCAAGAATTCAGGCTTAGATCATACCAATTCAGAAACAATTACACAAATTCCACATCCCACAGGATAGTCCAAACATTCAATGAAAGGAGAATCTATGCGGGTCCAGGCCAACACAGGCTAGGGCTGGACCAATAAAAATTATAAGTCAAACGATGTCAAAGGGAAATAGAAATCAACCACACATGCATAAGAATCAGTCAATAATCCAAGGGATTTCCCAATTTTAATTCAAGGAACCCTAGGGTGAAAAAAAATTGGGCAAATAAATTAGGGCTAATGCAAACGAAGGTTAAGGTTTAAGAAATATGAATGAAAAGAGGAAAACCTAACCCGGAGAAAGCTCCTGCATGCAAATGGTGACCCAGAGCTAACGCACGTGCGCGGGTGGGCTGGCCGCACGTATGATGGAAGCCCGGCTCCCCAAAGTGACACCTAGGCCTTGGTCGGCCGGGGGAGACCTCTAATCCCTCCAAGTTTGATGACGATCAGACGTAAGGTCGAGACGTAGTGCTCCGCCGAAGTTTCAACCCTCCTACAGGTCCAGAATATGGAAACTGGCTATAGGGGGATGAATAGCTGCAAAGACTGGGAATTTCAAAGCAATAATGATGATAAAAGATGAGGTATATGGATGGGAGAGGGTAGGGACGGATGGGGATAGATGTGGCTTCACACCGTGTCGGTTAGCCCTTTGAAAATGGAGGGTTTCACACCCACTTTTAAATTCTTCCACAACTCACAAAGAGAGCAGAAAAATAAAGCAGGAATTTTTTTTATTAAGCTTGAATGAATGAAAAGAACTACAAGGGGTGCCTATTTATAGGGAAAATCCTTTACCCCAAAACTCGTACCATGTGCACAACCTATTACTTGGCGGTGAAGTGAACTAAAATAAAAACCAAACAAAGAAATCCAAAGCATTCACGATGCTCTAAATAATAACAATAAGCAAAACCTAAATTATAACATCAATCCGACGAGTGGGCCACGATCATGAGGTCCCATGACGGGCTTTTCTTGACTATCGGGCCCACCCTTTTTTAAACCAAAACTTCGTCTTCTAGCTAGGAGGCCCTCCCTGGACGTCGTCATCGAACTAGATCGATGGTGGGGCCCTCCTTCTGCGTACGTGCGTGCGTGTGGGGGGGGGGGGGGGCGCGTGTGCGCGTGATGTCCCCATCAGGGTGGATGGAGCTATCGTCCAGCTCCTCCTCAGAATGAGAGGGCCCAACAATCAATGACCAAGAGTTGCATATAGGAATGCCCGCAACAGCTGTTCATCTGAAAATGCCAATGACTTCCACAAAATCCTTGCCTGAAGACACATGTGGATCTGCACTTCAACGTCTAATATTCACATTCAAAGATATGACTGAAGAACCCATCTGGCAGCACATCTTCCAGATAGAAAACAGAATCAACAGATACCCAGACTTCTGAAGGCTCAAACACCAAGCAAAAGACCTTTGAAGACCTAACATTCCTACTACCGAAGCCGAAGATCTTGAAACTATCATCAATGGAGTCCCAAAGTGCCAAATCACCCAGAGAAGCAATGCAAAAAGCTGATCATACACAAAACTCCAAATGAACACTAGCATACAATTAATTGATCGAGCTAGCATTCCCAATGAAGGTTGTCCTCCTGAACTCCAAGCAAGAGAAATCAAGCAGTGGCTCCATATAATCAGCCCAAAAAAAATAAACAGGGATGAGTCCCACATAAATCTGCATAGTGTCCACCATATAATTCCTAGCTTCTGCAAAACATAGAGAGGACCATCACCAAAAGTGGTTGGGCACATAGGTCTTGTAGCATGCAAACATCCAGACAATGCACAAGCTGCAGTCCATACTAGCACATAAGCATGCAGGAAATACCCACAGCTGCTCTTGAAGTTTCATGGATGTCCAGATCTTTGTGGGCATTCATTTCATCATCAATATTTTCCTAATGTTCATGAAGAATTATCTCTCTACGAATTGCGGATGGAAATTTGGTCACGTATCCACAGTCTTCCAATAGGGCATTGATCCATTGGAATGACTGCATGCAGATAATATTCTCTGAAGGAATATTATTAAAGGCAACATTGATTTGGGTGTTCTTCACACTCGAAAAATAACACAATTTTGACAATTTCATTATCGCCTCCTCGGACATGAATTCTTACTACTATTTCCATCAATCACCATCTTAACAACCCTACCATGTACCATACAAATAGTTCTAAATAAATCATCCAGTCAAAACCTAGTGTTTTCTGCCATCAAAATTTATCTCCGTTGTTGTATTATGCTGGTGAAGAATTGAGATGGTGGTCATGGATTGAATGTAGTTGAATAGGTCTAGCTAGAATAAAGGTTGCATAAACGGCATGGTTCGAAAACCTGAAAACTCAACTCGACTCGATGTTCAGCCAGGTTGGACTGACTCAAAGACTAGACCTGACTTGACTCGATATTTAATAATTGTAAATTAAAAATACTAGGAATAGTAGTTAATATTCAAATTAGTTAGAAATAGTATAAGAATTTTTTTTTTTTTTTAATAGCTAATCTAACGGCAATGCACTGCTTAAATGTGTCTTAACTTTGGAAAGGGTTGTGTGTTTGATCCCCTCATTCTTCTTTTAAATTGTACTATCTCAGCACAACTCACAAAGTTGCTTGGCTCCAGTCACTGTGAGTCGTGTCGAGTTGACCAAGTAGTCAAGTCGACTTGGCGAGTCTTCTTGAGTCAGGGTCGAGTCACACACACAATCAAGTTTCCCAGTGACTCGGCTCGAATCTCACCAAGCAAGTTGACTGGGCCAAGTTTTGAAGTCAAATTAGTAGTTTTAGAAATAGGATATACAGAAGCAGTGGATCGAGTGAGGGTTTGGGTTGATGCAACATGCAAGGTATTCAATAACTGTAACAGCCAGCGTAATCGCTGGCTGCAAGACTGTTATGATACTGATTGTAATAGCCATTACAGCCTTGTAGCGATCATGTGTGTGTGAAAAATACTGAAATTTTCAGAAAATTTTGGAGGATTCCAAATATGTATCCTTTTCTGATTTTGAACATGTATATGATAGTGTAATGGGCCATTCTTCAGTAAGAATGCTGCCCCAGCTACCTGATGATATTATTAACTTGAGAGACTGAGACTAACTCTAAAACTCCTATATTTAGTATCCTAAATACCTAATGTTAATATAAATAAGATTATGTGAATAATGATGAGACAATTATCTAACCACAAACATGGGTCCATAACTACAATGTTAATATATAAACCATCAATCATATTCATGAAAAAAAAAAAAAAAAAACAGAAGAAGAAGAAGAAGAAAACAATACAACCTGTGGGATTCATCCCACTAAAGCATATTCCTCAAAAAAATTCACCATTTCCCTCAAGAAATTTGAGGGAAAAATAATATAAAATTCAGATAAATATTGTCTGATTGATTTGGGTACCACTCAAATGGCAATGGCCCTAAAAGGGCTTGCAGCAATTCATACAATCCGTGAGATCCATCCCACTAATGCATATCCCTCGCCATTTTTTACCATTTTCCTTGAGAAATTAATGTGTGCGCACGCCTGAGCGCCCGTGTGTGTGTCACTATTCATCCCAAAATTGTAAAAAAAAAATACACAAAAAAGAAAAGAAGAAAAAAAGAAAAGAAAAGGAGAGAGAGCTCGAAAACACTAATTTAGTGCATGCATATGCAGACATAAAATCCATACGTGTAGTTCATCAATCTAAACTCTAAACATTTTGCTAACAATTAAAAAAAAAAAAAAAAAAAAAAAGAGTTCAAAATTATATATAAAAAAAATACAAATAAAAAAGAAAAATATACAAATATGGCCAAATCGAACACAAATACTTATTCCCATATCGAAAAAGTATATGCTCCTATTCCTATTTCTTACCCATCTTCTTTCATCTTTATCAGGGGACCAGCCTTTGGTCCAATAAAAAATGATTCTATCATTGATGTATCTGCAATTTAATATGGAGGATATATTCCACACATACATGTCTCTCCCTCTCATTTTTCCCGTGCGATTTGGAGGACTGGAACGATCGATAGCAAGATTTGGTCAATTTGGCCATATAATGTTGAATCAATACTTCTATAGCAAGAAAAACAATAAAATAAAAATCACCTATTTTCCATTTTTACCTAAAATTCAGGCTCCAAATCTTCAATTCACTGGATGAAACTTAAATCTTGTGTTTTGATCTTCAAAACTCATGCAGATCTGGTAAAAAATGGCTTAAAACACTCTTACAAAGGTAAAATGTGAAAAAGATGGAGGAATATGAAATTTAAAAAAAAAAAAAAAAAAAAAAAAAAAAAAAAAGAAAAAAGAATGAAACAACCCTCTTCAGAGGCCCTAGGACACTACACATTTATCGTCACAACTTGTCCCATAATACGGGCCATTTTTCTGGATTGAAGCGGTGGGTGTTGCTTCCATAACATAACGGTTGTTACAGCCATTGCATTACTGTTTTTTAATACCTTGGGTTGATGGGAAAGGTTTGAATGGGGCAGTTAGCAATCATGGTAGGTTTGAAATCAGTGCATTACGTAACGTATCACTCATTACTGATACCATTGTGTATCACCTTGTATCACCCCTTATCAAGTTGTTTCAACCTGGTACAAGGCCAACACCTATATTGTTCACAGCCAATTCTAGCACATAACAGGTAATGTGATGTAGGACAATTAACCACTTGCTCTAAAAGCTCGAACTGATAGAGCATGACAAATCAATCCCTTTATCTCATAAGCCTAGGCCCCACATCCCATGGGTTAGGACCTTTGCCAAATCCCCCTGGTCGGCCCCACTTCACACGGGTGGAGCCTGCCTCACACGGGCCGCCCACCTCAAGTGTGCCCCTGCATCCTAGGGGCCACCCCACTCAAGCCTGATGTGAAAATGCCCCTACATTAATCACCCCCGATAGGAGTCTCGAACACGAGACGTCCCGCTCCGATACCACTTTGATGCAGGATAATTCACCACTTGCTCTAAAAGCTCGAACTAATAGAGCATGGCGAATCAATCCATTTATCTCATTCACACGGGTTCCACTTCACACGAGCGACCTGCCCCGAGTGTGCCCCTGCATCCCACAGGCCACCCCACTCAAGCCCAGTCTGGTGTAAAAATGCCCTTACATTAATCATCCCCGGTGAGGAGTCTCGAACACGAGACATCTCGCTCTCATACCACTTTGATGCAGGACGATTAACCACGTGCTCTAAAAGCTCAAACTGATAGAGCATGGCAAATCAATCCCTTTATCTCATAGCCTAAGCCCCACATCCCATGAGTTAGAACCTCGGCCGAACCCCCCTCATGGGCCCCACTTCACATGAGTTCCGCTTCACACGAGCCACCCGCCTCACACGGGCCGCCCACCCCGAGTGTGCCCCTACATCCCACAGGCCACTCCACTCGAGCCCGATGTGAAAATACCCATGCATTACAATGTGTACCTGTTTCAAATGGTACTCTAAACCTTGGTCATGGTAGGGGCTGAAGGTAAAGGCTGTTGGGCAAGAATAGAGGGATGTGAGCTAATACATGGCATATTGTTGTGGGCTCTTTTGGTAAGCATGGACTAAATATAGTTTGTTAGGTTATGGACTGGTTGGGGACTGGTTATAGCTGATTAAGGACTGGTTAAGGAGAGCATGGGAGTGGTTACAGGTTGATCTGGGGACAAGTTAGGTACAGAAAAGGAATACTGATTTGGGAGACTAGTTCAGCAAAGGTTTAGGGCCTGGTTGGCGACTAGTAAGAAACAAAAATATAAATCGGTCTATGGAAATGGGGACTGATTCACAATGAGAAGAGTGGGAATTGATTGTAGCAGTCTGTACAAGAAAGCCCCAGCAGAAATTCTACCGAGTTCCTAAGAGAGTTTTCTCGGGCCCCTAGGCATTCACGACCTACCCAGTACCCACCTATGTCAGTTTCGCATACAGGTACGCTTGCATAGAAGTCCTTTGTGCTTTGTACAATTTTCCCATGAGCTTTCAAAAAGATGTAACCTCCTCATTAAGGTTTTGAAGAGTTGCTAACGATTCTCCAACCATATCCAAACTTCCCAATCCATTGCATATGCAGATGAACAATACAATGTTCACTATGCACAGGTGTGGTGTCCATAACCCGATCAAAACATATGCCATACCCTTCAATCTAGTTGAATCAAATGTGAGGCCCACCAATCTGATCAGACATATAACGTATGTTTTTTACAGCCTCCTTTATCACCTACAAAATTGTGCATTGCATCCAAAATCCTCTGAGAGGAGAAGATAGTTGTGGAAAGCACATGCAAATTATCTGCCATAGATCTTCACACGGCTTACCTTGTGGCTAGAAGGCAAATAGTTGAAAGGCCCAGTGGGATGTATAGCACAAAAATCATCCCAAGCAGCAGCTGCTTCTACCACATTATCAACACACTTCTGATCTGTATTAAAAGTTCGGACATAGCCTTGTGAATGCCCAAACTGTTGATTTGAGATGTGATGATGGGGGTGGTTGCATCAGTCTACATTAGGATTTTATTTAATTTTTTGTAACAATTAATTTACTGTGATTGAGCATTTCTCTGCAGCTTCCTAACAGTCCATTTGGCTAGGGGATTCGACAAAATCAGAAATAAGCCTAAATCCCAATTTTGGCGGGTCCCATGACCCCATGTCAGATTCGTACAAGAGGAGCAATGCTCACAAATTCGATCTCTTTACAATTTTTTATTTTTTTTTTGTAACAATTAATTTACTGTGATTGAGCATTTCTCTGCAGTTTCCTAACTGTCCATTTGGGTAGGGGATTCCACTAAATCAGGAATAAGCCAAAATCCCAATTTTGGTGGGCCACATGCCCCCATGTCAGATTCGGACCCCACTTGATCACAAATTCGATCTCTTAAGTCATTTTCGAACTTCACATAATTGTTATTAAGTGGGGAAAATAGCCACTCTGCCCATACCAATCAGAAATCAAGAACATGGGTCCCACCAAGATCACAAGTTCGCAAGAGAAGATTTAATCCCGATTTTGCAGGACCCTCTACCCAAACGAGTTCTAAGTCTATCATTCCCCAATAAATAAATAAAACAAGTCCTCAGTTTTGTTGTTACAATATCCAGTGCAATCTGAACAAAGAGGGCATCTCTTGTGAGAGAATTGTCTTACCATGAGAAATTACCACACCTTTCATCCTTGTTCTTTCTATATTAGACCATAATTGTGTTTGCCACAATTTGTTAATGGTGGCAACTTATACACCGTACATGCAGGGTTACATGTCAACCGTTCATTAGATGGCCACCAACTTAAGTGTTTGGATTGTATCATCAGGGTGCTCCATCAGCAACAGGTCACCCAACATGTAGGTGGTGGATTAGCCAACAGTAATAGATGACACACCCCCCCCCCCCCCCCCCCCCCCCCCCCCCCCCCCCCCAAACATTGCCCAGTGATAAGAGTTCACTTTCACCCTTCTTCATTTACAAAACTACATGATTTTATTAGACCAAGCAAGGTTAAGCAACGGCAAGTACAAAATCTTAATGTGATGGTAATAACAAAATGGAACTCAATAAAGTCATGATCTAACCTGATCTCTTCATTCATTTTTCTTATTCAGAAGAAATACAATAGTCAGGCTTGACATAATGCAATAAAGCTGCTTCTAAATCCTAGCAAGGAAAATGCATACAAATAAAAAGTAACACACGAAGAGATAGTGCGTACCACTTTTTTTGGATTGCAGTAATAAAGAACAGATCCATCCAAAAGTAGCAGGTCGGTTTTCATCTCCATAGCTGAGAAGAAATCATTCAAGACTCTTCTTCTCAGAGAATACAAATTCATTGTACCATTAACTTGGAGGAAATTGGCTTCCCTTGATAGCTCGAAAACTACCATCTTCAAAGAAACGAACTCTAACAGCGATAACAGTAAAGTAACATTGTATTTCATGTATTAATTCCACAGATTGCAACTGCATTCCATACATTGTAATAACTATGGCGGCATACTTAGGAATGCAGAAGAGGAGCACATGAAAAATTGTCGTGTAATCTACAAGCTATTCAAGAATTCATAATCGCTTCTTCTTTTCTAGATAAGGTTGGACACGTTGGTATTCCAAGATCGTCCATAACAAGTGTCGAAGAGAAATCTCTGGCCAAAGAGCACTGGGGGAAAGCAATTGGCAGCACGTAGTCTGCCAAAGAAGAAAATTACTTAGGCGGGCCTCACCAGAAGTCCTGACCAAGATGTCAGGATCCGGGCATTCGGCTGTATACATGTTCCTCTCCAAATCCGCCACTGTTATTTCACTTTCTTCCAAACCATTTTTCCTGAAACATTCAATCGTATCGTCATCATTGTCAAGACCATTTGGTTTCTCTTCCTGAAATCTGGCCCATTTTTTGTGACATGATTCTTGAACTGCATGAACAATTTCGTCGGTGCAAGTGTAGGCAACACAAACTGAGAGCACCGCTCTGGTGTTGCCGGCAGTAACCACCATTGCCCTCTCAGCCGCTCTCCTCACAGGCTCATTTAAGAGATTCAAATTCCCAAAGAAATTAATCTTGATTCCATACTTGTTTACAATGCTCTCTTCCTTGAGCAACTCTTCAATCTTTTCCTGCATTAGATCCATAATGCTTTCAACTTCATCAGGTCTTCGATTGAAGTTGTCGATGCTGAATGCATATACCGTCACATACTTCACACCCAACTCATAGCAGTGCCGGAGGATGGACATGAGAGCCAGAAACCCAACTCTATGACCCACACCCCCATTCAAATTTCTGCTGCGCGAAAATCTTCGGTTCCCATCCATGATAAAAGCAATGTGTTCGGGAATCGATCCAAAGGCCAGCACACGAAAGAGGCACATCCGTAAGAAACCACATATACTTTCATAGAGCGTAGATATAGCACTCTTGCTGCTTCTGTTGTCCATGTTGACCAACACCCTATGAAACAAGCAAAAGTCAGAAATTTTGTTTTTTGATAGGCCAAATTCAGCACATTAATATTGAAAAGACCTAAAAATAGAAACCCAATTCATGAAAATTCCTAAACCCTGTCCAGACTGAACTGTAAACTTCATGAGAAGACTGAAAACCCCTTTGCTAACATATGAAACTCTAAATCATACAATGAGCATAGAACAGCTTGCAGCTAAAGGTATATCATCTCTTGGAATTAAATCAAAAAGTGGGCATGCATCTCCTAGTATGGAAAGACCTAAAAGTAGAAAACCCAATTCATAAAAAATCCCAAACCACTGTTTGAGCTGCAACTTCATGAGAAGAGTGAAAATACATCAGTAACTTCTGAAACTCTAAATGACATGATGAGCATAGAATGGTTTGCAATAAAGGCATATTATCTCTTGGAATTAAATCGAACAGTGGGTATGCATCTCTTAGAATGGTTCTACAAATCATCCTAGGCGCATCAGTGTCAGCCGGAAACGAAATGAGTCACCAAGGGCCAAGAGTGGTTCCCTGAAATCCATTTTTGAAAGGCAGACTCCTGCATTTGCAACTAACCCAGCATAACTCACCTAGGTATACAGGAGCATGCCTGCCGCTAACTGACAGCAGTGTACGGTGAAAGCACATGAGATCCTACCTGTCAAGCAGCACACTGCTTGATGCAGCCTGAAACCCAAAAATCAGGACAACCCGAATCACAGGTGGGCCACAACTTCAGGAAAAGTTGGATGGAGACGCCAGACATTTGTTGTGTGGGGCCCACTGTAGCTTCTATATTCCATCCAATCCATTCAACTGACGCCCCAATACCAAGATGAAGGGCTGCCCCAGAAATCACACTATTACAGGTGGTGCAAACCACGTGAATTTGAAGATTTTAAGCATGATTTTTGTGCTCATCCTTACTGTGCCACCCACCAGAGCTTTGAGTCGAGCTGAATTTTGAAATCAAGCCAAATACAAAGCGGCGCACCTGATGAACGACTTGGATCTTGTAACCACGTGAGTCCTCTTCCAATCTGGCTAGGGGTATTTGCTACTTTTCTCTCAAGCAATAAGAATTTTTTACTTTTTTTTAAATTTTAATTCAAAGGTGTAGGAAGTTCCCAAGAATCGGATTCACCTCCAACGGTCAAAAAACTCAAGATGAAGCCGTTTGGATGCCTGTAACTTGTGTAAAATGTAAAAAAGTTAGTGGTGACTTTCTTACAGTTTGTGTTTGGGGGAGAAATGTTACAGGTTACAAAGTCTCAACCTGTAACTTTCTATCAGGTAAGATTGCAAGAAATGTAACAGTTGAATTAGGCATTTTTCAAGTCACAGGTTACTTTGCTACAGTCAACGGCTATCCATTTCGAATTTGGAAGAGGGAGGTGGAAACGCAGCTGCATCGAAAGTGCACCTACCTGCTCTGCCACAACGTCTCCTTCTCCCTCTCTCAGCGTCTCCTTTCCTCTCCCTCTCTCATCGTCTCCTTCCCTCTCTCTCTCTCTCTCAGCCCTAAACCCTTTATTGTTTTTCTTTTTTCTTTTTCTTTTTTTTTTTAATCCTCTTCATCATTTTTTTTTCTTTTCTTTTGCGTCGGTGCGGAACGGGCCCTGTTTGCCCAGGGGCGGTTTCGGATGGAAACGGATTGGCTACTCCCCCTTACACCAGCTCCGTGGCCGATGTTCGGTGCTCTGTGGGCCCCACCATAATGTATGTGTTTCATCCATTCCGTTCATCCATTTTTAAAGATCATTTTATTTCTCAGTCCTAAAAACGAAAGTGATATAAATCTCAGGTGGACCACACCACATGAAAACAATAGTGATTGGATATCAACCATTAAAATTTACGGACGTGATCCATCCTTCAACAGACGGGCCACCGTGATGTACTTTCCTTACATCCACACCGTCCATCCGTATTGAAAAGCTCATTTCAAAGTATGAACCAAAAAATGAAGCTGATACAAATCTAAATGGGCCACACCAAAAGAAATTATCTTAACTAAATCCCTTCCATTAAAAAGTTCTTGGGCCGACTGGAATATTTAATCTCCATCCTACCTGTTGATAAGGTAATAAAAACTTAAATAAGAGACCACACAAATATCAACTTGATTCAAAAACTTTTATGGCCCACGAAGTTTTTTATGGTCAATTACTACGGTTTCCTTATAGCATGGTCCACCTAAGATTCAAATTTTTTATTTTTTGGATACTCGTGTAGAAAAAAAAAATATGATGCGTGTATACCCGTCTCTGCCCAAGGAAGAAGAAGAAGAAGACCATACGTGTGCAGATCTACACACGTGAAAAACAAGCCAGACGTACCTGGACTTCTTCCTCTGCTCCTCTCTCTCTCTCTATCTCTGAAACCGGTACTTGAAACTGAGATTCATCCAATACATCTATTGAGTGAGGCCCACCATGTATGCGTCCTTGCCCAAAAATCAACCTAATCTGATCATCAAAAATGCTATGGTGTTAGAACCGAAATCCTGACCGTTAATGTTGTTTCTTAGACTCTTATCTCTACTGATAAGAGAGCAAGCCTTACTTTCGTTGGTGGTGCTGCCTACCTAAATCAATGGCTCAGATCTCGCACGAGTGTGATGCTATGTATTTAGGCAAGAGCTGGACCCAAACTACCGTAAGCATATGTTGGTACGTGGCAGAGTGCATCCCACGTGGTGTAGATCGATCGTGAGATCCGTCTTCCTATTTATAGAATTTTCAATAGTACAGGGACGGAACAGGGAAGACATGTTGATTGACTATCGCGGATTGGATTGCCTGCGACAGGAAGCTAGGTAGGCCACCATGATATTTGTGAGAAATCCACACCGTCCATCCGTTTTTCTGGATCATTTTAGGACATGAGCCCCAAAACGAGACAGATTCAAAACTCAAGTGAGCCGCGTGACAGGAAAAAGTGGGTACGAAAATGCCTGCCGTTGAAATCTCCTTGAATCTAGTGTGATGTAATGTCGTTCCTACTGGGATGATATTAGCCTAACTCAAAACTTCTGTGGCCTCAGGAATGTTTCTAACGGTGGATGTTCAATCCTCACTGGTCCATTTGACTTATTTTTGGGCATGGACGGAGTGGATTTCCCACAAATATCACGATGGCCCACTTAGCTTCCTGTAACTAGGACACGGATTTCCTGCGAAAGCCTTTGCATTTGCTAACTGGGGCCACTGTGATGTTTGTGAGAAATCCACACCGTCCATGCGTTGTGTGAGCACGTATGAGCTCATTTAGAACCTGAGGCCAAAAATGAGGTGGATCTAAGACTCAAGTGGGCCGGACGAGAAACAATGTAGATTCAGTGATCATCGTTTGAAACATTCGTATGACGACAACGTTTCATATCAGGCAAAGTTTACGGTGTTTCCACTTCATCAGAGTGGGAATAACCTTATGAACGGTTTGGATGGCATATAAATATGAAGGTAGATCCACTAAGGTTTCAATGGTCGGAAACTCTTTTCCCAAATTTCCCTCTCATCCGGCCCACTTGAGTCTTCCAATTTTATTTTTTTACATGTTGTAAAATGAGCTCCCACAACGAATGGATGGTGTGGATTTCTCACAAAGATCACTGTAGGCCCCGCCTAGCAACCGGTTCAGGGATTTCTTGCCCAAGGTTTTTTCAAGGAAATCCGCGTCCCTCGCAAGCAATCCGTGTTCCGTAACAAAAGGGGAGTCGGGGTTAGCATAAAACACTGTGGGCCCACCATGATGTACGTGCATTGTTTATTTATTTTTTCAAATTATTATAAGGCATGAGCTAACTAAAACTTAAGTAGACCACATACCTAGGCGGTGGTAATAATGACACCGCCAGTTGAAATCTTTCTCAGATCCATCTCTAATGTTTATTTTCTATTAAATATGTTCTCAGATCCATCTCTAATGTTTACTTTCTATTAAATATGTTCACATGGATATATATATATATATATATATATATATAAAATATATATATATATATGGTAATATGAGGTTGACCTCATGAGAGCTTCCCATTACGTAAAGTTATATGGCCCTCTTGTGATGTACATAGATCATCTACCTGTGCATTTGATGGGTCCCCTTTAGATTATGAGATATCTCAAAAATCAACCTTATACGGAACTCGGGTGGCCAGACCATCTAAAACTAGGTGAAAACATACTTATATAAAAGCACTTGGTGAGGTCTACCTGAGTTTTGGATGTGGCTAAAAATTGGTCTAACTCTTCATCCAAGTGAATCACACACAATGAATGGACTGGATTTGTGAACCACATCTTAGTGGGGCCAATAAAAGATTATGAATGTTTTAATGGGACATTAACTAATCTCAACGGTTGTATGTCGTGTGGCCACCTAAGTCATAAAATTGACTTGATTTTTAAGCTCGTGGTCCACCATGTACTGGTGCATCTGACTGATGAGGTAGATGTTCGATGCAGATCATGATGGGGCGCACACAGCTTGACCTCATGGAAAGTTTTCATGGGGTTGACCTGCTAGTACCATTTCATAGGGTTGACAAATAGTACCTTTTCTTATATATACATACCGCACATACATACATGCTTGACCCATGCCAACTTTTCATGAGGTCGAGTTGTGTCGGCCAATCATAATGTGTGTCGAATATCTACCCCATCAGTCAAATGCACTATTCCATGGTGGGCCACATACTTAAAAATCAAGTCAATCCATTACTTGGGTGGGCCACACCACACAACATTTGAGAGGGGTTATCCTCCTATTAAAACATCTGTAATCATTTGTTTGGCCCTCTGAGATATGGTTCACAAATCTAACCCATCCATTGTGTGTGTCATAATTGGATGAGGACCAAATTTTAACGCATCCAAAACTCAAGTGGACTCCACCAAGTGATTTTATATGTTTTAGGTATGTCTTCACATGGCTTTAGATGGTATGGCCCAGTTCCGTATACTCTTGATTTTTTAGATATACCATACCTAAAAGGGGACCCATCAATGCTCGTGGTAAATGTTCAATGCACATCACGGTGGGTATCACACAAGTCGACCTCACAGGAAGTTCCCATGAGCTCACTTATATATATATATATATATATATATATATATATATATATATATATATATATATATATATATATATATATATATATGTACTATACGCTTGACTGTATTATACCTTCTATTAGGTCGAGTGCTGGCGGCACGCAATGGAATTTATGTGCGAGCCTTTCGTTGTGGGAATATCATGTGCTAGGATTTTGTGTAGGGCCCACTATGATGTTTGTGATAAATCCAACTTGTCCATCCATTTTTAAAAATCATTTTAGGGCATGAGACCAAAAATGAGGAAGATCCAAAAATTAAATGGGCCACATGAGAGGAAACAATGGAGATTTAGTGACCACCATTGAAACATTCATATGGCTACAAAAGTTTTGTATCCATTTATAATCATAGTGTTTTCATTTCATCTTAGTGAAAATGACCTTATAAACGGTGTGGATGGAATATAAACACCAAGGTGGAGCATAGGAAGGTTTCAACGGTAAGCATTCCTTTCCCCACTGTTTCATCTCGTATGACCCACTTGAATTTTGGATCCTCCTCATTTTTGGTATAATGTCCTAAAATGATATATAAAAACAAATGGACGGATTAGATTTCACACAAAGATCACAGTGGGCCTCACACAGAATTCTTCTGCTGATCTTCATGGGAAAGGCTTTAGTAGGAAATCCGCGTCCCTGGGTTTTGAGTCTGGGAAACGGACCGGCTACTCCCCCGCCATTGGCCAATGGCAGGTGGTCGGTGCTGTGGACCCCACCATGATGTATGTGTTTCATCTATGCCGTCCATCCATTTTTCCATCTAATTCAAGGGGTTGAGCCCAAATTGAAGCATATCCAAAGATTAAGTCCATCATGCTGGAAAAAAGCGGGTATAATGATTTCCACCATTGAAACCTTGTTAGGTCCCATAGTGATGTTTTTTTGTCATCCAACCTGTTCATAAGATCATACATACATGGATGAACAGAAAACAAAAATATAAGCTTGATCCAAAACTTATGTGGCCCTCAAGAAATTTTCAACAATAGAAGTTCAATTCAACTGTTTCATGTGGTGTGGTCCATTTGAACATTGTATATACTTCATTTTTAGGATGAAGCCATAAAATTATTTGGGAAAATGGATGGACAGAGAAGATTAAATACATAAATCATGGTAGACTTCACATAGTTTACTCAGTAAGTTGAGCAATCCCCTTCTGTCTGGAGGGAAACGGATTGGCTGGTGTACTACATACCAGCTATATAGCTGGCGGTGTAGATACGTTTCGCACGAAGACAAGTGCCGACGCTCCTCGAGCTCCAAGTTGCACGAACGGTTCAAAGGAGATCAAAGTTACATGGCCCCACAATGATTTATTTATTATATCCACACCCTTCATCCATTTTTCGAGATTTATTTAGACCATTAAACAAAAAATAATCATATCCAAAGCTCAAATGGACCACACCAAAAATAGCAGCGAGGACAATGATTTTCATCGTTAAAAAATTCGTAGGGCCTACATAACTTTTATTTTCCATTCAATCTGTTAATAAGATCACAAATACATGGATGAAGAGGAAAAACAATTTTTCATATTGATCGGAAGCTTTTGTGACCCCAAAAGGGTTTCAATGGTAGATGTTCAATCCTTAACTACTTTTTGCAGTGTGGTCCACTTGATCTTTGTATTTGTCTTATCTTTAGGCTCAAGCCTTAAGACGAGCTTGCCAAATGGATGGACGTTTTGGATATAACATATACCTCATACCTCATGATGGGACCCACAAAACTTGTTGACGTTAATACACCAAATATATAGCTGCTGTGTGGTACACCAGCCAATCTGCTGCCGTCTCGGAGTGGGACGCAGATTACCTAATGAGAGGTTGAGTAGCTGAAGTCACATCACCAAGTTCTGTGGGTCCCAGCATGATGTATGTATTATATCCACACCGTTCATCCATTTTGAGAGATCATATTATGACATTATCTAAAGAATGATGCAGATCAAAAGCTCTAGTGGACCCCACCATAGAAAAAAGTGTGGAGAGTGATGCTCACGGTTAAAATCATCCGAAGGCCCACTGTATTGTTTATTTGACATCCAATCTGTTGATTAGGTCATACAGACCCATATGAAGGAAAAAAACAAAGATCAACTTGATCCAAAACTTTTATGGCCCCTAAAAAAAAAATAATGGTCGACGCCCATTCAACACTATTTCCTGTAATGTGGTCCATTTGAGATTGGGATATACCCCATTTTTGGTCTCATTACCATAAAATGATCTAGAAAAATATATAGACAGCATAGATGAAACATATACAGCATGGTGGGGCCCACAAACACCGACCACCAACCATTGGCCTGTTGCGAAGTAGCCAATCCATTTCCCAAACCCAAGGACGCGGATTTCCTACTAAAGCCTTTCCCTCGAAGATTCGGGAAAAGATTCTATGTGGGGCCCACTGTGATCTTCGTGTGAAATCTAACCCGTCCATTCATTTTTAGATATCATTTTAGGACAAAATGAGGAGGATCCAAAATTCAATTGGGCCATACGAGATGAAACAGTGGGGAAAGGAATGCTTACCATTGAAACCTTCCTAGGCTCCACTTTAGTGTTTATATTCCATCCAAACCGTTTATAAGGTCATTTTCACTAATATGAAATGAAAACACCATGAACATAAATCTATACAAAACTTTTGTGGTCAATGAATGTTTCAACGTTGGTCACTAAATCCCCACTGTTTCCTCTCATGTGGCCCATTTAATATTTTTGATCCTCCTCATTTTTTGTTGTAAGTCCTAAAATGATTTTGAAAAACGGATGGACGGGTTGGATTTATCACAAACATCATAGTAGGCCTTACACAGCATCCTAGCACATGATCTTCCAACAAGGAAAGACTCGCATATAAATTCCTTGCTGTAAGACCCGTATCCTAGACCGTACCATTCCATAGACTTTCGTGGTCTTCCCGGTCGAATTCCGGCAACCTTCGACCCTTAACTGGCATTTACGCGCGACCTTACGTCACACGCCGTCAACCCGAGTCGACTCAAACTAAGACTTGTACCCTCGTGATCGCGTCGTCGCCGCGGTTCCGATGCCACGTCTCGCGCGCCGATCCGATACTCTGGCCAGGAGATGTGGGCCAGCGTTCGGTGTGAGGAAAACGTCACGCGTGCGAATTCCGAAAGAATTTCTACGACTTGTCACATCAATCATCCATCAATCAATCCCATCATGTCAAGTACACATCACCTCTCACCCTTCCCCAAGCAACCCCCAAAGTCAAAAAGGTTCTTACACACCCATACTTCTCTTACACCAAAAACCACAAAAGTCAAAAAGTCCCTTACACATCCATCACCACCACATCCATCACCCATCTCACTTTCTATCTTTACAACCCTCTCTCTCCTTCATTTTCAAATCACATTCCAAGCAACCCAAAAATCTCCATACGTCCAAGCTCTTCCACTCCAAGAGAGCCACAAGTGTGGCCCACCTTTCCTACCCTTTCATCTCCCATCTTAACCATCCAAACCTCATCTCTTCCATTGGAATCAAAGCTAAGGAGCTAAGGAAGCTTAGGGTGCAAGAAGAAGCCGGTGGGTGATCTCGGATCTCCACTTATTTTCTTGTTTTATGATTTAAGGGCTCAGTTGTGGTGGGACCCACCTTGATGTAGGCCTTATATCAAAGAGGGGCCCATAGTGGCGGGGCCCCTCCATCCTTGCCAATCTCTCTCTCTCTCTCTCTCTCTCTCTCTCTCTCTCTCTCTCTCTCTCTCTCTTTCCATGATCATGGCCCACTTATGATGTGTGTATTTCATCCATGCCATCTATCGGTGGACCCCATCCATGTGGGACGCACCATGATGTTTATATGTCATCCCAACCATCGGGGTGGGGGGGGGGGGGCACCTTGATGTGGCTAGAGTGGGGCGTGGCTGCCAGTGGAGTGTGATCTGATGTGGGGCCCACCTCCATAGCTCACGTCGTAGGCTGATGTTCACTCCCCAAGTATAGGGTTGTGATGTAGTAATAAACTCGGTAAGACCGAGGTCGAATCCACAGGGACTGAAACCTGTACGTGATCTGAAACTAACTAGAAATAGAACTAGGCTAAGATGAATTCTAAATCAAGTGAATATGAGTAAATAATGATGAAACAGTAATCTAAAGTATGTAAAATTCAAAGGTAGGGAACTAGGGTGCCAAGGATCCACTTGTAGAGATCAGGGCGATCTATGCTTGATTCAAGAACACAACTGGACTTCGAGTCTCATCTTCATCCAGTTGGAAGATATGTCGCTAAAACTCGATTTGAACTTCCTTTGATCTAGTTTCAAAAGAAAAGACGGATGTAGATTAGAATGGATTCCATCATAAAACCATGCTCATGAGGCAAAGCCAACAACAGAATTAAACCGATCTACAATCAATCTGAGAGATGTATGAACGGAAGGAAGGGTGCCATCATCCAACCATGCCCAGGAGACGATGGTGAACAACAGAGTTTCCCGACTTCATAATCACAAAAGGAAAAGGAAATACTCAAGCCATTGCAAATCTATTGTAATTTCAGTCACAACAAACCATTAACAACTAAAGTATTCCTTAATTATCAACTAAAATCAAAGTCATTCAAACGTAAATCAAGCCGTAGAATTTCCCATCTCACTACAAGCTTCACCCCTTAGCCCTAGCTAAGGGGTTTAGCCTGACATGTTTGGCTAGATCTCTCAATAGGAGAGGGATGAAAACATTAAAAATAAAATAAAAAAAATCTCTCTCCCTGTCTCTTTCTCTTCCCTGTCTCTTCCTGTCTTCAGCCGTAGATGAGATGATCTGGAATGAGCTCCGACTCTCTCTTTCCTCTTCTTTTTATAAGCAGGGAGTACGGTGGGGAGTTCTCCACGCTCCATGCATAGCAAAAGCACAAACCAACCTGCGCTTGGCCTGATTTTCGGGACAGTGTACGGCCTCACTTTGCAATCTAGCTCCATGGCTAGGGTCGTGTCTGACCTAGACTCCTCCTTAATGGTCCAGATCGGCCATCCGATCAACGATGGCGGGCCACAACATTCCGGAATATCCGGAACTCGCAGACGCGCTCCGGACGCACAACAGCTGCACTGAAAGAAAACGGAAACTTCCGTTTCCATGGATGAAGTCGGTGGGGTCCACTTAGGCTGACTTTATGGTGCATCAAATCTACTATTCGAGCTTCTGTATTCATGCCTGATCACGGGCTCAAATTGGACGTGAATTCATGTTTCGGATGGGCCACACCATCACTGGACATATGAAAATGTTCCTTACCGCTGCCATCTTCCACATTTACAAGGAACCACTAAAATGACTGGGCTTTGGTCGGCGCCGTCCTTTGAGAGCATTGGACGGTTTGGATCAGCTTCTTGGTCGATGATGTGGTCGGAAATCAGGCCGGAATATCCGGTTTTTCCGGACCGCGTGACAGAGGTTCCGCGGAAAGCTCTGGCAGTCGGTGGGGTCCACATACTTCAGTATATGAGAAATCCGCTCCGTTCATTGTATTCTACACGAAAAACCGTTCAGACACGGTCGGTTTTGGATCGCCTATGCTGCGGCCCACCGAATCAAACCTTTGCACCATCTATCATGTGTTTGGACGATCAGAAACCATTATCCGCCATTTCTTGGAATTGCGCCACCTTGGAAGTGGTAATAGGGGCCACGTGGACATAATGGACGGTCCGGATTGTCTGTCCGGACGATGTGTGGGGCCCACAACAGAGACCGACGGTCTCTGTTTGCGGATGTTAAAAACGGAAATTGCCGTTTTTTGATTTTTTTTAAAAAAAGAAGTCGGTCAGCGCTGCTGACCGACGTTTGAGTGGTTAGGTGCACACCCGGTGCACTTGGACTTAGTGCACATGCAGTGCACATGTGGAGTCCACTGTAACATGTCGCAAAATCCGTTCCGTCCATTCATTGCTCCACACATTTTTAGATGTTGAGACCGAAGTTGAAGCATTTCCAGATATCAGGTGGGCCCAAAATTGACCGTTTATGGGCTGATCTGTCCGTTAAGCCACTTCTACCAGGATCTAACAGCTGAAATTTGGTGTGTACGGTTAATTTATGGTCCTTAGGCCATGCATGAACTCTTGAGCCGGACGGATGGTGGGAACCCCATGATCTTGCGTTCTGGACCAGTTCCAGGCCACTTGAGCTTCAGTTTCTTGATTTTTGTGGATCTCTGGTGTGTAAGTCCATCGTTCTTGGTCCCCTGGGGTCCCGTCCAATGCCTTGGTGATGTCGGAGCGTTAAATCCATGCTTTTACCGTCCTTTCCAGTCCACACTTGCAACTGTACCTTGCATCACAAACACGATTAAATTAGGCTTTTAAACGGTGGCATGTTCATAAATTCGGGAATAACTGGGGTCTAATATGCAATATTTGACCCTCAACAGCTGAGTGAAAGATCCCTCGTTTCAACGCTGGGACCCACCCGACTCAATAGTTCAAGTGGTAGACCGAGTGAAAGAGGCCTCGTTTCAACGCTGGAGGCCTTGGCATCGGTCCTTGTGGAAGTGGCTAACATGGAGAACGTGGAGTGTGGGCTGTCAGTGGGACCCACGGGACCCATCCACGCCGTCCATTCTACTCCTTGGCTCATTTCAGGCGTTGAGTAGAAAAATGAGATCAATCGGATAATCAAGCGGGCCATACCATAAAAAAACTATGTTTCCTACCATTCAAAGCTATTAGGACCCACCTTGTTGTATCTACACACCAAACATGCCGTATATTGGACTTGTTTGGTGTGTTTTGAGCACTAGAGTCCATTGGACGGACTGGATTCTTAAGAAGCGGGCCCCACCTGTGAAAAACCACAGGAAAACAATAATTTTTAAAAAAAAAGAAAAAAAAAAGAAAAGGGATGCAGCAATGCAGGCGCTGCCTGTGCACTGGTGGGTGGACGGACGGGTGGACCCACGGGCCCAGCCGTGGGCCCCACCATGATGTATGTTGATTATCCACACCGTTCATTGGGTGGGCCATTTCCTGAAGTGGGCCCCCTCTAAAGATCAGCTCCGTCTGGTACTCAGGTGGCCCACACGGAAGGAAACAGTGGGGTTGTGCGTCCACCATTGAAACCCTTTTTGGGATCTCACTGTAGTCTTGGATCAATGTAAAATTTGTTTTCTTTTCATCCAGGTCTGCGTGACCTTTTCAACAGATTTGGGTGGGCCCTACATGGGACTCAATGATGTATGTGTTCCTATCCACACCGTCCACCGTCCCTGGATGGTGGGACCCGCCCACGTGTGGGCTATCCTGACGTATGTATATGTCCTCGTTGATCCCGATCTTCTGCTTGATCAGAGCAGTGAGTTCATTGTTAACTACCAGGATTGAGAGATCGATTCAAACCGCGGATACCTCGCTTATAGATAGTTCTCTACTCCGTGTTCCCAATTGTAATAAGCCCTTGAGAAGACAATCCTAGGGAGTGTGTTGTTTTGATCTAACGTTCAATCAAAGGGATATATAACGTTTCTCTAAGCGTGAATAGTTTCTAAGTTAAAACAACTTTTCTAAGAGTTATTAAATAAGCCTATAAGTATTAGGGGGATTCAACGAAGGAATGAGATCTCACTCCAACCTAATCAAGCCAACTAACTAAGTCTATCTTTCAATTGCCGCAACATAATCAGTGTTTTACATTCTTTAGTATAACCAACCAATAGTTGTAATCCAAGGTCTATGCTTATACGCTAGATGATTTCATACCCTTTCTAATATAAGAAATTGTTTATCGCTTAGGGTCAAACGTTGTCTGATTGGAATTGAGTTACCTGAACTTGAATTTAACTACACTCGAGCACTACACACATGCTCATACTAGCTAAGAAGGTTTTAGAGTTCACATTATTACTTTATTGGATTCCTTATACTGTCAAAATTTTCAAAATCTAAGATTACCAACTTTAGGTCCAAATCTCTAAGGGCTTGTTAAATGGGATTACATTGTTAATCCCACCTTGAGATTGGGAGTGGCATGTTTGGTAGGAGGGTGAGATGGGATTAAAATCAATTTCATAGGCTTTGAAAAATGAGCCTTGTGTTGGAAAGGAAACTGTGAGATGGGATTTCCAAATCCCACGATGATGGTGTTGGAAACCATGGGATACACATACATTTATTGTTACTTTTACAATTCCATCTACCTTAATCTCACCGAATGCAGTTGGCCGAACGGGCCCTAAATGTCCCAACATTTGGAGGTTTGTGAAGATGACGGTGGAGACGGTTATATAGAGAAGAAGAAGAAGGAGATATGAGAATGGAGGGGAGATTTGAGAGGGGAAAACCAAATTTTCAGGGAGAAAGGAGAGCTTGGAAGGGTGTGTGAGGAAAGAGGGGGTATATGAGCAAGAAAAGGGGGTCCCCACGTGATTTGGTGGGCCCCACATGTGTCTAGGGGTCGGCCCAACGCCGGCCCGCAGTGGCCCGACAGGCCTGGCCAAACCCAACCGCGGTTCACCGCGGTAGGCGCGGCGCCGCCGTGATCCTCTGGACTAGGGGCGATGCCGCCGTGGTGGGGTGGTGGCCACCTCCCTCCCGGGGTGTCGATGGTGTACAGGGTCCACTATGGATCCCCCCAAAGTGCACCGATTTGGCCCCGACTCCGTTTTGAGTCGTTTCGAGCTCCCATTCGCGTATATTCATGTGTTTTCAATTTGCTGAGTGTGGGACCTGAAAGTGTCACCTAAACCCGTCGATTGACGGTCTAGAATGGTGTTGGGATCATTTCACGTGATCGGGAAAGCCTACGGGTACGATTCCTATAGTCCGCTTCGGTTGATTTCGCCGTTTGGCGAAATAGAAAATCCTAAGTCTGTCTCTATGTTCCGTCGCTCCCTCCTAAGTCAGAGTACGTCAGTGTGCGTCGTGTAACCATAACCTAGGTCCAGTTTAATCCAAATCATACTCTAATACCATCTTGTAACGCCCTGAAAATCGAGAGTCGAGCATAAACTCCACTCCCGAGTTCCAACGCATCACTTATGCAACATAGATAATGAGATTGAATGTTGTTCATATTAGTGCAATAAACATGAGTGGGATTATACCAAAATAGCATATCATACTCCAGAGACAGTTAAATTACGCAAGCGGAAGACTGTGATAGATATATAAAATATATAAACTGTTGTACGTCTCCAGAGTATGAACATGTTACCAGGTTAAAGATAAACATGTATACACCAAAAATGAACAAAAGGAATATACATGGGTGTTCCAAAAGTGCAAACTAAAGTAATCCATGTACTCCCATCGATCAAAAGATGGTCTACATAGACCCACCTGATAGCTATATAAAGGAGAAACCCTCCTCATCATCATAAAAGTCTGTCTCCGCTTCGCAAACATCACCATCATCTGAAACTCAAACAGGGTCTGGTTGGTGTGTACAACACCGTCCCGTAACGTGGGAATGAGTGATCAACTCAGTGGAACAATAAAGCAAAGGTTAACATGTTATCAATTCAATCAAGCGGTAATGATAAAACAGTAAATCATACATCCCTAAGTACTCTTATTAATGCAAGTATGGTATGTATGTATGATGTATGCCCTCGCCTACTCTCCCTCGGCGACTCCTTCTTACGATCGCGGCATGCCACACTCCCTCAGTGCTTGACCATAAACGCCAAACGCACACGTAATGCGGTGCATGAACGTGATTACCAAGTTCCTTATTAGTCATTTTCATACAACAGGATTGAGAAACTAAGGTACCTCCCTTATATCACTTCCCAAACAAGGATCCATTCTAGGGTCGTCAGTCCTAGTAAATCTCATACGATATTGCGGTTCTAGGTTGCTGCAGTGGGCTCGTTGCCAAATCAGTATAGGCCTAGTGTATACTCTGATTACTACGGAAAGGCTCGTCGCCTCTACGCAGGTTCAGAGTATGCTCGAGGTCACTACAAAGGGCTCGTCACCAAATCAGTGTAGGCCGACAGCTCGAATACAGTGTCCCATACCACCGTATTCGGCTCACGAGTCAGGGTTGCTCACTGGTCACTACGGGGAGGGTCGTCGCCCCAGCGTAGGCCAACAGCTCGACCACGGTGTCCCATACCACCATGTTCGGCTCATGAGTCTTAGCAGATCGAGATACCAAGGTTAACGGGGTTTCACTGGTATGTTTGGTACCTTAGGTTCAAGCAGTAGCGTCCAAACATGGTGAACATACAATGGCCAATCGGGTTATTAGATAAGTTCGACTAGTACGAGCGTACGCTGAAGTAACCGACAAGGTACCACTGTCGACAACCATCGTAAGACTCGGACTCATCGAACGTGTCTTTTATGGCGAAATGACCTCAGTCACAAAATCAAGGCCTGTTACTGATTGCCTGGACTATACAATAGCCTCAATCACATTCAATTACAACAAAATATCTTAGAAGATATTTAAAGCAGTTATGAATCAAGATTGCAAATCATATAATCAAAGGTCCAATAATGTCCGCTTTAGGGCTGCCAGGGCTGTTACACGGAATCGTTACACCACTCCCCCATCACCCTTCACGGCACAACTTAAACATGGATTTATACATATGCATTACGTAGATAAACAGACACTATAATATATGATACATGGAGGAAATCATACACATAGTTAAAGTAGTTGAGAATCATATCTCAACACCCTTATACATTTCAATTCACTAACTACCTACTCATTCAAACAATTTTACAAACATTTAGACTACACTTTCCAACATACCTGTAATATGCTAGTTAAAACACCTGTCGTAGCGAATCCTTTCACAAAGGATTTGCCACATGAACCACGATCATGCATTCACGACCAATAGTCATGGCAAGCATAAATCATAGTTTCATATTCATTCGAACATTTCTACAAACACTTAGGCTACACGTTATAACATACACAACGTATGTTGGGATAACATGTATTCGGTTAATTCGTTCACACAGAAGTTGATGCACATGTATCTAGCATACATAAACAGCAATTAATCATGGCAAGCACAAATCCATAATTCATATGTATACAGTATTTTCTACAAATACGAGGAATACAGTATATTCAACATAGTTAACGTATATCTGAAAAACGAAATAGACAGCACTTTGTACATGTGTAATAGCATCCATGTCAGTAATATATCATTAACTGACATTGAAAGCCTTGAAAACCATAACTTATACGTTTAAAGTCCACACCTTACGCCGTAGACATGAAATGAAATCAGTTTAGCCACTAAGTCTTTGTCAACGACACCACAACAACCTACAGCAGGGAATAGGTTAGTTATTCCACCATTTGTTCTATTTGAATCTCTATAACAAGTTAGGGTTAGGATTTCTTACCCAAATACGGCATTGGAAACACCGGAAGAATACACGGGAGTGGTGTTTCAGCAGGTGGATTAGCAGGGAAGAATCCCAAGAAGAATCTCCACTTCTCTCTCTCTCTTTTTCTCTCTTTTCTTTCTTCTCTCCTAGGGTTTCCCAAATTCGTATGGGATGAGAGAGTGAGGGCTTAAGGCCCTTATATAGGCCCAAAATTGATGAGAATGGCCCCAGGGCCAAAGTATACTTAGGTTATGTCCAAAACCCATCTGTTTTGGCTTAACGGATCACTTCCGGAGCCCCCCTTGAGCCAAAGGTCGGACTTAAGCTCCCTGACCATGGATCTAGGTCGAGTTAAGTTTTCGTTTCAGTCGGGTTTCCAGATCGCACGTGGTGGACCAGTTTCAGTTCAACGGTCACCGAAACTCGATCAGAGCCACAAGTACACTGACCTGTGTATAAAATTTCTACTGATCCGAGGGTGTATTTGGGTCAGATTCTAACGGTCTGATTGCTTATATTTGGCCCGCAAGAGACAAGTCTCATATTCAAATTAATTTATAAAGGAAACCACGTTTTCTCACACTCTTCGCTCCGGGTTCAAGCGAATAGCCTCGAGACACTATCTGGAGTTGATTTCAGAGATGGTTGTCAAGTCCAGCAAGGCGGTCTTAATTATATAAGTTCGTAGAAATCAGACTTTTGACGTGTAGTCCAGATCCGATACGGAGTTTCAATGTGCTCCCGAGAGCAACTAGGTAATGAGATTGATCCTAGATTTTAGGGTAACCTAGCGTCAATGATTCTACAAGTTTTGATTCTTGCAGATCGTATTTGAAGTGATTAGTGCTGATTTCACATGGAATCTAGTTTAGCGCTAAATTAATTCTCGTTTAGTTTCTAAAGGATTTGGTCCTATTTGATTTCTGCCTAAGGTGGTACTTGGACCTTTGTAGTTTGTATATAAAGTGATCCAAGCTATTAATACTTAACTAAATCACACTCTAATTATAACAGAATAAGGTCCTACGACAGTTCTACGTCCAAGGGCATCCATTGCCAAGTTGGCAAAAATCCGGGGTGTTACATATATTTAAGCCGTCTATCCATTTGACTAACTTGCATCAAGGCGTGGGAAGAAAATAAGACAGATCTACTTATCAGGTGGGCCACTGCTAAATACAGTGGAGCATTGAACGTTTACCATTAAAATCCTCTTGGTATTACAAAGAAGTTATTCAGGTCTATGTGACCTTATGATCAGATTGGATGGAAAATAAATGTTATGGTGGGCCTTGGGGATTTTAATGGTAGAAATCATTATCACCAATTATATTTGTGTGTGGCCATTTGATATGCATACGACCCCTGTGATGTAGCCCACTTGCCATTTGAGGGCTCATTGTTATGTATTCGAGGCCTATGGGTTATGACCCATTGTAATGTACCCAAGGCCTACTTGATTTATATAAGACCCATTTGAGGAGGCCTGTCCTTGATGTATTTGTGGCCATGTTATGAGGCCCACCTGATAGACATAAGGCCCATGTTATGTGGCCCATTTGTTGTACTTAAGGCCCATGGGTCGAGGCCCAATTGGATGTACACAAGTCCATTGCAATGTGTGACTCTACCATGGTTTGTGTAATGATGTTTATGACAGCCGTGCCTTGGGAGCAATGTTGGTTTGATGTCCACATTGTAAGAATTATGTTGGTTAAATGTTCGCATTATAATTCTCCATAGGGCCCATTGTTAGGCCCAAATGTGTAGGCCGTCTAGGCCTATCTTCATTATGAACAACATCCATCACCACATAACATGTTTAGTATAGTTCCATGATTCATGATCATACGCATCATATGTATGCTTGATATGAGAAATGATCGATCATAGCATATGCCTTCGGACAGATTGTTTAGGGGCTCCCGGATAGGCGGTGTTGCCCTACATGAGCGTGCGATACCCGCAAGATTGCTGCATATCTGGATAGTGTGATTCATGCATTCGCATCGTATGATATGGTACTGTACGCCCTAGCGACATCAGGGCCATAGCCTCCACAGGCGTATCATAGTTGACAGGATTGGATATTTGAAATCTTGTTTTACATGGGGTGCTATAGATATCCATGGGTGAAAGTCCCTAAACCCTTATGGTACCAAGAGGTTGCTCTAACGTCTAGACCGAGTGGGTGCATAAGTGCCGAGTGTCGATTACCAGATGGTCGCGCTTTCCACTGTGTCGTGGTTGGTTGGAAGAGGGTGCGGCCTTACCCGCCTGAGAGGAGGGGGCAAAGCTATGTTGAGTTTGACCAGCTCGAGGAATGAGTCTGCTATCGACAAGTCGAGCCCGATATTGGCAGGCGGATAGTGAGGTCTCTTCCACTTACCTTATTACTCGCGATGGGGCAGCAATCTAGTTTAGAGTGTACTAGACCCCGGTGATATTCCAGATTTGAGCCGTATTGATATGTGAACTTAGATGAGGATTCGTATGCTTGAGTTGCATCTCGCATTACATGGCCTTGGTATGGCCGACATCATTCATGCTTTGTATCGCATGACCTTGGTATGACCGACATTATTCATGTCTTGCATCGCATAGCCTTGGTACGGCTAGTGGTATTCATGGATTAATCATCATGTTTCGCATTACTCTGATACTACATAACTGCATTACTACCTCGCGCACACACTTTCACCACCCTCTAAGCTTTCCATAAGCTTATGCACGACCGTTGCGTGCAGGTGACGTTAGAGCGCAGCAGCGCTGAGGCAGGAGCGCTTTACAGATCATCTTGTAGCTTTTTGTTTATCATCATTGTATTTTCTTTTATGCTCATTGTAATTATAAAGTTTTTTATCATAGTGGAAATGTGATGGAGTTTTTGGTTGTTGTTTGTGGGTTATGCTTTTGGTTATGCTTATTACGAATTAAACTGTTATTGGAAATCCTCCTCGTAGTATCGTAGGATCGGAACCTAGCAAATGGGCGCCGGGAGCCGAGAATGGGGTTCTACGGAGGCTGTCGGCGCCGGATTCGGCGATCGGGAATTTTGTGAGCCCGGTTTCCGAGTTTGGGGCGTGACACTTGCGGTCCTATAAAATTTCCCGATTTGTTTAAAATTTTCACCATTCGACTAATAATGAACCTTATAGAAGGTATAATACAGTCAAGCATATAGTACCTTTTCCCATATATATATATATATATATATATATATATAATATATATATATATATATATATATATATATATATATATATATAGGGAAAAGGTATTATGCGCTCGACCTCACGAGTCCGTCCCATGAGGTCGAGCTGTGTGGGCCCCACCGTCATGTGTTTCGAACATCTACCCCATCAGTCAGATGCATCATTCCATTGTGGGCCTAGGTCTCAAAAATCAATTCAATCCGTGACTTGTGTGGGCCACACCACATACAGAAGTGGAGAGGGGCCGTGCACCGTTAAAACATTCATAACCATTTTTGAGGGCCCACCGAGATATGGTTTGCAAATCCAGCCCATCCATTATGTGTGTCCCACTTGAATGATTAGACCAAGTTTCAGGTGCATGCAAAACTCATGTGGGCCCCACAAAGTGCTTTTATATGTTTTAATGGTGTCTTCACATAATTTTAGATGGTATGACCCACCTGAGTTCCGTATACGGCTGATTTTTGGGATATCCCAAAATTTAAAGGGTACCCATCAAATGCACGGTGTTGATGGTCGAAACACATCACGGTGGGGCCCACACAACTCGACCTCACGGGGGCTTATCGTGAGGTCGAGCGCATAGTACCTTTTCCCATATATATATATATATATATATATATATATATATATATATATTACTTCCTTTGATGTGGTCCACTTAATGTTTAGATCTAACTAATTTTTAGAATCATCAACTTAAAATAATCTGAAAAAATAAATAAACAGCATGATAAAACACATACATCATGGTGGGCCCACAGAGTTCTGTCGGTATACATAGTACCAGGTCGGTGCATCGTTATTCACCGTTGAAGTATTTAGAATTTTCAAAAGTACAAAGACGGAGGGTTAGTTGACCAAAATACCCTTCATTTATATGAGAAGTGATGATACCATCCAATCATCCAGTGGGCCATTTCGCATGATGCACCTCTCAAAGTAACCATCGAATCATTACGTGGGCCATATCATTAAAAAAACAAAAAACACATGCCCCACTGAAAGATGCAAACCAACTTATCTGGATGTATCACATCCATGAATCTATCCGGCTACATGAGAAGTCGGTGGCTAGTGGTCAGTGCTATGTGGACCCCACCATGATATATTGTTTTATCCACGCCATCCAACCATTTAAAAATGAGATATATCTAAATCTCATGTGGCCACATCACAGAAAAACAATAGTGATTGAATGTCCACCATTAAAAACCTCACAGGGCTGTATAACTTGTTGATTAGGTCATGCAGACTTGATGAAGGGAAAAAATATGTATCTAAATTCAAAACTTTTGTCACCCCCAAGAAGTTTTTAATAGTGGGCATTCAATTAACAGTGTGTCGACTTGAGATTTGGATCAAGCTGATTTTTGGGATCATACCATAAAATGACAGGGAAGAATGGGTAGACAGCATGGATGAAACACATACATCATGGTGGGGTACACAGAGCACCGACCACTAGCCATAAGCTAGTGGCAGGGTCCGTAGCCAATCTGTTTCCGGCCAGGCCTCCACGCTGTGAGACCGTATAAGACGCGAATTTTCAACCGCACAGTTGGCCCACTTCATAATTCGGTCCACCTAATTTTTAAGTTGGACGTGCGTAAACCACGTGGGCCCCACAATACTCAACCACACCACTTCAAAATAATGATTTTTTTAAAAAATGACCATTGGTTAAGGCCGGGCCAAGCCCGGCTGCAGTTTCAACATAGGCCCGAGTCCAGCCCAAGACCGAGTGCTTCTCAGTGTGAGAGAGAGAGAGAGAGAGGCAGACCTGTTTGAGACTCCCGCGAAAATCTGGCCGTTAGACCAGAGGCGATGATCAGAGAAAGGTAGGAAGAAAAGAAATCAGAGCTTGAGAGATGAGATAGAAAGGGAGGAAGGTTTGGGAGAATGGAAGATGAGAAAGAGAGAGATGAGGTTGTAGATCAAGAGCTTGGAAGATGAGAGAAAGAGAGAGTTTGGGGGCTTAAAATGGAGGGTGGAAGATGAGTGGCGTGGTTATAAATAAAAAACAAAGGAGTTTCGGGCTCGGGCTTGGAATGGAGGGTGGAAGATGAGTGGCTTGAATTTTTTTCGAGCTCAAAAAATCAACTCCACTCAGCTAGAATCCAATTTCAAATCGAGCATTTTCGAGTCGAGTTGAGCGAGTTAACCCAGCTAACTCGGTTCATGTTAAGCTCTAACTCTAACCCGAGGTGGGTCAGCCCAGCCCAGCCCATTGAAGTAAGGGTATTTTGGTCATTGTGCCAGTGAGGTCCACGTAACCATTGAAAAAATAGTCATGGCCATTTTTTCTTCATGATTTCAGATTTTTTTTTTTTACTTATGTATTCTATCCACAAAATGTCCGGCAATTCTAATGGTCTAAATGCCATTGGAATCAATGGACAACCAACGGTCTAACATCACATCAGCATGATTATAGGGAAGGGTGATCTTCACGGTGAGAACTTTAGTTTTCACATTATTGATGTCTTGCACAAATGGGAATGGAAATGCCCACCATTGGAACCTTTGTGGGGCCATTATGATGTTTGTATGAAATATCAGCCTTGATAAGTTTTTAACGGTGGCCATTCAATTGGCCCACTTGAATTTTAAATCCATCTAATTTTTGAGACCACATCCTAACAGGCTGGCCGAATCGATGAAGGGCCACCATTATGTATGGGTTTGATCAATACCATTCATCCATTTTGCCATATCATTTTAGGGTATATGACACAAAATGAGGTAGTTTGAAGGTTCAAGTGGACTACAAAGTATAGATTAAACACTAACCATTGAAAACTTTTTAGGGGTCATAGAAGTTTTGGATCAAGCTTATATTTGTGTTTTCCCTTCATCCTGGTCTATGTGACCTTATGAACAGGTTGGATGGCAATTGATTGAGCCTTAAGAATGTTTCAATGATTGTGTAATTATCAATGCCACTTCCTATGGTGTGTGATCTACTTAAGTCTTTGATCTGCCTCGTATTTTAGGCTTGTACCCTAAAAAGCAAAGTGGATGGCAGTGTCATTATCACTACTACTTTCTATGGTATTGTCTACTTGATACACATGCACATATAAATTATTAAATGTGCTATACATGAGCTTAGATTATTCTAACTAAATTGTGGACCACACTATTGCTATGCCAAAATCCCAAAATCAATTTGATTTTGTAATCCTAGTCTCTGAGTCATGGACAATTATTTATTAAATTCAAACCATTGAATATTTTTCATCTTAACCATCTAATCAATGTCCTGCAATCGATAATTAGATAGTCTAATAAACATAAGTATTTATTCATTATAAATATAAAGTGGAAGTTACCATTTAGACTATTTAATTCATGCCACATATAAAAATTCTAATTAAGTTCTCGGTGTCTCATTTTTGCATCTATTATCTTATTCGGTCCCATTACAAACACCTACAATATCATGATCACATTCGTTTATCTCTCTCTTTTTTCTTTTCTTTTTTCTAGTTCAGTGTACTATTGCTCCTATAATAAGAAAAGGTAGAAATAAGAAAAGGGGGTGTTACTTTCTGCTCTTTCAGAGGCCTGTTGGTGACGTGGATTTGATGCTCCGAGTTAGAGTGATTGATACTTCGGGTATGAGCTCTCCGAGCTCGATTCGAGTCTCCTCCTCCAGCAGGCCCACCAAAGATTGTGCGGATTTTTCCGGTAGGTTCATTGTTGATGGGCCTGTCGTCTTTTGGATCTGTTTGCTCCTCCCTTCTGCTAACATATTCCCACAAATTCCCATTGTGGATGAGAGCTTTGATTTCCTCTTTTAAATCGAAGCAATCACTAGTTGAATGACCGTGGTCGCGATGGAAGTGACGATACTTCCTCTTGTCCTGCTCGTCTGCGTTGGATTTCATCTTGTTTGGTCATTTGAGAATTCACTTAACCCAGACTTCCATGAGGACCTGCTCGAGGGTCGTGTTGAGGGGGGAGGGAGTACGAGCTGAACCTGCTGTCAGGTCGTTTGCTCAAGCGCTGGCTTTTGGGTGGCTCGTCATCTTTCCTTCTCTCTCTGTCGTTGGTTGAGGTAGGCTCATCCTTAGGTTGCCCCTCTTTGGCCGAGCTTCCCTTGTTTTGAGCAGCTTTTCGTAAGTTGAAAAGCTCTTCGGTGTTAGAGTATTTCTGGGCCCTATTGAGGAGGTCGACCATTGTCGTTGGGGGGTTTTTGTCGAGCGAGAAGAGGAACCTTCCTTCCCTTAGGCCTCCTATCATGGCAGTAAGAGCGATTTCTTCTAAATGTGCTTATACTTACATTGTTTCTAGGTTGAAACGATTAATGTAATCTTTCAATAACTCGCCTTCTCTCTGGATGATGTTGAGGAGATGGGAAGCCGGCTTGAGGCTCTCTTTTCCTACAATGAAGTTGGTGACGAACACTTTGCTGAGTTGTGTGAAAGAGATGATCGATTGCATCTTTAGTTACCGGAACCACTTTCGAGCCACACCCGCTAGGGCTAAGGTCCATGGAGTTCCATCAAAGCCCTAAAGGATTCCAAGTGCTCGGTTGGGTCAGTGGTTCCGGAGTACGGGGCGATCTGAGGCATTCGAAATCTTGCTGGAAGTTGAGCATGCATGATGTCAGCAATAAATGGTGGCTCAGTTTCTTCCAGTACTGCCTCCACTAAGGTCGGAGCATTCGTTCGGCAAGCCTGCCGTATATTGCCGATCTAACCTCGTATGTCGTTGAGCTCGGCTTCTCGAGGGTCACCACTCTCAGCCATTGCCTCGTTCACTGCCTCAGGGGCTTTGTCACGCCTCTTTCTCTCCAACTCGTAACGCAAGTCGGAGGCAGCTAACGCTGCAGTACCGGAGACACGAGAAGGTGATGGCCTCGATGTTCTGACTTGCTTGCTTCTTCGGGAACTGGCGGGCACCTTAGATGGCTCAGGGATCTTTGGAACCGTCGGTCCTGCTACTTGCCCGAATCCCGATGGCTGACAAACTTTTCTGGCGGTGCGAGGTTGGGTGTAATAGCGAAGGCCAGAGCTTTCTTTTCCCCTTTGGCATTGTTGAGTTGTTGTAGACAAAGAGAGCGGCTTTCAAGTCATTCCCACAGACGGCGTCAAACTATTGATGCATAAATCTGGTTAGCCTCCCCTGGACCTCCACGTACCTGCACATGGATTGAACAAAGGAGACCCTGGCTAACATAGGGGACCCTCCAATGCCTAGGTCAGGTAGGGGATCTGGGTCTTACAGAATCAAGGATTTTTTGCTAAGGATTGTGCGTACCTTTCACCATTAGAGATGCTCCTATTTATAGTTGAGGAAAGATGGTGACGTAGAGGAGATCTCCCTATTTAGTAAGGACATTCTGCAGAGGGAGTTGGATCTCGAATGCATGGGGGAACTTCCTGAGATGCTTAGTAAAGATCTCGAGATCCCGAGCATGTCGCGGATATCCTCTAAGATCTTTGAATAAGATCTCGGGCGGATCTCCCCATAGTAAGATCTGACTATTCGGAATCATCGGGGATATGTAGTAGAAGGCCGAGGTGGTCTTGGCCGACCTGACCTAGGGGCAGTGTGCCGATCTGACCTGGAGGTAGTAGGCCGACTTGGAATCATGTCGGTCTGATTCTTCTGGCAAGCGATGGGTACTTATGTCTCAATGATGGTATCTTAAGCTCAATCTTATTTCCTGCTCGGTCTTGGGTCAGATGTTGGCTCTTTCGGTCGTATCAGTTTATTGTCCACCTAAGTAAGCACATGGAGTTTCGACGTAACCTTATCTTCTTAGTCGATCCATTTTTTTCCCACAACAATTTTCATCGTCCAATAAATGTCGTGAGTCGTTTGTTAAAATGGTATAGTCGGATATTTTCATTTTTAACCATCCAATAAATATAGGCAGTTTGTTGAAGTAGGATGGTTGGATATTTTCAATTTTAATTGTCTAATAAATATAGTTAGTTGTTTGTTAAAATAAGATTGTTGGATATTTAAATTTTTAACCGTCCAATAAATGCTAGCAATTGTTTGTTGAAGTAGAATTGTTGGATATTTTCATTTTTAACCGTCTAATAAATGTGGCCAACTATTTGTTGAAATAGGATTGTTGGATATTTTCATTTTTAACTAGTTTGATAATTATCCATGAATCAAAGAGTTAGCCGATCAAATAAATGTAATTTTTTTATTCATAATATCTAATGAATATTTTGATTTGAGCCATTAAATTTCATGTATTCAATTATAAGTGCCTGCATATTGTCCATCATGCTATGCCAGAGTATCGAAGTTTTTCTCGCTTTGCCGACAAGCATAAGTTGGAGTGAGTGCACATATAAATTATTAAATGTGCTATACATGAGATCAAATTATTCCAACTAAATTGTGGACCACACTATTGCTGTGCCAAAATCCCAAAATCAATTTGATTTTGTAATCCTAGTCTCTGAGTCATGGACAATTATTTATTAAATTCAAACCATTGAATATTTTTCATCTTAACCATCTAATCAATGTCCCGCAATCGATAATTAGATAGTCTAATCATAAGTATTTATTCATTATAAATATAAAGTGGGAGTTATCATTTAGACTATTTAATTGATGCCGCATATAAAAATTCTAATTAAGTTCTCAGTATCTCATTTTCACATAATATATTATCTTATCCGGTCCCCTTGCAAACACCTACAATATCATGATCACATTCATTTATCTCTCTCTCTTTTCTTTTCTTTTTTCTAGTACAGTGTACTATTGCCCATCTAATAAGAAAAGGTAGAAATAAAAATAAGGGCGTCCTCTTCAGTGAATGTCGGATCACTAGGTATTACCTCTTTCGGATGTCTGCTAGTGATGTGGATTTGATGCTCCAATTTGCAGTGACTGATACTTCGGGCATGAGCTCTCCGAGCTCGATTTAAGTTTCCTCCCCCGGCAGGTCCGCCAAAGATTGTGTTGATTTCACCCAGTAGGTTCATTGTTGATGGGTCTATTGCCTTTTGGATCTGTTTGCTCTTCCCTTCTGCTAACATATTCCCGCAAATGCCCATTGTGGATGAGAGCTTCGATTTCCTCTTTTAGATCGAAGCAATCATCAGTTGAATGACCGTGGTCGCGATGGAAGTGACAATACTTCCTCTTGTCTCTCTTGTCTATGTTAGATTTCATCTTGTTCGGCCATTTGAGAATTCGCCTATTCCGGACTTCCGTGAGAACCTGCTCAGGGGTCGTGTTGAGGGGGGTGTATGAGCTGAACCTGTTGTCAGGTTGTCTGCTCGAGCACTGGCTTTTGGGTGGCTCATCGTCTTTCCTTCTCTTGCTGTCGTTGGTTAAGGTAGGCTCATCCTTAGGTAACCTCTCTCTGTCCGAGCTTCCCTTATTCCGAGTAGCTTTTCGTAGGCCGAAAAGCTCTTCGGCGTTAGAGTATTTTTGGACCCTATTGAGGAGGTCGGCTATTGTCGTTGAGGGATTTTTGTCGAGTGAGAAGAGGAACCTTCCTTCTGTTAGGCCTCCCATCATGGCAGTAAGAGCGATTTCTTCTGAATGTACTTGTACTTACATCATATCCAGGCCTCCCATCATGGCAGTAAGAGTGATTTCTTCTGAATGTACTTGTACTTACATCATTTCCAGGCCGAAAAACTCTTCGGCGTTAGAGTATTTTTGGACCCTATTGAGGAGGTCGGCTATTGTCGTTGAGGGATTTTTGTCGAGTGAGAAGAGGAACCTTCCTTCCCTTAGGCCTCCCATCATGGCAGTAAGAGCGATTTCTTCTGAATGTACTTATACTTACATCATTTCCAGGTTGAAACGCTTGATGTAATCTTTCAATAGCTCGCCTTTTCTCTGGACGATGTTGAGGAGATGGGAAGCTGGCTTGAGGATCTCTTTTCCTCCAATGAAGTTGATGATGAATGCTTTGCTGAGCTGTGTGAAAGAGCTGATTGATTGCAGCTTTAGTTGTCGGAACCACTTCCGAGCCGCACCCGCTAGGGTTAAGAAAAATGCATGGCACATGACTACGGTTGATACGCCATGGAGTTCCATCCAAGCCCTAAAGGATTCCAGGTGCTCGGTTGGGTCAGTGGTTCCGGAGCACGGGGGGATCTGAGGCATCCAGAATCCTGGTGGAAGTTGGGCGTGCATGATGTCGACAGTAAATGGCGGCTCGATTTCTTCTAGTATTGCCTCTACCGAGGTCGGAGCGTTCATTCAGCAAGCCTGACATATATCGCCGATTTGACCTCGTATGTCGTTGAGCTTGCTTCCCAATGGTCGCCACTCTCGGCAGTTGTCTCATTCACTGCTTCGGGGGCTTTGTCGCACATCTTTCTCTCTTACTCGTAACGCAAGTCGGAGGCAGCCAACGCTGCAGTACCGGAGACATGAGAAGGTGTTGGCCTCGATGTTCCAACTTTCCTGCTTCTTTGGGAACCGGCGGGCACCTCGGATGGCTCAAGGACCTTTGGAACCACCGGTCCTGCTATTTACCTAGCCCCCTGGGCGAGACGGGGCCGTAATTGCTATGACAACTATTTCATCGAGCTCATGTTGTTATTCAACGTCTCAACTTGTTGCTCGAGGGATATAAGTTGTCCTCCCCGATTCCGGAATCGCTGCATCGATCCCACAAGCGCAAATCAGCCTGGAGTTGGGAAGATGAATCCCAATGGCTGACGGACTGTTCTGGCGGTGTGAGGTCGAGTGCAATAGTGGATGCCGGAGCTTTCTTTTCCCCCTTTGCCATTGTTGAGTTGTTGTAGACAAAGAGAGCGACTTTGAAGTTATTCCCACAGATAGCGCCAATGTTGATGCATAAATCTGGTTAGCATTTGTAACACCCCGAATTTTTGCCAATTTGGAGATAAACGTCCTTAGGTAATGAGTCGATCAGGATACCTTTATTGACTTCTCAGAACTTAATCCCAAAGTCTCAAATCTCCTTTCAACCCATTTCCTTCAAAATCTCCCATTTCCTTCAAAAATCTCACCTTTCACCACCTTATTCTTCAAATTTTTCTAAGTACTTTCGTATTAGATACAAATCCTAAAGTTTAAATGATGAAGAACAATACTTAAACTAAAACTTACTGTAAATAATAAATACATAAATAAAATGGGCTTTTGACCATTAATCTTATAGAATCTCACAAAATGAATAGGTTATTTGGAAAGATCAGCCTCTCCTGCCCTAGGACCTTATTCTATCGTAATTAGGGCATAATTTAGTTAAGTACTAAACTGAATAATCAGTAGAATTAGCTTGAACCACTTTAAATACGATCTATAATACCCAAAACGAGTAGAATCGTTAACACTACATTACCTAAAAACTTAGGATCCATCTCAAAACCCGGTTGCTCTCGGGAGCACGCCGAAACTCCGTATCGGACCTGGACCATGCGTGGAAAGTCCGATTACCCAGAAACTATACGGTTATGACCGCCTTACTGGACTTGACAACCACCTCAAAAATCAGAGTACTCAGAAACGCATAACTTGAGTATGGAGAGAAGTGTGTGAGAAACGCGAATATCTTTAAGAAATGAACTAAAACTTAAGTGAATTGAGTTGGTTCGCTTGCAGGCTGAATTTAAGGATTCTGACCGTCGGAATCTGACCCAATTACACTCTCGGATCAGGGAAAATTTTCAACACATGTTAGAGTAATTGTGACCCTGATCGAGTACCGGTGATCGTTGAACTGAAATGGGTCCGCCGCGGTCGATCCCCAAACCTGATCGAATCGAAAACTTAGCCTGATCTAGATCCAATGTCAGGGAGCTTAAGTTCAACCGCGTGTAAAAAAGGGGCCTCCAAAACAGCTCCGTTGAGCTGAAACAGTCAGGTTTTGGCTATAACCTAAGTATACCATGGCCCTGGGGCCATTGAGGTCAATTTTGGGCCTATATAAGGACCTTAAACCCTCTCTCTCCCTTCACATACGAATTTCTAAACCCTAGAGAGAGAAGAGAGAAGAAAGAGAAGGAAAGAGAGGGAAAGTGAGAGGTAGAGTTAGGGTTTATTCTCGGGATTCAATCCTGTCGTTCCATGTACTTAGCTACCACTACCATATCGCTATTCCGGCGATTCTGATTCCGTTTTCGGGTAAGAAATCCTAACCCTAATCTGTTTTAGGGATTCAGATAGTGTATGTGATGAAATAGCTAACTTATTTCATATTATAGGTTGTCGTTGTGCCGTAGACGAAGGCGGAGTGTTCAAACTGAATCCGTTACGAGTTTACCGGCGAAAAATGCGGACTATAAATGTTTAGGTTATGGTTTTCAAGGCTTTTAATGTCGGTTAATGATTTATAACTGACGTGGGTGTCATTTCACATGCTAAATGCGATGCTTGATTCGCTTTACGGTTATATATGAACTATGTTGAATATAGGCTATTCCATGTGCAAGTTGAAATGACTGGATATGTCGGGAATTTAGTTTTGTGCTTGCCATGATTATTCACCGTGAACATGTGATTGTTGAATACGTGGCAACTCCTTAAGAAAGGATTTGCTCTAATATAGCTTATAACTGAGTTGTATCGTGTAGGTTGAAATGTGTAGTCTAAGTGTTTGTGGAAATGATTGAATGAGTATAGAATTTGAATCCCTGCTTGCCATGATTATCTGTCGTGGATATATGCCTGTTGTATTCGTGACAACTCCTTAGTGAAATGATTTGCCCTAATCCATTTTATGGCTAACATACGTCATGTATGTTATAGTGTGTAGTCTAAGTGTTTATTGAAATGATTGAATGAATATGGATTCATGATTCGTGCCTGCCATGTGTATGAAATGTAAGAACATGATTGATGTGTATTAGACAACTCCTCGGTGAAAGGATTTGCCCTATTATATGTTGAAATCAACATACGTCATGTATGTCGGTTATGTGTAGTCTAAGTGTTTGACAAAATGCTTGAACAAGTTGTTGCTAGATGAACTGTATTTAATAAGGTAGTTGAGATAGGATTCTCAACCACCTTAGTTATGTACATAAATTCCTTCAAGTAGCTGTAAATCTATATAGTGTATTTGAGTAGAATATGTATATGTAACATGGCATGTTATATGTGTTTCATTGTATTTTCAAATGCTATTCATGGTTGAAATGGTCGTTAAGTGTTGTATGATTACCACATGTACATATTTCTTACATCATAATGTATTTGGGACTACGACGTAGTCTAGGCAATCGGTAACAATTCCTGTTTGAGTGGCCGAGCTAGTCTCACCACAGTTGATGCGTACGGTGAATTTGAGTCGTACGATGATTGTCGACAGTGGTTAGCGCTCCATGTCGATTAATTCAGTGTACGCTCGTACCAATCGAACTTGTCAAGTAACTTGATTGACCCGATGTATGTTCACCATGTATGGACGTCATTGCTTGAACCTAAGGTACCAAACTCACTAGTGAAAATTCCGTTTAAACCTTGGTACCTCGATCCACTAAGACTCATAAGCCGGGCATGGTGGTATGGGATACCGTGGTCAAGCTATCGGCCTATGCTGGGGCAACAAGCCTCCCTGTAGTGACCAGTGAGCAACACCGCCTCGTGAGCAAATACGGTGGTATGGGACACTGTATTCTAGCTGTCGGCCTGCACCAATCAGGTGACGAGCCCTTTGTAGTGACCTCAAGCATACTCAGAGACTGCGTTAAGGCGACGAGTTTTTCCGTAGCAACTAGAGTATAAACTAGGCCTACATTGATCAGGTGACGAGCCTTTTGTAGTGACCTAGAACCGCAACATCGTATGAGATTTGCTAGGACTGACGACCCTAAAATGGATCATTGTTTGAGAATTGATATAAGGGAGGTACCTTAGCTTCCCAACACTGTTGTATGAATCAATCTAATTAAGTATTGACTAACATGAGCATGCATCGCACTGCATGTGCTTTGGCGAGGAAGAACACTTTCGGGAGGTTGCCATGCGCGCCGTGAGATGAAGACGTTGAGGGAGTGTAGACGAAGGCATGCTTCATTAATACATATCATGTTTGCATTAATCAGAGTACTTAGGGATGCTTGATTGTATTGCTTTATGATTACTGCTTGATTGAATTGATAACATGTTAACCTTTGCCTTATAGTTCCACTGAGTTGATCACTCACTCCCACGTTATGGGACGGTGTTTTAAACACCAACCAGACCCTGTTTTAGTTTCAGATGATGACAATGCTTACGAAGCGGAGCCGGACTTTTATGATGATGAGGAGGGTTTCTCCTATATGCAGATATCAGGCGGGTTTATGTAGACCATGTTCTGATTAATGGGGTTATAGGGTTGCTGATTAATGCCCTTACACTTATTATTTTGCACTTTTGGAGCACCCATGTATATTCATTTAGTTTATTTTTAAAGTTTACATGTATATATTTAACCTGGTAACATGTTCACACTCTGGAGACTTACAACAGTTTATATATTTTATATATCTATCACAGTCTTCCACTTGCATAATTTAATTGTCTTTAGAGTATGATATGCTGTTTTGGTATAATCTCACTCATGTTTAATGCACTAATACGAACAACATTCAATCATCATTATCTATATTGCATAAGTAATGCGTTGGAACTCGGGAGCTGAGCTTCTGCTAGACCCCCGATTTTCAGGGTGTTACAGCCTCCCCTGAACCTCCACGTACCTGCACAAGGAACAAACAAAGAAGGCCCTGGGTAACACAGGGGACCCTCTAATACCTGAGTTAGGTAGGAGATATGGGTCTTCTAGAATAAAGGGTTTTCGGCTAAGTATTGTGCGTACCTCTCACCATTAGAGATGTTCCTATTTATAGTTGAGAAAAGGCGGTGACGTAGAGGAGATCTCCCTATTTAGTAGGGATGTCCTGTAAAGGAATTTGGATCCCGAACGCATGGGGGAACCTCCCGAGATCCTTAGTGAAGATCTCGGGATCCCGAGCGTGTCATGGATATCTTTCAAGATCTTTGAATAAGATCTTGGGCAGATCTCCCCTTAGTAAGATCTGACTATTCGAAATCATCGGGGATGTGCATTAGAAGGCCGAGGTGGTCTTGACCGACCTAACTTAGGGGCAGTGTACCGATCTGACTTAGAGGTAGTAGGTCGACCTGGAATCATGTCGGTCTAATTTCTCTGGCAAGCGATGAGTACTTCTGTCTCAGTGACGATATCTCGAGCTCAATCTTATTTTCTGCTCGGTCTCAGGTTAGAGGTTGGCTCTTTCGGTCGTATCGATATATTGTTCGACCTGGGCAAGCACACGGAGTTTCGACATGACCTTATCTTCTTAGTCCATCCATTTTTTCCCATAACAATTTTCATTGTCCAATAAATGTCGTGAGTCATTTGTTGAAATGGTATAGTCGGATATTTTCATTTTTAATCTTCCAATAAATATAGGCAGTTGTTTGTTGAAGTATGATGGTTGGATATTTTCAATTTTAACTGTCTAATAAATATAGCTAGTTGTTTGTTGAAATAAGATTGCTGGATATTTTAATTTTTAACCATCCAATAAATGCTGGCATTTGTTTGTTGAAGTAGAATTGTTGGATATTTTCATTTTTAACCGTCCAATAAATGTGGCCAATTATTTGTTGAAATAGGATTGTTGGATATTTTCATTTTTATCCAGTTTGATAATTATCCACGAATCAAAGAGTTAGCCGATCAAATAAATGTAATTTTTTATTCATGATATCTAATGAATATTTTGATTTGAGTTATTTAATTTCATGTATTCAATTATAAGTGCCTGCATATTGTCCATCGTGCTATGCCAGAGTATGAAAGTTTTTCTTGCTTTGCCGACAAGCATAAATTGGAGTGAGTGCTTGGGTATGCCATGCAAATCCACGTGATAAGGATCATATTATGGAAGTAATTTAATACTTAGGTAGCTGTGACACTTGATACACATGCACATATAAATTATTATATGTGCTATTCATGAACTCGAATTATTCCAACTAAATTGTGGACTACACTATTGCTATGCCAAAATCCCAAAATCAATTTGATTTTGCAATCCTAGTATTTGAGTCATGGATAATTATTTATTAAATTGGAACCATTGAATATTTTTCATCTTTACCGTTTAATCAATGTCCCGCAATTGATAATTAGATAGTCTAATAAACAAAAGTATTTGTTCATTATAAATATAAAGTGGGAGTTATCATTTGGGCTATTTAATTCATGCCGCATATAAAAATTCTAATTAAGTTCTTGGTATCTCATTTTCGCATCATCTATTATCTTATCTGGTCCCATCGCAAACACGTACAATATCATGATCATATTTGGTTATCTCTCTTTTTTCTAGTTCAACTTACTATTGCCCCTCTAATAAGAAAAGGTAGAAATATTGAACATTTGGATAGAATAACTTATAGAGAAATATCAAGTTTGAAATTTTCAAAAACCATATAGGGAATAAGCTATACCTAAAATCATCCCAAGTAGTGTTAAGGTGGCTACTACCAAAGTATCAAAATCTAAATTATTGTGATTAAGAAATTTCATGAAGAAAAAAGAAGGGAAAAAAATACACTGAAAATTGAAATAGTTATCTGGGGTATATTTTTTATTAGTAATTTTTTAATTTAAATTTCTCACTAAATATTTAAAAAATACGCTGAAAATAAAAGTAGAAATTGAACTTTTGAATAAATACCATTAAAAACTTTTATGATCATTCATAGGACGCATTATGATGTATTTTAGAAATTGAACTTTTGGATGTTTTAAGCATGATTTCACATGGTTTTAGATATCCGTCACACATTATGGTGGGGCCCACAGAGTTTGACCACATACTACCATTTCCATTAAAAAAAATACACTTAAAAATGAAAGTATAAGTGAAAATTTGAATATATACCTTTGAAAACCTTATACGGATATATTCGTATTTTTTTCAATATCACGGAGTCGGTGCCTTCGTACAATGCTCACGCATGCTTTCGCGCTTGTAACACACCTTTTGTTCGTGCACAGCTCCTCGGTTACCATCCAGTTACCAGACGGGCACGTTAAAGTCAAAACTCAAAGAAGAAACGGTTATCATCCGCTCCATCTAAATGGCTGAAATTCTACCGACCTTTTGGAATGCACAGTGCTAGACACCAGATGCACCGAATCTTTTTCGAGGATTTATTTATTTATTTAAGCCTTTGGATGCACCGAATCTTTTTCGAAGAATTATTTATTCAAACAACAATGTGACTCACGTGGAAGCCCACTGCGTACTTCGTAACACAGCACGTTATAAGGTGCTGAGTAAATTTTGTGGTCGTTCATTCATTTTTTCAGAAAAATCTTAAGAAATGAGCCAAAAAATGAATAATATGTGGGAATTGAACACCTAATAGTGAAAATTTCTCGGGGCTGAAGAAGTTTTGGATGAAACTTGTATTTATATTTTTCCTTCATTGACGTTTGTGTGACCTCTTGAACGGGTTATGTTACAAATAAACATAGTTGTGGGCTCTAGGAGGGTTTCAAAGGTGTACGTCATTATTCGAACGGTTTCCTGTGGTGTGGTCTACCAGGGCTTTTCAAGTGCTTCAATTTTGAATAATGTCATAAACTGAGCTGGAAAATAGGAAGATGTGTATAAGATGCAAATTCTTTAAATTATGGGATATCCCAAAAATTATCCGTACATGGAGCTCACGTGGGCCATTCCATCTAAAATCATGTGAAGACATGCCTAAAACATATAAAAGCAGTTGGTGGGGCCCACATAAAATTTGGATGCGCCTGAAACTTGATGTGACCCCTCATCCAAGTGGGACACACATAATGGATGGGCTGGATTTATGAACCACATCTCGATGGGCCCAAAAAATGATTATGAATGTTTTAATGGGAGGGTAACTCCTCGACTTTTGTATGTGATGTGGCCCACACAAGTCATGGATTGACTTGATTTTTAAGCCCGAGGCCCACCATGGAATGGTGCATCCGACTGATGGGGTAGATGTTCAACACGCATCACGGTGGGCCCACACAGCTCGACCTCATGGGAAGTTTCCATGAAGTCGAGCTGTGTGGGTCCTACCATGATGCGTGTTGAACTTCAAAATCAAGTCAATCCGTGACTTGTGTGGGCCACAACACCACATACAAAAGTTGAGAGGGGTTTCCCTCCATTAAAACATTCATAATCATTTGTTGGGCCCACCAATATGTGGTTCACAAATCCAGACCATCCATTATGTGTGTCCCACTTCGATGAGGGGTCAGACCAAGTTTCAAACGCATCCAAATTTCAAGTGGGCCCTACCAAGTACCTTTATATGTTTTAGGCATGTCTTCACATGATTTTAGATGGTATGGCCCAACTGAGTTGGCTGATTTTTGGGATATCCCATAATTTAAAGGGGACCCAACAAATGCACAGTATTGAGTATTTATGTTCGACATACATCATGGCGGGGCCACGCAGATTCAATAGGACAGGAATCTAAGAAGCAGGAAGATTCAAAATTCATGTGTACCATACCACACGAAACAGTGGGGATTGAACGCCCGGGGATGACAGAAATTTTGTATCAGGATGATATTTGTTCCTACAGTTTATCTGAGTAGTAATAACTTTATTAATGGATTGGATGACACATAAATATCATGGTCAGCTCCAGCAAGGTTTCAAAAGTGGACGTTTCCGTTCCCACTGTTTCGTTTGGTGTGGCTAACCTGAGTTTTAGATCTACCTGAATTTTAGACTCATGTCCTGTCCTATTGTGGTCTTTCAAAACTGCTGGACGGAGTAGATTTTTTACGGACTTCTATGTGGACCCAACACAGCCCCGGGTACACTTATCTTTGTGTTCGCGGTAAAAGGCAATCCGCTTCCTATACATTATTTTATTAATTTTATTTTTAGTTTCTAGAGAAAAATGAGTATTATATTGTTGGAAATTCTTTTTTTTTTTTTTTTAAATTTTATTTTACAAAGAACCCAAAAATACTAGCTTATTTTGTTATTAAATGGCACACCGTGCTTGATTATCTAGAAATAGTTAATGAGTCAATGGGTCAGTTCAGATTTGAAATTTGAAGGGAAAAAAAACAAGCATTTGATCCACTTAATGAGTGGCTTACATTTATCACACGTGTGCTAATCATGTCAAAAATATTATAGATACATGCCTCATGATCATAGATAGAACTCACTGACTCGGCCGACTTTAGACTGGGAGAAATTTCAAGCCGAGTCACTGGGAAACTCAGCCGTGGCCGTGACTCGACCTTGACTCAGGAAGACTGGTCTAATCTACTTAAACGTGACTTGTGGTGGATACTAAAAATCCATAGTGTTTTCTTTTATTTATTTTTTATTTATTTTTACACTTATACTAGTCCTACCTTATCTAAATCTCAACATATTATCCTAGTATTTTTAATTTATAATTATTAAAAATGCCTCCATCTATAATGCTCCCCACAACACACATGAGAAATATTTTTTCTTTACAAGATCTAGCCAACATATCTCACAAGTGGGATAAGGGTTTTTTTTTTTTTTTTTTTTTTTTTTTCTACCTACTAAAATTTCACATAATAATTCATGGTGAATTGAATACATGTAGTTGCATAATCAACATGTGGCTGTGAGTAGCATGTAATACATATGTGTTAGTATACCCACATAAAGCCTAGTTATTACTCGAGCTAAAACAAATACCTAAACTTACTGAAACCAAAATTACTACTACTTCCATTCATATGCTGGCTGTGAGTCGAAATGCGACTTCATATAGACAAGGAGATAGTTTTTTTTTTTTTTTTTCAAACCTATTATTTCACATAGTAATTCATGCTGAATGCATGTGGTTGCATAATCAACATTAATAATAAATGTGATTGTGAGTACTTGTATTGTAGTATGCATGCATGCATGTAATACATAAATAAATGGGTTTAGTGGGCCCGCATATGAGTTGAGTATACCACACCTGGCCCAGTTACAAAATGGGCTAAAACAAATACCTAAACCTAAACCCACACATGTTTAGTTACATTCATGCCTGCCCATGTTGGAACAGGTTCAGGTAGCCCATTGGGGACACTCAGCCATTTGACACCCCTACTAAAATGAGATGAACTCATTTCCCCCCAAAAAAAAAGGAGTTCACCTCATTTTGACCATTGGTCTGTTAAGACCACTGATGAATGGCCCATGCTCCCCAAAAAATTGCCCATAGGACAGTTCTAACTACTCAAATTTGTGTCCTGCACATGGACAGTCAAGAAAAGGTATATTGCAACGGTCCATAATCAACTGTAAAAAGACCCAATACGAGTGCTTACTAGGATATTCCTCTCTAGGAGATTTGAAGTATGGCACATCCACAGTCGGGCCCAACAGAAAAGTGGCCCAGATACCATGCATATCCTCAGCTCCAGGATCATCAAATTCCAGAATCAACGGCTTGCTAAGTTCCCACAAGCCATCTACAAATCCGACAGGCACACGTGTGCTAGCAGTCCAAGTGAAGTGGGCCAAAGCAAATGAAACAAATGGAAGGCTAAAAATACAAGTTTCTTTTAGCCGTTCATTTGTTTCAGATGCAGACATCTATACACTGTGACACACTTGATGGACCTGCCAATCACTCCCAAATGTGAATGTAATGTGGAGGCATTTTCACACCGGGCTCAAGTGGGGTGACCCGTGGGATACAGGGGCACACTCGGGGTGGGCGGCCCACGGAACCATGGATTTGGGGCTCGTGTGAGACGGGTCGCTCATGTGAGATAGAACCCATGGATTTGGAGCCTGCGAGGGGGCGAAACCCATGGATTTGGGGCCCATGAGGAGGGTTCAGCTGAGGACCTAACCCATGGATTTGAGGCAAGGGCTATTAGATAAAGGGATTAATTGGCCATGCTCTATCAGTTTGAGCTTTTAAAGCAAATGATTAATCGTCCTGCATCAGAATGTGTGCTTGCGAGTAAATGGGCATAGCAAACCTCTATAATTCCCCATCATCCAATGCCCAAGCTCGTTCGAGTTTACAGTTTTAGGTGGGGCTCATGGCAAACCGATCCAAACCGTCGATGTCATGGGTCCAATGAAGATGGCCCAATACACCAAAAACCTCTAGATACGAAAATCCAAACCCCCTCAATTGGTGGCCAGAAAATAGACAGTTATGAAAGCAAAAACAGCAATGCATGCAGGCCACACCCGTACTTCACATTAAGAGCTGACAAAATCTATGAATCAGATCACTTACATCGAGTTTCCTTTTGATGATGAAGACAATGCCAACCCCTTGGAAGGTTTGTTTCTATAGACCCCAGGCATTTACAATTGGCCACACTTCATTGATGCCTTCGGTAAGTTACTTCAACGTACAGGATTTATCGTTGATGGAATGTCATAACCAGTCTACATATTCAGTCGAAGCCTTGGAACGTTTCTTGGGCTTCTGATATCTATTGTTCTCAAATCTTGCTTTAGCTATGAGAGAATCCAGTACTGCTGCCTCAGCTGAACTATAGAGCGAGTTTAAGACGCTGTGGCATTGAAAATGACAAAAACCAAGCAGAAAATGAAATGTGAGGGGAATGAGAAATCCAAACCTAACATTTTTACAATTTGCAGATAACAGATGCTACTTGCAGTTGCATATCTGCAGTCGTCAATCACTAGAAACCCACATATAACCACATGTGCGAGCCCTGACCGTTTACCAGGGTGGCCCCATTGTTAGCATGCCCTGGCCAGAAAAATCGGACTGGTCCCCTCATCAGGTGGACGAGCAGGTATGAAAAAAATGGATGGTTGAGAAAGGAAAAAACCAATGTCCATGTTCAAATTCAAAGTACATGTGGCCTACCCCATGACTTGACCAGCTAGATTTTTGTGCTGGGGCATAAATACAATGGGGCCTCGGTCGGCTGCCTCAGCTTGAACTATATAGGGCAAGTTCAAGAAAAGGGGGCATTGAAAATGACAAAAAACAAGCAGAAGATGAAATGTGAGATGAAATGGATATCCAAACCTAAATTTTTTACTATTTGCAGATGCCGGATGCTTACTTGCAGTTGCATACCTACGTGAAACACCATAAACCACACGCCTACCATGTGTGCAAGTATGGACACTTTATCACACCCAGATCCATAGCTCAACTGGCAGACTGAGTGGAGATACCTTGTTTCAACACTTGAGGTCTTGGTATCGATCCCTAGTGGGGGTGGCTAACATGGAGTGTGTGTACTGACATGGGTGTGTACTAACAAGCTAACCCCCCCCCCCCCCCCCCCCCCCCCCCAAAAAAAAAAAAAAAAAACAACAAAAAAAAAAGTATGGACACTTTATCAGGTGGCCCCATTTTTAATACACCCTGGCCCAAAAGAAAATCAAGCTCAGCTCAGGTTGGTAAGCACACCAAAAGAAAATGGATGATTAACAAAGCAAAACCAACATCCATGTTCAACATACTACCTCATGATTGGAGCAGACTGATCTTTGTGCTACGGCATATAGAAAGTGGGGCCTACCTTATGAACGGCCCCAATCTCCTAAACGTGTGATAAGTCCGCGTGAGTGGATTGACTGCAGGTGTGCAACAGCAAGTAGCTCTCCTCTTTGCTAGTAGAAAAGATGTGTTTTCTCCTTAACTAAAGCAAAAAACGTACCTGTCAAGTAGCTCCTCCAAAATAACTCTTTGAGAAGGCGTGACGTAATGGATACAGCTTCTTGGGCACTGACCGACAGCAAGCTGCACTTGGTAATCCTCACCATGTCCTGTTTAAAATGACAGATTCATAAATAGAAAGTTGGGACACTGGAGCAAACAACAAAATTTAAAAAGATAAAAGTCCATCCATCATAGAAGACAAAACAATCTACAACTGAACATGGGTGCGAGTATCTGCACAGTAACCTCAAGCCTTGAGTTCATAGAAATGTGCCCATCAGATCAATGGCCTCCAATATGGGCAGTCAAGATCATTTGCACAAAATTAGGTTTAGCCAACAATTTGATCCATCTATTTTATAGTTCCCATCATGGATTGCTTATGATTCTAAATAATCACTTCTGTTAAGCAATCCGAACCGTCCCTTCCATGGGTTGCGAAAAGGATGGCCCCAAAAAATAAGGCTGAATCTAGGATGGATTTGACCATCTGATCACTCTTATTTTTATCATTGTAGCCCTTGAAATGTGTTCTAGATTTAATGGACAGTTTAGATCGATCTATTGGACTGTCCAAGTTACCCAATGCTACAAGGAGCACTATAACTTATAGTGCTCTGGGAGCATTGGAGGTTGGAGCATTTCTCTTTAAATTCCTATATAATATGTACGGACATCCAAAAAACTCAAAAGAGTTGGAGGAATTAGAATTGTTCCTTAAAGAGATGTTCTAGTTAATAATCCCTGCAATATCCAAATGCAGTTTATAAGTACTAAAGATATTGTGTAAAAATTCTTATGTTTTCTTAGATTTTGGTGCAATGTTTCAGAATAATTTCCATGTGATTAAGACATTAAAGAAGCACTTATCCATAATGCATATAAACCAATCACTCAATTGTTCAATTTTGATGAGACATCGTTGACCATTTAGTACAACTTTACAAGAAAGTGAAGAGTAAACTTTGACCTTGAGAAATTGCACATGCAGTACGATACGGGGAATCAAATGCGAAGGCATGAGGTGCCCTTTTTACACATGAATATGGACATCCTGAGAACAGAAAAGAAAGGAATCAAATATGGACGATCGTCATGTTGATATAGGGTTCAAAATAGAAAAGATAAAAATATCCACCAGCAAAAGTGATTGTTGCAAGTCAAGGTGTATAGAAGCTAATCTTCAAATAAGAGAAATGCTCCAGTGCTCATGCAGGACTATAAATTTTAGTGCTCCTAGTTGCATTGGTCCCCTAGGACAGTCCAATCAATTGATCTGAACTGTCTATTAAGTCCAGAACACATTCCATGGACTACCCTGCAAAAATTACACTGATCAGATATCTAATCCATCCTTGATTTGGCTTTATTTTCTATAGCCATCCCTTTTTCCATGCTATGGATGGGATGGCTACCACCGCCTAACAAAAATTACTCTTTAGAATCATAAACCATCCTTGATGGGTCCTAACAAATAAATGGAACAAATTGTCGATTCAGCATTTTTCATAAATACTCTTGACTCCGCACATTAAGACCGTTGATCAAATGGTTAATATTTGTCAGATCAGTGTGATGCTTGCATGGTAGCCCATGAAATGTGCGCTGGACCTAATGAATAGTCCAGATCAATGGATTCGACTGTGTAACTGTTAGAATGCAACTAGGAGCACTATAACTTATAGTGCTCTGAGAGCACTGGAGCATTTCTCTTCAAATAAAGTATTTTCAAAAGGCCAAAAGTCATCATATTGTAAATCAACTCATCTTTTGAATAACAAGTTCCAAATGTATAAGAATAGAAGAATAAATGAACATATAAATTTGTATCAATATCAACATGGCACCCACTACAAAGTGTTTGTTTTAGGGCTGCAACTTTGGTTTCAGGCAACCCAAACCTGACTGACCCAACCTGAGTTTGGCTCAGGTCGGGTCAGGTTGGGTCAGATTGTCAAGGTCCTTGGTTTGGGTTTGGGTTGAGAAACAGCCCGATTAATATTAAGCTTGGGTTCGGCTTGAGCAAATTCGGGACCAGTTAAGACAGATTGGGAATAATCACATGTATTTGGGTCAGGTTGGGTCGTGGTCGGGTTAGGTCAGGTTGGGTAAAGTATAGAGGATTTCGGGTTGGGCACCTTGGGTTGGAATTCAGGTCGGGTCGGATCAGGTCGGGTGCGGGTTGGGTCCTCTTAAGGTCAGGTTGACCCTCAACCCAACCCACCAGAGTTGCACCCTTAGTTTGGTCATTACATCAACCATTGCCCATTGGGGTAGTGGTGAGGGTATGGGAATATGCGTATGAACCATCAAAGCTGAAATTCAGAGCATATAAATGAAGGATACATGCATGTATTCAAGATGTGCATGTCAAGTCCATATCTACAAACTCGCACGTGCACATGCATGTAAGCTTTCATACAACCGACCTGACGGCACATGCATCCACAAAAAAAATAGAATAGTCTACATACAAAAACAGAATAGCCATCCACACACAAAAATAAACTTGCAAATGCATGCATGCACACTACCACGCGCCATTGGGATGGTGGTGAGGGTAGGGGAATGCACATGAACTGTGAAAGTTGAAATTCAGAGCATATAAATGAAGGATACATGCATGCATTCAAAGATGTGCATGTCCAATCCATATCTACGAACTCACATGTGCACACACATGTAAGCATCTATACAACCAGACCTGGAGGTACATGCATCCACACACAAAAACAGAAAAGCCATCTACATACAAGAACAGAATACTTATCCACACAAAAATGAACTTGCAAATGCACGCATGCACACGGGATAAGTCATCATACTTTTACCTCAAAAACAAAGTAGTGATGCTACCAATGTGACATGTTGTTGTTTTCTTTAATTGTTGCAACAGAGAAGTAGAAGACATGTTGCAATTGAGAGGTAGAAGAAATGGTAAGTTGCATGCCATCTGTCTTTCCAGCTACTAAGGTCACTCAAAAGCAGCGATTTAAATATAGACGGTATCAGCCGATCCACATGCAATATCAATGGTATCAGCTGATACTATCAATATCACGTGGATGTGACTGATACAATATACAAGAGTTATTAAATGCCTCCGTATCGTACAAAATATCACAATGCATCACCAAGGTATCGGGATATATCGATACATTGCAATATTTTGCCAAAAAACCTTCATAAAATTCCCCCTATCATCGATACATACAATACATTGTGATATGTATCAGCGATACATTGCAATACATTCCCTTACTGGAGATTTGAAAGGTCAAAAATCGCCAAAAAAAAAAAAAAAACCCACAAGAGGAGTTATACTTGTATTGTATGACTTATGAATTATATAAACTCATTTTGGATATAATTGCATCAATTCTTTCAGACAACACATAGCTTACAACTGAATACAAAGGAACCTTGTTGTGCATGCTTGTTTTTTGTCATTTTTTTAGTTCGAAGTGTGTAATTATGCCTCTTTTAACATATAATACAGTTTTATTGAAAATTTCCATCATTTCACAATGTTTCCCTCAAACAGTGACACATTCCCTAGTACATGTGATATTTCCCATGTGATACCAATATGTTTTCTGTATCCCAAGGGTGTGATACATGCATCGATACCGGTATTTAAATCGCTGCTCAAAAATACTAAAAAGGCAATATAGTGTTACCTATTTTAGTTCTTACTGCTCTAGTATATGTCAGAAAGCAAAAATATTTTCATTGCTCTAATGGCCTACCCAGCAGCTTATCTCCAAGGTATCAACTTGAAAAGCATAAGAACTTTTCAAGTACAAGAGTTGATGAAAGAATCTGCTCTATTAAAATGTATGACTCAATGAATGTTGTTGGCGGTTCTTGGTTCTAATAACCATGTCGTTAGTTTCTTAGTATTATCATTATTAGAATGTCATTAACAGTTCCCAGCAGTATGTCATTCTAAGATGTATTATCAGTTGTTAGAATGCATTTTTTTGAGAAGATCTGGGAAAGATTACAAGTTTGTCATTGTTATACCAATGTTATTTCCTCCACTATGCGCAATATCTATCAAGAATATTCTCGTATTGCTACCTAAGGAACATGCATGCCCCAAACCTAAACAAAAACAATAAAATGAAGCCATAACTCATAAGCACCTTTGCCAACACAAACAGCCTCATTTACGAAGAGATCTAATGCCTCACATTCTGGATCTTCAAAGGGGTCTGCACATTTCCTACAAATAAATCCCAAAGAGTGGATCATGTAGTTATACATCACTACAGAATCATTTGAAGGTATAAAAATGGTAAAATATGGCGATGGATAGTACTTCAAAAAGGTCATCTCTATTAATACAATGACGCACAAGGAACATCTTTTACCATGCTTTACGCAGTAGTTATCTAAAGTGGAAGCAGGAACACATGCAGAGGCATCTATCACCAAAATGATTCAAAGAAAGTTTCTCATTTACCACATAGGTATCTGAACTGGAGCAGGAACATTTGAAGTAGGATCAGACACTTCGAATAATTGGCACTAAAAAAGCTTCCAAAAAATTTAGAAGCAGCAATATAACTGGACTATATGGCACCCAAAAACTCTCACAAAGTTCTCAATTCCAAAACTTTCAGTTCTCTCCAGGTTCCACAACTAGCAGGAAATATTAAGGTCATGGGTTGCAAGCAAGGTTTAAAGCACCGGCTTTGGAATGCAACTTGTCTGGTTTGAGAACCAGAACGACATGCCAAAACTGATACAACTCACCAGGTTTCGGACAAGTTGCCTGGGTGATACATGAAAATATTAAAATCCATTTAAAATCAGAAAAAGTTCAAAAAATGAATAAATTATAATTAAAAAAATACCAAAAATGGGATTTTTTAAAGATAAAAAAATGGGATATTTAGGTTAACATAATTACAACCAGTCAAATTGACGATGACTTGAGCGAACTTAGCATGTTTGTGTAGTATGTATTGTCCAGTGTCCAGTATCCAGCTGAGCTGGCAGTCAAATCAGTTCTTACTGGGAGTTCCATGCTGACTAACCCACCTCTATCTCTATCTTTTTCTTTTTTCTTTTTTATTTTTTGTTTTTATTTATTATTATTATTATTATTTTTTTGGAAAGTTAACACTACCAGGGATTGAACCTTGGATCACTCACACACACTAAATTGTCTCCACCAACTCATCTAACAAGCAGGAGACAGCCCACCTCTACGTCTATGATATGGGTAAAGTCTGAAGATCATATAAATGCAGTGATTGGTTTTCCCATCTTCGGCTTGAGATTAAAACTGAGAAGCTCTTGCTCCATATTGTAGTGGCATGGCATATCCTAGTCTTCCATATCCATATTGGTGCATGCTGCTACTGCACTGCTCTCAGCATATGCTTCATATCATGCTGTGCCTAATCCACAATGATACTAGTGGCAGCACTTGTCTCTGGGTAGGCCCATATCTCATGTGAACCCATAGCTGCCAACTGCAGCATTGATATTGGGTTATGCTCCATATCCACAAGGCGCATAAGCTTCCCCATTCCCTGGTCCATAAGCAAGATTGACCCCATTGCCCGTATGTCTCTGCTCGATTGGAGGCTTTGATGTTGAGGATGTAGTGGCACATCTAACTGGGCTAGCTATTCATCGTTGTTACCATGGGTGTATGTGTGTATGGGCCTATAGCTGGGCCCACAAGTACATACACCTGAATCTTATATGTTATGGACCTTTGTCCTCAATTTTTCAGCATTTTATCTTCGTTTCATGCTTTCCTTATTTGCCCCTTAGCCTTCATTTGTTTTTCTAGCCTTCATTTGTTTTTCCTTCATATAAGGGCATATATGTAATTTTACATTTTCTTCTATTTTTATAAATAAGAGAGGGTTGGACATCCAAGCCCCATATGCTCTCTCTCTTAAATTCTCTCTTTCTTAACATGGTATTAGAGCCTAAGTACTCCTAGGGTTTCTTCTTCTTCTTCTTCTTCTAAGATTTCTTCAAATTTTTTTTTTAAGGGTTTTAAATTATGGGTTGTTGGATTTGAAGCCCTTCCTGATTTTTCGGTTGTCCAATTGAAGATATTGCTGAAAATTCTTCTTCAAATCCTTTTTTGAAGACTTTTTTAAAGGACTTGTTGATTTTTGCTGAATGGTTGAAGGTATTGTTGGGCATTCGGTCTCTTTAATGTGCGGATGAGGCCCTTTGCTAAGTTCTAATGTTGTCCAATTGATGACATTCCTGGAAATTCGTCTTCTAATCTTTTTTTGAAGATTTGTTTTGAAGGACTTGTTTTTTTAACCTTGGCTAGGGCACATTGGATTTTTCCTGTGGAAGAAAATTTTTTTTGTTGCCTTGCAAGAGTTTGTTGGATTTTTCCTGATGAAGCAGATTTTTGTGTTACTTCAGCTAGTGTTTGCTGATTTTTTCTATTAAGGCAGATTTCTTGGTATTTTTTGCCCTAATTTCCAGCAACTGTATTTTTGGACAGCAATTGGGTTATTAATCTTATTTTTTAGCATTTTTACCGCAAGACCCCCTTTCGTGTGTGATTGGGATTGGACATTTGTTGGAATTTTCTTATTGCAGTCGTTCGTTCTCCTTATCATTGTTGCTTATGGCATTGTTTTGGCACTGGTTGTTTGAGATTCTATATGGCTTCATTATCCACATTAGAGACTATAGGCCTCGTTAATTCCATAATGAAATGATTAGTTGTTCATTCTGAGAACCATGGCCTGCAAAGTACAATACATAAACTGAAGTCAAATAATTCCCTTCAGTGGGCAGTGGTCCGAAGTAGTTGAGATGTTTATTGGAGGCAAACAAAAGTTGGGATATATAAATTGCAGATTCAAAGAACCACCATCTATCACTTATCTCTCATATGCTGAATGGAAACCAAACAAATTTGTTGGTTAGGTCCTGGCTCTTAAACTCTATGGAACCAGAACTTAGCAAAGGTCTTTTTTAGTTATCCACTGCTCGTGAGATTTGATTGACGGCCTATGAATTTTATGCTGATTAGAACAATATAGCCCGCATTTATAATATAAATTAATCAATTGAAATAGGGGGAGATATTTGTGTTTGATTATTATCCCAAGATGCGGGGTTTATGGAAGGAATTCTCCTTTCTCAAAGATATTCAATTTGTGTGTTCTAAAGATGTAGTCTGATAAAAAACATTGAAAAAAAAAAAAAAAAAAACGGACCTTTGAGTTATTGGCGGGTCTTAATATTAATTTTTTTAGGGCTTCTTAATATTGATTTTGACTCCATGTGTGCTTGGATTCTTAGATCACCTTCTTTATCATCTCTTAGTAGTGTGTATGCTTTGCTTTTACACGATGAGAAGCGTTGGACAATTATGGGTTCAATTGTGCTTGAAAAATCTGCCTTACTGACAAGATTTGGAAACTTTTATTATACTGGTACTGGTCATGGACGTGGTACAGGAAGAGGTGATCATGATGGTGGTAGAGGCCATGGACATAACATTGGTCGTGGTCGTAGCATGGATCGGTTGTGTACTCATTGTAACAGACATGAACACACTGTTGACTATTGTTGAGTTCTTCATTGTTGTCCTCAGGGTAGAGCGGCCAATTTTGTTGCCTCGGATGGCAGGGAGTGTTAGATTACTGTTGGGAAGGCGACACCTTACACAATTTTACCTATAGTTCATCAATTGGTGATGCGGTTCATCTCTCAAAATCCAAATATGATACTTTGTTAAGAGATGCCACTCAGAATAATGCCTCATATACTTCCTTAGCCCAGACAGGTAACACATCCACTACCAAGTCCTTAGATTATTGATTTGGGGGCTACTCATCGTATGATAAGCACATCTGGTTCTTTTTCTTCATATACTTCTAATCCAAATTTAGGTCATGTAAAATTAGCGGATGGTACCCTAACACCTATTGGGGGTAAGGGTATTGTATTTATCTCTCCATCTTTCTCATTGTCATCTGTCTTATTGATTCCTAATATTGTGTCTCATTTGCTAAAAGTTAATAAGGTTACAAATGACTTAAATTGTAGTGTGACTTTTTATCTTGATCATTGTGCTTTCTAGGATCTGAAGACAAATCAGCTACTTAGTGGTGGATGTGAGAATGATGGTTTATACACTTTTCGTTTAAATACTTCAAGTCATGTTAGTGAGTGTCTCAGTGTCAAGAAGGAAAACCTTTATATTTGGCATTGTAGGTTTGGTCATCCCTCGAGTCTAGTCTTATATTCTTTGCTACATGCATCGGTTGAGTCCAATGATGTTAAAAAACTAGTGTGAGGCTTGTGTCTTAGCCAAACACCATAAGTCCGTTTATTCTCCTGTAGAGAAACAATCCCATAGAATTTTTTCTTTGGTTCATTCAGATGTATGAGGTCCAATTCCTATTATTTATAATGAATTTAAATACTTTATCTCATTTATTAATGATGCATTACATATGATGTAGATTTATTTGATGAAAACTAGAGTGAGGTTAACTCTATTTTCAAAGTTTTTTTTTTGTCAAAAATCAATTTAATGTGAATATCGGAACTCTTCATATGGAAAATGTAAAAGGGTATCTTCCTCATACTATGCCATCTTATCTTCATGAGCAGGATATTAATAATTCTTAGACCGTGCATGCATATACCCTGCAACAAAATGGAATGGCTAAAAGGAAAATTAAACATATTTAAGAAGTCATTCGTGCTCTCCTCGTTGGTATTATCTGTTCCTAAATCTTTTTTGCTAGAAGCTATTCTCACAGCCTATTATCTAATTAATCATCTTCCTACCAAGGTTTTTGCTAGCAAGTCACATGTCCAATATTTTTCATCCTTTTATCCAATCCCTGAAATTCCATTACGGGTGTCTTAGGGTATGTGTTATATCTATAATACATTATACTGATCCTCTTATAAATAAATTGTCAAATAGAGTTCTCAAATGCATTTTCTTGGGATATTCATCTTCACAAAAGGGGTATTTTTTTTTAAATTTAATTACTAAAAAGCATTATGTTTCTATAGATGGAAAATTTGTTGAAGACACTATATTTTCTAGTGGAAAGGGGGAGCGTCATTCTATGGTTCTTCATGTCCCTATCATTGAGTCTGATGAAATATTGTTTGTTCCTTCCAAACCTGATAATGCTAAAGATAAGGTTGCTATTGATTCTACTAAGTCCAACTTAAAGGTATATGAATGGCAGAATGTTTGTAATCCCATTCTTTCTCGGGACACCACGAGACATGCTCATTTGGCTACAAATACTGAAAGTATTCCTACTCGTTTGCCTATTTATGTTTATCCATATTTAAACAACTCTTCCATGGACTTACTCATGGCTGTTAGAAAAACAAAAGGACGAAGCACCTCTCATCCCATTCAACGCTTTATTTCCAATTCACAAGTCTTTTGTCTCCACTCTTGAGTGCTTTTCCTCCACCATTCTTAAAAATCTTAAGGCTATTATTTCTCCTCTGTGACAAGCTACGAAGGAGGAGATAGTAGCTCTTAAAAAGAATCATACACGGGAGATGGTTGTATTACTAGCTGGGAAGAATCCCAGGAGTTGTCATTGGGTATATGCACTCAAGTACAATCCTGATGGAAGTATAGCTCGACATAAAGCCCGCTTTGTAGCTAAAGGCTTTACGCAGACTTTTGGTGATGATTATTCTAAGACCTTTGCTTTTGTTGCTAGGATGAACTTTGTTCGAGTGATTATTTCTCTTGTTGCTGATTTGCATTGGTTGTGCATCAACTGGATATTAAAAATACCTTTTTGAATGGTGATTCGACCGAGGAGATCTATACGCTTCCTCCTCTTGGGTTTACTTGAAGGGGGAGGAGTGGAAGGTATGTCATCAAAAGAAGGCGATATATGGTTTGAAGTAGGCTCCTCGGGCATGGTTTGATAAGTTTAGCGAGGCCTTGATATTGAATTTTTTCGTATTCATTCTGATCATTATGTGTTTATCAAGAGGCATGTGAATGGGATTATTATTGTAAGTGTCTATGTGGATGATATTCTTATTACATTTGACTATGCTATAATGACATTTCTAAATTGAAATTATATCTAAGTAAGACATTCAATATCAAAGACTTAGAATCGTTAAAATATTTTCTTGGAATTGAAGTCTTTCATTCCAAAAAGGTCATAGTTTTGTCTCAACAAAAATATGCCCTCGATTTATTGACTTCAACCGGTAATCTTGGTGTCAAACCTATTAATTCTCCATCTAAAGTCAATAAGAAAGTCATAACAGATGAAATGGGAACTTCTTAATGATCCTCACATGTACCAATGCTTGGTTAGGAGTTTGATATATTTGACGATTACTCGTTTTAATCCATCTCATGCTATGAATTTGGTTAGTTAGTTCATGCATGCTCCTCCTCATTCTAGCCATCTTGAAGCAATTCGTCGCATCTTACGCTACATCAAATTGTCTCCTGACCATAGCCTCTTATTTAGCTATAATGATAAACTTGATATTGAAGGATACTCTGATGCAGATTGGGCATGTTCTTCACATAATTGTCGCTCTACGTCATGCTACTGTACTTTTTTCTATGACAATTTAGTCACCTAAAATACTCAAAAGCAAACAGTTGTGGTACGGTCCTGTGTTGAGGTTAAGTATCATGTTGTGGCGAATACGATATATGTGAAATTATGTGATTGAAAAGCTTTGTTTATGAATTGGGATTTCTTGTGAAAACTCATGTGCCTATGTATTGTGACAATCAAGCTGCTATTCACATAGCTTCTAATCCAATTTTTCATGAGCGCACAATATATTGAGGTTGATTGTCACTTTATTCGTGAGAAGGTTGCTACATGTATTATTTTCACTCCATTTGTTCCGTCATTCAAGCAGTTGGTAGATATCTTCACAAATGCTCTTACAATGGAAGTTGGACGACGTGTTCTTCGCAAGCTAGGCATGATTGATATCTACACCGCAACTTGAAGGGAGTGTGGGTGTATGTACGTGCGGGCTTATGACTGGGCCCACACATACCAACACTTGGGCCTTATATTTTATGGACATTTGTCCTTAATTTTAAGGCCTTTTATCTCTGTTTCATGCTTTCTTATTTACCCCTTGGCCTTTATTTAGTTTTTCCTTCATATAAAGGCATATATGTAATTTTACCTTTTCTTCTATTAAAGGGTTGGATATTCTCTCTCTCAAATTCTCCCCTTCTTAACAATTACCAAAATCATCTAGAAAGTCCCATCCCTAGTTAACATGGTCAATTCATTTCATACATGCATATGGATGCCACTTCCACAACCACATTGTGCATTATGATTCCTTGGCGACAACGTCATCAACATCAACATGACAATGCTACCACCACCACCAAAAGCGGTATGCTACTACTAGGACCACGTGCATTGCTGTCAACATCAAGTGATTATCACTCTTCCACCTTTACCATATACTTGCACTTGACGGGGTTCCCAAAAAGCTCTTCCTCAAGTCTCTACACCATCCCCTCCCCCCTCGGGTGTTGACTCACTCGTCTGCCCATCCAATTCCAAAACGCATCTTTATACAGTCTCTCTTCCCTCCACCCTTGTTGTAGCAACAACTTGTCGATTACCTTTGATAGCTTTAAAAGCCCCTTTCGTTAGCAACTTGCCTTACCTCAAATTTGGGATTGTTTTGGTTTCTTGGCTATAGATTGCTCCATTAACTCTAATCACCTCCCTTGAACTTTTTGTCATTAACACATCCCATTCCTTTTACTGCTTCTTTCTCACTGGATCTTGGTAGAATTTTTCAAAATGGAGATGACTAAAAATTGCTTCATAGATCAATCTATTAAACAATTGATATAATTCAATTACTTCACTCAATTATTAGCACCCATGTGGCCATTTCCTTCCCATATTATAACAAAGTGAAAATGTAAAGACTACCATTAAAGCAGAGCAAGCAAGACTTGCTAAATCACATGAATTATATCCCCCGTCTCTATGAACATGAAAGAATTCTCCCTAAATGCTTTGCAAGAAAAGAAATGATTGGATTTAGCCTTGAATTAAGAACATCAATACAAGAATTGTAAGGTTAAGACTTCTCTTGCATGTTCTAGTAGGAAAACCCGCATGTCTTTCCAATCTCCCTAACCTTAGAAATATGATGATCCCTTATCAGCCCTTCCTTTAAAAAAGCTAAAGAGTGTCAACCTTGTGATGCCCTTAGTTAGATTGTGAACGTTGAGATGTGTTAGAGGAGAGAATCTATAAAAGAGAGGAAGAGAGAATATGAGAGAAAGAGAGCACATAGCGCTGGAATACTCTGCCCTATCTTATTTGTAATAATAAGAGGAAAGGTAAAATTACATATATGCCCTTATTATGAAGGAAAAACTAAAGAAAGATTAGGGGAAACAAGAAAGCATAAAACAAATAGAAAAAGGGACAAAGGCTAAGACCAAGACCAATAACGCAAGGCCCAAGTGTATGTACTCCTAGACCTAATCATAGGCCCACACACACACACACCTATACTCCCCCTCATGAGGAGGCATAGATATTAATTATGTCAAACTTGCCAAGAACATGTCGTTTATCTTCCACTATAAGAGCCTTTATGAAAATATCCACAAATTGCTCAGAATACGAAATAAATAGAGTAGAAACAATATCTACAGCAACCTTCTCATGAATAAAGTGACAATGAACTTCAGTATGTTTTGTGAGCTCATGAAAAACAAGATTAGAGGCAATATGAATAGCAGCTTGATTGTCACAATACATCGACATAAGAGTATTCACAAGAAATCTCGATTCATAAACAAAACTTTTCAACCACATAAATTCACATATTGTATTCGCCAAAGCAAGATACTCTGCCTTAGCACTACGTCATGCTACAACGGTTTGTTTCTTCGTCTTATAGGTAACTAAATTGCCACCCAAAAAAAGGTAATAGCCTGACGTAGAGCGACGATCATCTGGGTAAATATCCCTGAACATCAAGATTATGATGACAACCAAAGAGGATACCACGCCCCCAAGTCGATTGGATGTATCGCAGGATGCGACGAATGACTTCAAGATGACAAAAACAGGGAGCATGCAGGAACTAATTAACCAAACTCACCGCATAAGACAAATCTAGTCAAGTAATCGTCAAATATATCAATATGCTAACCAAGCATTGATATATGTAGGAATTATCAAGAAGTTCTCCATCATTTGCCCTGAGCTTCTTATTAACTTCCAATGGAGAATTGATAGGTTTGAATCCCAAGTTGAAGTCAACAAATCAAGAGCATATTTCTATTAAGATAGAAATGTGCCCTTATTGGACCGAGAGACTTCAATTCCAAGAAAGTATTTTAACATTCTCGAATCTTTAATATCAAATACATTACTCAGATCTTAATTTCAGCTCTGATATGCCATTAACATCATCACATGTAACAAGAATATCATCGATATATACACTCACAATAATAATCTCATTTGCATGTCGCTTGACAAACACAGAATGATCAGAATGAATACGAGTGAAACTAATACTAACTAAAACCTCACTAAACTTTTCAAACCAAGCGCGAGAAGCCTGCTTCAACCTATATATTGCCTTCTTCCCACATACTTTACTCTCTACCCCCTTTCAAGTAAATCAAAGAGGAAGTATATAGATCTCCTCAGTTAAATCATCATTCAAAAAAGCATTCTTGACATCCAACTAATGTAAGGGCCAATTCAAATTGACAACAAGAGAAATAATAACCCATACAGAGTTCATCTTAACAACGGGAATAAAGGTCTCAATATAATCATTTGTGTAAAACCTTTAGCCACAATGAGAGCTTTATGTCGAGCTATACTTCCATTGAGATTATACTTGAGAACATATACCCAACAACGACCTACAGGATTCTTCCCAACTAGTAACTCAGTCATCTCCCATGTATGATTTTTTTCAAGAGTTATCATCTCCTCCATAGGTCAGTGCCATAGAGGAGAAAAGAGGCCAATTTTTAAGAATGTTGGATGAAGAATACTCAATAATTGAAACAAAGGACCGATGCTGAGGAGACAATGAATGATAAGAAACAAACCTTTGAATAGGATGAGAGATACACTGTCTATTTGCTTTTCTGATAGCAAGAGGTAAATCTAAGATATGTTCTAAATAAGTATCATCATAAATAGGCAATCAAGTAGTAACACTATCAGTACATGTTGCTAAAGGAGCATACTTCGTAATGCCCTGAGAAATAATAAGTTTACGAACAGTCCTTCGTTCATATACTTTCAAGTTCATTTCTAGCACTGTCAGGTTCAGAAGACACAAGCACTATCTTATTAGGCTCAAGAATAGGAACGGGAATAACCATAGAATGTGTCTCCTCCTTTCAATCAGAAAAGTATGAGGTATCTTCCACACATTTAACATCCATAGAGACAATGCGTTTTAGGGCATGTTTGAATTTTCAATTCAGTGGTAAATACCAAGTAAATGCGTAATAATTATTTCACCTGGTATTTACAGCACTATTTCCAGTGCTTGATTTGACCGACTGCTCTTTAGACACACAAACCGAGAAGGCCACAAAATATTTGTGGGTCCCACCGTGATGCATGTTGATTATCCACACCGTTCATCCACTATGCCAGCTAAATTTATGGCATGAGCCAAAAAATGAGGCATATCCAAAGCTCAAGTGGACCACACCATGGGAAAAAGGAAATCAAACACTTACCGTTAAAAACCTCTTGGGGCCACTATTTCTTTTGTTATAGGCCACTTAAGTGTTGGATTTGCCTCATTTTTCGGATCATGCCTCAAAATATTTTGGTAAAACGGATGGACGGAATGGATATATAACACACATCACATTGGGGTCCACAAATTTAAATTAACCCTTTTAAACAGGTTTCCAAGGCAGAAATTCGTTTGAAAATCAAACGGGTGAAATGGTAATAATTACCCATGTATAGGGGTAATTACACAGGCTCTCAAAAATCAAACAGGCCCTTAGTAAGAGGATTAAGATATTTATACCCCTTTTTTAAAAACGAATATCCCAAAAAAATACATTTGACAACTCTATTCGACAATTTATTTATAAGAGGATCAGTGTTATATACATAACATACACACCCAAAGACACGTATACATAACACACACACCCAAAGACACGCAGGGAAATGTCAGATGTTGGATAAAAGTCCGAAAATTACCGAATGGGAGACTTTCCGACAAGAATTTTAGCGGGAAGACGACTAATTAGATAGCATACTATAAAAATAGCATCAGACCAAATGAGCCTAAGTGACTTCTAAACGATGTGCATTCCTCCTTTCAGCCATGTTATTTTATTATGGGGTATATTTACATGTGGTTTGAGAGTTAATATCAAGCTCCTGAAGATAAGATATCATAGTATGGGAAATTTACTTTTTTGCATTATCTATACAAAGAGTACCATACTCGCATTAAATTGATTTTTATCCGAACTGTGAAACACTTTGGAAGTAGAGCTAATCCCATCTCTAGATTTCATCAAATAAATCCATGTCATACAACATGCATCATTAATAAACGAGATAATATTTTAAATCTGTCATAAATAAGATGAATTGAACCCTAAACATCTGAATGAATCAAAGAAAAAATTCTACTAAAACATTTCTCCACAGGTGGATAGACAAATTTATAGTGTTTGGCTAAAACATCAACCTCACGCTTTAAAATTTTAAAATCACCAGACTTGACTGACGCTAATAATAAAGACTACAACACTATACTTGAAACCAAACTTACAATGTCAGAGATAAATGTCTTCCTTCTGGACAATAAGACACTCACTTGAAGTATTCAAATGAAAAAGGTATAAACCATCCTTCTCATGTCCACCACCAAGCAACTTCTCCTCCTTGGATCCTTAAAAATACAGTGATTAGGATAAAGGGTGACACTATAACTCAAGTCCTTGGCTACCTTACTAACTGATAACAAATTAGACGTAATATTAGGCCCCAATAAAACAAATGACAAAGAAAAATATAGGGAAATACATATAGTACCCTTACATAGGAGTTAAGAGTACAATCTGCGAATTTTACACGTCTTAAACTTGAATAGGCAATAAATGAAGAAAAAGAGCCAGATGTACCTGCCATATGATCGGTAACCCCTAAATCAATGACTGAAGGGCATAACGCATAGGTAGTATGAGGAGCAGTGGATGTATTATCTATATAAGCCAAGGAAGTGGATAAGGAGGCCTTATTCTGAGTTACATCTCTTAACAAAGCATCATACTCGAAAGATGAACAACATTACAAGCCGGTGGAACCGCAGATGAAGCTGAGCAAGGAACCATGTCCCCAGTAGTAGTCTGAAAATCTCTGCCATCTGAAGCTGCAAAGTTAGCGCAACTCAACCCGGAGGTCTACCATGATAAACCCAACAATAATCCACAATATGTCTCTATCTACAATAGCGAATACACAATTGATCGATGTCATGACCATGGTCAATACCACGACCATGACCACGGCCACCATCACGTCCTCCTCTTCGTGACCCCTCTACCACATCCAGCATTAGCATTATCAAAGTTTTAAAAACCTATCACAAGAGCGGATTTTTCAACCATAATCAATCCCATAGCAGTGTGAAGCTTCTCATCACACAACAATAGTGCATAAACGCTATTCAGTGATGATAAAGAGGGTGAATCGAGAATCCGGGCACATGGTTCAAGCTTTGTATTAAGGTTGTCAATAACTCAAATTTTATTTTCTTCTCAATGCTCTTCTTATATGCCTCTGTATTTGTGGAAAACAATGAAGATCATCAAGAAATGATAATTTCTGCTAGAGACCAGGCATCTTGGCATGATAGTTAAACAGTGATCATAAATATTATAAATCCGAGTAATATTATTCTGATTTCCAATCTCCTGATAAATATTATAAATCCGAGCCATATTATTCTGATTTGCATACAGTTCATGGGCAGACCGTCAAATCTCATGAGCAGACCGAGCAATAGATAACAAAAATGTTGTGAAGTGCAGAAGGTGAGCCCTCAAGATCTGACGGTCTACAAGAAGTTTGGAACTCTCACAAAGCAGAGGAACGGTGTTCCAACGGCCCGCCTATCTACTACTGGAGCAGATGAAATTATTCACACCTCTGATCCTACGGTATAAGTGGCCCCGGATTGCGATCTATGGATCAGATCGTCCCAAGGACAAGCTAAAATGGACAGACTATAGCGTACACAGTATCTCTCTGTATACTCTTGGTTTATCGTATGATTCAATGCGAGAGAGAGCGCATCCCTTTTTATAGGAAAAGAAGGAGATAGGATGAGACCGGATGATCCGGTCTTCTCCCCATCTCCTATCCAATATCAAATTCAAATTTGAAATTTCAACTGAATGAAAAAGGCCGGAACAAGCCACCCACTAGTGATTGCTCACCAGTGGGCCCCACTGGCCTACGTCCAACAAAAAAGCATGCCTATGTTAACTTCTAGTTTAATCAAATTTAGAAGCCAGGACATGACACACAAGTTATTTGATTTCCAGTCTCCATATGAAGGATCAGACAATTGAGGTTCTGTGATACGGCCATCTATATACCCCAACTTTCTTGTTTTGTTCAACTAGACATCTCACTACTTTCGACCATTGAAGGTAATTGTTGGGCTTAAGTTTATGTGCGGTAGTCTGTAAACCAGAATTCTCACAATGAACGGTTAACCATTCCATTTTAGAGTTAACAGGATCGACTGCCCCAGAAGTCGACAAAGAGGCCGTATATAATATATAAAATAATAATGAAAGAACCAAGGAGAAGATGAAGGGCCTTAAGGCTAAATAAATAGATCAAAAAAGGATTTGTGTGATAGTGCTCCTTGGGATGCAAGGGATCTCTCTCATGCCCCATAGCAGTGTGTGTTGCAATTGAAAGCAAAGAGATGCAGAAGCTTTCTGTGTATTTGAGACAACCCAATGGGGTTGAATATATAGAGATTACAACAATCTATACAAGGAAAGAAATAAACGCAGAATCCTCTACCTATACAAACGAGATATACAAGGTATGTGAGCTGTCTAACATCCCCCCTCAAACTAATGCTGGTCATCGACAAGTAATAGTTTGCCAACAAGAAAGGAGTGACGTGCAGACGTGAGGGACTTGGTGAGAATATCAACAATCTGATCATGGGATGCCACATGTGGAAGAGAAATGAGCCTAGACTAAAATTTCTCGCGGATAACATGACAGTCAACTTCAATATGCTTCGTCCGTTCATGAAAAACCGGGTTAGAGGCAATCTGAATGGCACTGAGATTATCAACATGGAGCAGAGTAGGATTCTGCAGAGGAATGCCCAAATCTGAAAGAAGTCCATGTAACCAGACGAGCTCACTACACGCAGCGGACATCGCCTGATACTCGGCTTCTATACTTGATTTGGAAATAGTGGCCTGCTTCTCACACTTCCAAGAGATGAGAGAAGTACCAAGAAAAACACAGTAGCCAGTGGTAGATCTTCGTGTGAGAGCGCATCCGGCCCAATCAGCATCCGAATAAGCACGAAGGTCCAGAATTGCCGTGGAGGAGAAGAACAAAGATCGATCTAGAGTTCCACGAAGGTACCTTAGGATGCGCAACACTGCAGTCATATGAAGAGTCCGAGGAGCAGAAACAAACTGACTGACAACTTGGACAGTGTAGGCAATATCAGGGCGAGTCATAGTCAAGTAAACCAGACTCCCAACCAGACGGCGGTATAAATCGGGCTGTGCAAGTAGATCTCCATCGTCACGGCCATAGTGAACATTAAGTTCCAAAGGAGTCTGAACCGTCTTCTGATCCGTCAATGATGCCAAGGCGAGAAGATCCTTGGTATATTTACGCTGGCTGACCAGAATCCCACGGTTGGAACGTGAAAATTCAAGTCCAAGAAAGTATGTTAGATGACCGAGGTCTTTCATCTTGAAGAATGCTTGCAGAACTTCCTTTAAAGCCGAAATGTCAATAGCATCGCTACCAGTCAGTAGGAGGTCATCAACATAAACTAGAACAATAACAATGCCGTGAGCAGTGGTGCGCAAAAATAAGGATGGGTCATGACCACTTTGAGTAAAGCCAGCACCCGTAACAACATCGTGAAAGCGTTGGAACCATGCCCGCGGTGCCTGTTTGAGGCCGTACAGGGCTTTCTTTAGGTGGCATACCTTATTGTCGGGAACTAAAGAGCCAGGAGGAGGTTTCAAATATACGGTTTCTTGGAGGTCTCTATAAAGAAATGCATTTTTCACATCCATCTGAGAGAGTGGCCATGAGCGAACAGAAGATATAGCCAGAAGAATACGAACAGTTTTCATTTTGGCCACAGGAGCGAAAGTCTCATCGTAATCAATTCCGTATTCTTGTTTGTATCCCTGAGCAACAAGTCGAGCCTTGTATCGATCCAATGATCCATCAGACTTGAGCTTGACAGAATAAATCCATTTGCTACCAATTAGTTGTTGGTCAGCGGGTTGAGTGACAATGTCCCACGTATGGTTATCATCCAATGCCGCAAGTTCTTCTGCCATAGCCTTCTTCCAACAATCATGAGAGGCTGCCTGAGAATATGAAGTAGGAATAGAAACAGTATCCAGAGTAGCATTCATGGCTGACATAGAGCATATCAAGCGATCAGGCGCTCGATGTTCACGAGCGGAACGACGTATCGAGGTAGGTTCGAGATCAGCAACATGTACAATAGGTTCGGGTTGAGTAATAGATGGTGGATCTGTACGTGGACGACATGAGTAAACCTGCAACGGACGAGGGAGAGTACTCGAGGTAAACGGAATTTCAGGAAAAGTGGTTAGACCAGAAGAGTTTGGAGTGTGCGGAGGAGGAAGAGATGAATGAAATGCAATATGTTCAAGAAAAACAACATGTCGTGAAACTCGAACATGACAAGAAATAGGATTATAACATCGAAAACCCTTTTGAGTTTCCCCAAATCCCAAGTACATACATTTGACCGATTTTGGAGATAGTTTATTACGTTCACGTGAAGTCAGGTGAACATAACAAATACAACCAAAAACACGAAATGTGGAGTATGCAGGAGGTAAGCCGGTGAGAACAAGATGGGGAGATTTACTGTTCAGAACTCTGGTTGGCATCCGGTTAATCAAGTAGACCGAATGTAACATGGCTTCTGCCCAGAAGGAACGAGGAACACTCATAGCTGTCATCAGGGTGTTGGCAATTTCAACAATATGACGATTTTTCCGTTCAGCCACCCCGTTTTGTTGTGGAGTATCAGAATAGGTGGTCTGATGAATAATCCCATGACCTTGAAGAAATGTACGAAATTCGGTTGAGAGATATTCCCCCCCTGAGTCAGAGCGGAGAGTTTGAACTGGAACCTGAAACTGAGTCTCCACCATAGAGTGAAATATCTTGAATTTTTCAAAAACCTGTGACTTCGATTGAAGAAAGTAAATCCAAGTGTACCGTGTGAAATCATCAATGAATATAACATAGTATCGTAACCCAGAGAGACATAATTGGTGATGCACCCTAAACATCCGTATGCACAAGTTCAAACATAGAAGATGATTTTGTACTACTTAAAGAAAAGGGAATACACTTACTTTTTGAAAGACAACAGGAAGAACAAGAATAATCCAAATTGTTTTTATTAAGTGAAATATTTCCTAACATGCTAGATGAAATTAACTGAAGTAACCGATCAGAATGTGGATGACCCAGACGAAAGTGCCACAGTTTCCACAATTTATTTGCTGAAGTAATATCTGATGAAGATGGAGAAAAGAAACAACGAGCCGAAGTAACAGATGGATCAAAGTCCAGCACGTACAGACGACCATGCCGCCTACCCTTCCCAAGTACCTTCCCCATTGTCAGATCCTGCACAAAACAACAGTTGGGAAGAAATATGACTAAGTAGTTATTGGATGTGAGCTGACCAACTGAAATTAAATTGGAGGAGAGGTTAGGGACATGAAACACATCACGAAGAGTGAACTGGCGATTAACAGAAGGAGAGAAAGTCAATGATCCAACGGACTGAATAGGTAGTCTAGTGCCATCCGCAGTTGTAACGCCCTGAAAATCGGGGGTCGAGCATAAACTCAACTCCCGAGTTCCAGAATATCACTTATGCAACAAAATGAATGATGATTGAATGTTGACTGTATTCGTGCATTGAACATGAGTGAGATTAAGCCAAAGCAGCATATCATACTCCAGAGACGGTTAAATTTGCAAGCGGAAGACTGTGATAGATAGATAAAATATATATAAACTATGAAGAGTCTCCAGAGTGTGATAACATTACCAGGTTAAATAATTACAAATACAGTTATAAAATATACCAAATGTGAGGAAGTGTAATGTCTCCTATCCCAAGTACCGTAGCCCCGTCAATACAATACCAGGTCATAGACCTGTCAGAGATTACATGTAGGAGAACTCCTCCTCAACATCATAGTAGTAGTTCGGCTCTGCTTCATAAGCATCGCCAATACCTGAAACTCAACAAATCTGGTTGGTGTTGCAAACACCGTCCCGTAACGTGGGAGTGAGTGATCAACTCAGTGGAACAATAAAGCATAGGTTAACATGTTATCAATTCAATCAAGCAGTAATGATAAAGCAATACAAACAAACAATCCTAAAGACTCTTATTAATGCAAGTATGAAATGCAGTTATGCGTGTATGCCCTCACCGACGTTCTCCCTCATGCGACACCATCTTACGTCCACGGCATGCATACATTCCTCAGTGCTCCACATCTTTCCAGGCACATGCAATGCGATGATGAACATGATTACCGAGTTGTTATTAGTCCATTTCAAACAGCAGGATTGGGAAACTAAGGTACCTCCCTTGTATCATTCCCAAACATGATCCATTCTAGGGTCGTCAATCCTAGTTAATCTCATACGATATTATGGTTTGAGAGGCATAGCGAAGGCATCGCAAAGGGCTCGTCACCCGTCAGCACGGATACAGATCTCACCGTATGCGGCTCAATTGCTGGCCGTCAGCTCGAGTACAGGTCTCACCGTACTCGGCTCAATCACTAGCCGTCAGCTCGAATACAGGTCTCACCGTACTCGGCTCAACTCATACTCTAGTCGCTATGAAAGACTCGTCGCCAATCACAGCCCTTGGAGTATACTCGAAGATACTACAGAGGACTCGTCGCCCGTCAGCACGAGTACAGGTCTCACCGTACTCGGCTCTCGCTGTAAGTATCGACAGCTCGAATACAGTGTCCCATACCACCATATTCGGCTCACGAGTCTGGTTGCGCAATGGTCACTACGGGGAGGCACATGGCCCCAGCGTAGGCCGACAGCTCGACCACGGTGTCCCATATCACCATGCCCGGCTCATGCGTCTTAGCGGATCGAGGTACCATGGTTAAAAGGGGTTTCACTGGTAAGTTTGGTACCTTAGGTTCAAGCAGTAGCGTCCAAACAGGGTGAACATGCATAAGGCAGATCGGGTTACTTGACGAGCTCGACTAGCACAATCGCCCGTTGAGCTGCACGACATGAAGTGCATAAACAACTTCGTGTGGCCTTGCCACTGCCGACAGGCAACGCACGACTCGAGTTCGTCGAACACATCCCACGTGGCAAATGAATCTCAGCCACGAATTCAATCCCGTTACCGATTGCCTGGGCCATAATCATAGCCCCAATCACATTCAATTTCAGATAGTTAAAGCAGTAATGGATCAAGATTCAAATCATACAATCAAGTCTGATATTATCCGTTTAGGGCTGCCAGGGCTGTTGCACGCACTCGTTGCTCCACTCCCCCATCACCCATAACGGATCATACAACATAAATATAAATTTAAACATATGCATTACATAGTTAAAATCATAAAACAGTTGAGCATGTTATGAATCACAACACAAGCATGAGTTTGTACATGTTCAATTCCTAATCACACAACTATCAAAGGAGATCATACACATAGTTAAAAGAGGTTGAGAATCATATCTCAACACCCTTATACATTACAATTCGCTAACTACTACCCATTCAGACATTTCAAGAAACACTTGAACTACATACATCACATACATGACATATGTTGATCACATAGGTATTAGGCCAAATCCTTCTACTAGGGAGCTACCCCAATTATAACACGCGTGCACCCACGACGGATAGTCATGGCAAGCCTGGGTCCAAGTTCTATATTCATTCAGTCATTTCCACAAACACTTGGACTACACACTTTAACATATGTAGTGTATTGACCGTGGCGTGATTTAGGGCAAATCCTTTCGTCAAGGGGTTGACTAGTACATTTCAATCATGTTCTTACATTCAATACACATGACAAACATAAATCATAAATCTATATTTACTTAGTCATTTCAACAAACACTTAGAATACACTATTCCAACATACATAGTGTATGTTAGCAAACATGTATTAGGGCGAACTCTTTCGCCAAACTAGTAATTTACGCATGTATAATATATTTATACAACAAATAATCATGGCAAACACATCTCCAAATACATACGTATACGGTACTTTCTACAATACAGTATTTCTACATACATAGTGTATATTAGTAGAACATGTATTTGGACGAATCCTTTTGCCAAATTAGTATTTTATCCATATATCATATATTCATACAACAGTTAATCATGTCAAACACATTTCCAAAATTTATACGTATACGGTATTTTCTACAAATACCTAGAATATGTAGAATTCCATATTTTTCATCTTTAATCAAAACGGAAAACAGACAGCACTTTGTACATGTGCAATTGCATGCAGATCATGAATCTATCATTATCTGACATTGAAAGCGTTGAAAACCATAACCTATACACCTAAAGTCCGCACCTTTTGTCGTAGAATCGTAACGAAGTCGATAGGTTTGCTAAGCTTCCGTATTCGGCAGTTTGGCAACCTATAGAACGAAATAGGTTAGCTATTTCACAACCTACAACAGTCTAAACCCCAAAACAGATTAGGGTTAGGGTTTCTTACCTAGAAACGACGTCGGAAACGCCGGGAAAGCGATGAGAATCAGGCGGTCGAGCCCGAATAGCGGCAAGGAAGAGTGGCAGGGAGATTCTCCCACTGCTCCCACACTTTCTCTCTCTTTTCTCTCTCTTTTCTCTCTCTCAAACTCAAATTCGTATGACTGCCATGAGAGAGGGTTTAAGGTCCTTATATAGTCTCAAAACTCACCGAAATAGACTCGGGAACAAAGTATACTTAGGTTATGTCCAAAGCGGACCTGTTCCGTCTCAACGGAGCACTTCTGGCGGGCCTCCTTGAGCCAAAGGTCGGACTTAAGCTCACTAACACTGGATCTACGTTCTATTAAATTTTCGGTTCAATGGGATTTCCAGATCACGCGTGGCGGACCAGTTTCAGTTCAACGGTCAGCGGATCTCGATCGGAGATTCCGAGTACATGTAAATGTGTATGAAATTTCTCCTGATCCGAGGGTGTAATTTGGTCTGATTCTGACGGTCTGGTTGCTTAATACTGATCCGCAAGCGAGAGGTGCCAGATTACTATTCAAGATATTTTATTTTGAAATTATTTCACATTTCTCACACTCTTCACTCTGAGCTCAAGCGAATAGCGCTGGGACACCGGCTGGACCTGATTTCTGAGGTGGTTGTCAAGCCCAGTGAGGCGGTCCTAGTTCCTTAACTTCGTTTGAATCGGACTTCCGATGTGCGGTCTAGACCTAATACGAAGTTTCAAGTCATTCCCGAGAGTAGCTGGGTAATGAGTTTGATCCTAAACTTTAGGGTAACCTAGAGTCAATGATTCTACAAGTTTTGGGTCTTGCAGATCGTATTTAAAGCGATTGGTGCTAATTTCACAGGCACTCTAGTTTAGCACTAGCTAATTCTCGCCTAATTTCTAAAGGATTTAGTCCTGTAAGATTTCTGTCTGAGATGGTACTTAGGCCTTTGTAGTTTGTATATAAAGTGATCCAAGTTTTACTACTTAGCTAGTTTAAGTTAGTGTCTAGGGCGAAAATGCTTTGAAAAATTGAAAGCACAAGATAGTGAAGGGTGGGATTTGTGAAGAAAATGGTTTAAAAAGGGATTTGAGGCTTTAATTGAGCGTTTGGGAAGTTAAACCTGTGTTAGGATTGACCCATCGCCTAAGGACGTCTAATTCCATGTTGGCAAAAATCCGGGATGTTACAGCAGTAGAAATAGCCTGATTGCCGGTGTAGGGACGAATGTCACGAAGATGGGATACAGCACTGGTCATATGATTGGAAGCACCCGAATCAAAGAACCATGTAGGAGATGAGGATATACTTGACATACCGACAGCAGAAAGAGCCTGAACGATTTGTTGGAGCATCGCAGGAGTCAACGGAGATGAAAGACCTTCAGTAGAAATGGTAGGTGGAGAACCACTAACAGACGGCTCAGAAGATATAGTAGCAGTAGTAGCAGAAAGTGCACGACCACGGCCACGACCACGACCACCACGGCCACGGCCTAAAGAAGATGCATAGGCACGTGTACGGCAGTCCTGAATACCATGACCAGTTCGTCGACAATAAGTGCACCATTCTTTGCATTGAGCGACAACATGACTCACCTTGTTGCAGCCGCGACAAGTCGAATGAGTGGAACCACGTGTTGGTGTCGTAGTAGACACGGCAAATACTATATCAGATGATCCCGGAGTTGAGGAAGGAAGAGAGAGAACCTTCAGTCGTTGTTCCTCAGCCAATAAATCATTAATAACCGAATTCAATGAAGGAGGAGGGCTACGGTTTAAGAGAGCTGCCCGACAATGTTCAAATTCCGGACACAGCTTCATAAGAAATTGTCTAACTTGTGCACTCTCACGCATGGATTAGAATATCTTAAAAGTCATGCGGAAATGTTAGATCCATCATAGCCATCTCTGTCCATATAGTGATAATTTTGGAGTAGAATGATTGAATACTGTCATCACTTGAGTAAGGTTAATGAGATCCTGTTCTAGGCGGTATAATCGGGCCGCACTACTCTGTTGATAAATTGTCTGGAGATGCTCCCACATTGCCTTAGCAGTGCGATGAGGTGTGAGGCCAATAGCAATGGACCGATCGACCGAATCGAGAATCCAGGTAATAATTCGTCCATTGTTCATGTCCCAATCAGCTAATTTATCAGCATCTGTGGAAGTGGGGATGGAAACAGATCCATCAATAAGTCCCCACAAACCACGACCCTTGAGGAAGTTCTGGAAATGGATGGCCCATAAAGAATAGTTGGTACCATCAAAACTACAACGTGGGGCCTCTGTACGTGATGAGTTCTTGTCCATTGTTCTGAAGTAATGTAAAGTACTCAAAGAGTTGCAATAGAAGAAGGTGTAAGATGTACCGTATAACAGGAGATACCCAACTAATTGTAGTTTCTGGATCTGGCAGAATAACACAGCAACAACAACGGGTTTGAACAGAAATAGGATTCGGACAAGCAGATCTGGAACAGGATGGAACAACAGCAGCAGTTAGAGGTTCGAACAGCAACAGTATTCGGACAACAGATCTGGAGCAGCAGCAATGGGTTCGAACAATAGCAATGGGTCCGGACGAGCAGATCTAGGGCAGTAGCAATGGGTTCGGACGAGTAGATCTGAAGCAGAGGGGTCGCTGGACGACGTAGCAGGGGCGGTCGGATGAGCAGGGATGGCCGGACGATGCACAAGGTGGGGCCGGACGATGCAGCGGCGGTCGAATGTGCAGGGACAGTGATCTGACGCAGCAGGGATGGCCGGACGACGCAGGAGGGGCGGTCGGATGAGCAGGGGCAGTTGCCAGACGCAGTAGGGGTGGTGACCGGACGACGCAGGATCGGTTTCGGATCAAAGAGGCTCTGATACCATGAAAGCAAAGAGATGCAGAAGCTTTCTGTGTATTTGAGACAACCCAATGGGGTTGAATATATAGAGATTACAACAATCTATACAAGGAAAGAAATAAACGCAGAATCCTCTACCTATACAAATGAGATATACAAGGTATGTGAGCTGTCTAACAGCAATATCCCACCCATCATCAAATGATGCATGTTGCTGATGTGCCCCCAGCCAAAAAAGTCAAGCCAGTTCACTCATATGATGGACCACGTGTGTAAGTTGAATATGGATGGTTGTCATTTTTCTAACCATCCATTCATGCCTCACGTATTTTGCCTCAACTGATGAGTTGACTGGCCTGACTCTTGGTCCAAGGTATGTTTCCTGTGGGCCCCACATGATGAAAGGGAGGTTGGTGCATGCCATGTTGACATGTTTGCTATGAGGCTGCCTCTCCATCTTACTCCCAACTCTGCATTCCCATTACCTCTCTCCCCACATGCATCACACACGTCATTTACCAGTTCTAACACTTTTAACTCTTATGGAATAGCAGAGGCCAATGCAATATCAACAGGAGAAATCCAAACAAGAATCCAGTTTAGAATGTTATAAAAAGAAGGCAATGGTTACTCGTTAACCTTGAAATCCTTGTCCAACATATCAAGTTTGAAGATTTATTAAACATGTGGTCTTACCTTTCTGCAGTCTCAAACTGGTGGTGCATGGACAATATCTGCAGTCATAATAAAATGTAATTGAATATACCTCTACTATTATTATATAATAAAGAAGAGACAAAAGTAGACATAATGCAATACAATAAGGACATGTATAATGTACATACATTCACATAGTGACAACATACTAAATACAAAAGAATATTCAATCATATATGAATGATAAATCCTTGAACCTATATCCGCATAATCACAATAGATAATATGCTTAGAATTTACATGCACAGCTACATTATAAAGGGAATGTTGGGCCAAAAACCTGGCCCACTAGATTTTTTTTAATGGCCTAGCCTCTGGACTTCTAAACATATAAAATATGTCTAAAAAATAGTCCCGTCCATCTTTTCCTAAACTTAGCATTTACTACTACTTCTAACTCTTGAAATGAACTACAATTTAGCATTCTTATCACAAAAGTCATCTCCCATGAAGGAATAAATTCCATCCCATCTCCCAATTCTGGTGAAAAGGTATTCTGGACGAAAGGCATGTGACATTATTAATTCTCCATTCACATCCACCAATCAGACAACAAGGACAGTCCTACAGGTACAATTTTTTGCACTATGTTCCCATTCACAGTGGAACTCACTAAAAAGTCTATTCCAATACCAAGAATGAGCCCTATGTATCATGGGCAAGCATTGTAACTCAGATACTAACATGTGGGTCGGTTTTGGACATGAACACAGGCTATCGGACACAATTACTTTAAAAAGTTGAGTTCATCGACACATGCATACAGAAAACATTATAGATGATAAGTATTATATAAACACAGTAATTATTTATATGCAGAAAAGTGAATCATATAAGCATAATGAAATATTTATATATAAAAGGTGTCCCAAAATGAAAGGATAATAGTAATTAATCACTAAAAAATTAATAATGCCCCAAAATGAAAATATTATAGTAATTAATCGCTAAAAAATTAGTATCATGTATGAACCGTGTCCAAGAATGGTGGATAGATGTGCTTACAGGCATGGGACATAAAATGGGCTAGAGCACTCTTACTCAATTAGAACTCCCGGGTGCCCAAATGGCTTTACACACTTTTCAATTATGCTACATGACTTGAGACCTATATGGATAGGAACAACAACAAACATTTCCACAAATATTTGATGTCAGGCAAAAATACTATATGATGCAAACAGAAAAGTTAAAGTATGTATTCTCAACATTTGTTTGTGTACACATGACACAATTTCAAAAAAGTACCATGCCCTTGTTACATAGGGCTGAAGCTGGTGCACTTTTAGGTAGTTGGACAAGAACACCTAACTAGTCCTTTGAACCCAAACCAAAAAATAAAAATAAACTAGTAGCAGTAGTAGTAGTAGTAGTAGTAGTAGTAATCCATGGATCTCTCTTAATACACACCACTGCCAATGCTGGCTAGGGAGCAGTAATAGAAATTTGTTAATAAAAGAACAGTTGTAGAAATTTGTTAATAAAAGAACAGTTGGTACTTACTACCACGATACAGCCAGAAGATATTTAAAACTTTCAGAATTCTTATGATCACTACTAAAATTATCAATTTTAATTCATTAACTATTGTTAATAAAAGTACAGTTGCTATTTACTATCATGACACATCCAGAAGATATTTAGACAGAATTTTCAGAATTCTTATGATCGCTACTACAATTATCATTCTTATAAACCAGGTAGGCAGCCATCACTCTTATATTTGTTCTTGTTGATCTCTGAGTTCAATAGTGTCACTTTATCATCAATTGGACAGCATTACTTCTTTTGAACAAGTCCAAAGCAGCATATATTTGCAGGGCTAATTCAGCTTACTGAAACATTGGACAAAAGAAATAGACAAGAAGCTTAAATCATTCATTTGTTTTAGTACCTCGTAGGCTTGAATTACACGGCGAATCATTACATTTGAACCTCCGGCATCTTTGTTTACGTCGGGATGGAATTCTTTTACCTGCAATAACAACAGGAAGTGGTTGTCTACGGCAATAATGATGCCAAAGGATTTGATAAAGTCTTCTTAATATGTGTAAACCTCATATTTTGGAGAGATGTCATATATCACAAATCTATGAATAATATTTGAACACATGAACAGAACAATAATTGATGTGGACCATCAATTTGGTGAGCCACCTCTTCATGGACCCTCATTCAAAAATCGCAACACTCAAAGGATCCTCCTATCCATCCAACCAATGTCTTGCAAAATGGATGCTCCACGTCATTCATAACACGCAAAGCCCAATCATCAATCTAAACCATCCATTTAGCTCAGATTGAATATGATTTTGAGGCATCATATCATTAACGATACAAATATCCCATTGTGGCTTGGAAAACTGACAATTACCAAAAAAAAAGAGTTGAACAGTTTTTATGGAGATGATTGTCCAATAAGTGTTTTTCTTTCTTTTTTCCTTTTTCTTTTACCCTTCTGTGCATGGTGGCATTGGATAATGGATTGAACCAATGTAGCCCCAGTTGACTCAAAGGCATGTCCATGTGTATGAATGCCACTCATAGCTTGCAATGTAAAGTCTTGGGAGCACTAAAGCATTTCTCTATATTTCACGAGAAAAAAAAAAAAAAAAAATTGTCTGGAGGATTAGTGGCCAGAAAAACCACCTGTAATTGTAGGCCACGAGACCTCCAATATACATGGAGGATTGGAGCCCATCCTTGATAATCGAGACCATTATCTCGTAGGCCCACTATGGATGGCCCACAGCAAAAAAAATACATCGATCGGGCAATCATAACCATCGAATAAATGGACTTTTGCTCATTGGCCATCAACCAGTGACCTTTCTAAAGCCACTTTATTGTCCAACCAGTTGGATTTTTAATCATGGGCACATCCGCAATGTTGCACTGCATGCAGGTGTGTCGTATCTGCTTTACCCAATCTGTAGGGCATATTCTACTACCGAAAATATGGTAACCTATTTTGAGGATTATGTTAAGCAGTCTCTGGTGAAGTGGCTTTAAATTGTCCGGGAAACTATTCTATCATCTCCTCCCATGGATGTAGTCACACATTACAATGAACTGTGTAATATTTGTTTTTCTGTCTTTCCTTTCCTTCTGTTTATTGCTTCTGGTTTCACATCATGATCTACCAATCCAACACATGTAGGATACTATGAATGAATGTTCCAACCACTATAGGTAGCAATGGGCCAGGCTGCCCAGCCCAGCCTAGGTGACCCAGCCCTGAAGAACCAGGCTTGGGCCACTAAACCTGGCCTGAGGTTTGGGCTTAGGCTTGGGCTTGAAATCTAGGCCCAGTGTCCAGGCCGGGATCAGCTAGGGCCAACAAAAAATAGCCGGGCCTGTCCCCAGGCCATTTCTCTAGCATATAGTATAAAGTCCGTGTACTAATGTTATAATAATATGAAGAATTTTGATACTCCGATACAGTGTGATGGATGATATGCAGGCACTTAACTATCACTTTAGATGGTGACAGTGCATAAATGCACTCATTTAAGTTCATGCACACAGTGAATAATTGGGTGGGGCATAGGCTTCGTTGATGAATGATCTTATTTAAGTCGGGTGTGCTACATAAAAACTTTGAAGAGCATGATGATTCACAAACAAGCACTTACCAATTGTACATGTCATATATGTAACTTAAACTTACAGGGCCGGCCCTGGTCCATCTTGGACCTGTATGGCCTCAGCCCAGCCCTAGCCCAACAAGGCCCTGTAGGACGAGGACCAGGACCAGAGCCTCTTTAGCCCATTAGAAGTCTGGGCCAGGGCTTAGGGCTCTATGGCTGGGCCAGAGCCAGCCTCCACCCCACCCTAACCTGACCCAGTGCCTACCAACCACTGAGGGTGAGCCCACATAGGGTGGAGGTCACTGGGACTACCTGTCTTTCTCACCGTGATCTATTGCAAAACAACCATGGTAAAACTTCCTCTTTGTGAATCTTATAACCAATATATTACATTGGGCATTGATGGGAAGCAGGCTATGCTTGCTTTGTAACTCTTATATCCATTGCCCACCTATCCATCTTCTCCACCCCTGTCACATCCAAGGTATTCTATAATGGTAACGGTGGTCATAACGGCCACCCGTTATGGCCTTTTTTAAAAACTGTATCGGCAGGTCATTTTTTTCATGGTCATTACAACTATGTAATGCATAACAATTGCCACTGCTACCGTTACATAATGGCCGTTACGGCACACCACTCACATCAGCTTCATTGATAGATGAAAATGCTCATTTTACCACAAGAAAATTACGTGCACTACAAGAGCACCATTTTCCTAAGATTAGGAGACATGTACATGTATCAAAATCATGATGAACCGTAACAGTAAAAGTGGCAACCATTATGTGTTACAGAAAAAAAAAATTTTGACTACCTTGATCAAACCATTGAAGAGGTATGCATCATCATCATCATCATCATCTTCTTCTTCTTCTTCTTCTTTTTTGGGAAAAATAATTTGTCCTACTACGTACGACGAATTACATTCCAGAACTGTAATTCATAGGACGAATTACATTCCAGAACTGTAATTCGTCCTACAAACCATCCTGACAAGTCCATCGAGTGTTTAGTTAGGGCATCAATAAGGGAGGTATTTTGGACATGGCTATCCATGTTGGGGCCTAAATATAGTTGCACAAAGTGTGAACCGAAGCAACAACAAATTCGGGTGCATGGGTGGGGAAGCAATTGCTTCAAAATATTGGCACGTGTAAACTAGGAAGTGGGAGTGAAAGCTAATCCGAAGCGTGATTCAAATCAAGAGTTGTACCTGGTTACGAGGATCATATAATTCCTACCTCTTGACTAGCTTGATGCCCAAACACATGCCCCAATCATGGAGCAACAATTGGCATTGTTGGTCCCATGGCATGCACCCCAGGGTCTATATTGATGTTCATCACCGTTTTACAAATTATGGTGACTCATTTGCTATATACATGGAAGCCATGCACATCAATTCAAATCATCCAAATTGTAAGACCCACTTCAGATGAAGCATTCATCACATTTCTTAGAAAACCCTAACCATCAAAATGGTGTCTATCAAGTGAGCAGTAAAAAAAAAAACACGGTGCATGGCCAGTATTCAACGGGTGAAATCAAAATGTTAAGATTTTCCAAACAGTGTGACTTCAATAGAGCCCTAGATTTGGATTGGCCATATTGCCACACTTGTACTCCATAGTATAGTGGATGACTTACCATCATCTTTAAAACAGTGGCGAACTATAACGACAGCCAAACCGTCATTCCTACATCAACAGGTCTAATGCGAGGGATGTGGAGAGTAAGGATGTTTTGGAAGTTGAAATGAATTGGCTTGCAAAAGTTCAATTGAGTAAAGTGGAATTCGAAATTACCCAAGTTGGGCCAGCCCCATCATAATGAGGAACAGACCCCCTGACAGCAATTCAGATCATTTAAAGCTGAACTGCATGGAAATGCAATTAGTGGTTTGTCGTCATTGTGAATTAAAACAGTCCAACCTCCATTCCAGTCTGTATTTAATGAAAATATGGAAGTTCAGTCCAATAGAGCATCCAAATACACCGTGCAATAATTGGCCTAATAAATTGGAAACAACCAAATTGCAATTTCCTTCATTAGCATTCACATTGAGGGACTAGATTCCAAATTGCAATCACGACATTTTCAAGCTGGAGTTGAAACATAACTACAATTTGGCGCCTACTTGCCATCATAAACATGATTAAGAGGCTTGCAACTAGGTCCAACTCGTATTGTCTAGGGCCAAGTCGGGCCTGAGTCAGCCGACTCACCTGAGTTGGGGGGTGACTAGTCATGGAATCAAACAGATTGGGTCCGACAGTCTGAGTTGACTCGGAGGAGTCGCATCAGACTCCTCCGAGTCTTAAACCATGATTGTGAATACTGAATACTAGCAAAGGTCCTTTAATGTTTTCCATTTTCTCTTGATTAAGATCAATGATCCACTAGTCCCATAGAAACTTGTGAATAGTCCAATCAATTGATCTGGACCGTCCATTAGGTCCAGCACATGCTTAATAATTCACCATGCAAGGACTATCCCTTCACATAGCCATCCATTTCCCGAAAACTGGATGGATGATTAGGGTCATCTGATGAAAAATTCTTAGAAGTAGCCACACAAATGACCTATCTTCAACAAATGATCCCAGCCACCCATTTCATATGATGTTGATTCGATGTTTATCACCAACCACTCTGTGTGATCTTCGCACAGTGCCCCAGTAAGCATGCCCCGGACTAAATGGACGGTCCAGATCAATCGATTAAGAGCATTATGACGCGCACTGGTCTGTGTGCGGTGGATCATTTCTCCTACAATTCGATTCGGTTGCACATCCAAACACGGGCGTAAGGAGCATGTTTGGATTGTTGGATTGCTTTCTTACCCTTGCTCGGAAAGCGGCTTTGATGTCGGCGAGGGTGCACGACGACGGGTCGATGCCGAGCACTTGGTAGGGGGAAACCCGCTCGGAATCAGAGCTTCCAGAACCTTCTTCTGCTCTGCAATTCCTAATGACGAATGGTCCTCTTCTTCTTCTTCTTGAAGAAGACGAAGAAGACGAAGGGATATATCCGTACTTTGGAAAATGGCATCCTCTCTTGTATGAGGGATTGCTGAAACGAGCTGTTGCAGCGATGGTATTTGAAATCAGAACAGCATCGGAGATTTTCATGCCCAGCAGCATCTCTCTCTTCCTCTCTCTCCCCACCTTCGAAGCGGATTGCGTGGTGAACCCAACACCACGAAGCTAGGGGGCGCAAATTAGGTGTTACCCGGATAACAGCTTAGTCGGTGTTACCCCTACCGTAGGGCCCACCTTGATGATGTGTTGTATATCAACGCCGTCCATCTTATTTTCCAGCCCATTTTAGGACGGGGCAATAAAAATTATGGATATCAAAATCTTAGGTGGACCACACCACAAGAAACAGTGGTGATTGAGTGCCTCACCGTTAAAAAATCCAAGGGCCCGTCGTAAGGTTTTTTTTAATGTGTATTTGCAATCCAACCTGTTGATAATGTTAAGAATATCTGGATGGATGGAACATAGAAATATATGATTGATCCAAAACTTTTGTGGCCGATAAAAAGTTTTTAATAGTTATTAGTCACTATTGGTATGGCCCACCTGAGATTTTTATTTTCTTATTATTTAGGATCACATCCTAAAATGAAATAGAAAAACAGATGGACGGCGTGGATATACAAAAACTACATTAAGGTAGGCCCCACATGGTCAGGATAACACCATAAACTGTTACTGGGTAACAGCTAATCCGCACTCTAAGCTACGACTCAGTGGCCGACTGTGATGCATGCCCTTTATCCACGCCGATGCATCCCCGTTTTTCCATAGGAAGCGGATTGGCTGGTGTACTGTGTTGACGTCAGCAATTTCTGTGGGTCCCATCCTGAGGTATGTGTTATATCCAAACCGTCCATCCATTTGGAGAACTCGTCTTAAGGCTTAAACCTAAAAGTAAGACAGATCTAAAGATCAAGTGAACTACACTGTAAAAAACAGTGGGGATTGAATGTCTACCATTGAAACCCTTCAGGGTCAGAAGTTTTGGATCAGTATGGAAAAAAAAAAAAAAAAAATCCTCTTCATCCATGTACTTTTTACCTTATTAATAGATTTGGAAAATAAACGTGATGGTGGGCCTTACAAATTTTTTAACGGTAAAAATCATTATCTTGGCGGCTATTTTTGCGGTGGTCCATTTGAGATTTGGATATGATTTATTTTTTGTCTAATGGATGTCGAAAAATGGACGAGCAGCATGGATATGATAAATACATCGTTGTGAGACCACGTAACTTTGATCTCGTTTAAACAGTTCCTACAACTCGGAGCTCGAGGAGCGCTGGCGCAATCAAAATTTCAAGAGGGCCACAATAAAGGAAGCGGCAGTAATAATGACGCACATGTTGAAATCTTCTTAAAGCCGACCAATATTTATTTGTCTGTCCAACCAATTCATAAGGTCACGTAGAAGCGGTTGAAAGGAAAACTAAAATATCAAGCAAAAAAGTCAGCTTATCTAAAAACTCTGCTGATCTCAAAAGTTTTTAACGGTGAGAATTCAATCTGCATTGTATGATCCACCTGAGCTTTGAAATTGACTCATTTTTGCCTTATACCCTGACATGATAATGAAAAAATAAATGGATGGTGTGGATAAACCCATACATTATAGTGGGCCCTTCTAAACCCAACATTTTCCACGTTAATTTTTGGGTATGAGCTTCGAATTGAAACATATCCTACGCCACAAGAAACAATAAAAGTAGGAGTGCAAATAAAAGTAGGAGTGCACGACCCGGGACAGTGGCGTGGGTGTAGAATGGGCAAGACCCGACTCGACCTGAACCGAATGACAGGGTCGGGTTTAGATCGAGTAGACCCACCCGAATCTGAAGCCCGACTGAGTCGAGTTCGGGTCACATAACAACTCAATCCGACTCGATCCGGAATCCGATCCGGTTGGATCCAATCTGTTCTGAATCCCGATCCGGACCGGAATCGGGTACTATAAAATCAAAATTTTCTCTCTCTTTTTTTTTTTTTTTTATACATTTACCCTTCATCTACCTGAACCTTAACGCTACTCGAGACGGCGCTGCACCGAACTCGATCAGAATCCAGGTCAGTCAACAGCCCAGCACCCTATCTTCACCGTTCATCCTCGTCCATTCATCAGGTAGGTTAATTTTATAAGTTTTTTTCTGTGTTTTTCTGAGCTCCATTCATCTGGGGCAGCTCGCCCTGGCTCGGGACCTAAGGTACAGCTGTGCAGGCCGTTGGTGGCCCGCCCTAACTTGGGACCTCGGTCATGGCCCGCCCTGGATCGGGACAGACGCGGATTAGCTACTAAACACGACGGTGGGTCCTGCCCTGGCTTGTTGATGGACCGCACTACATGGTGGGTCCCGCCCTGGCTCGCTGATGGTTCGACTGATTTCGGGACCTCACTGGCTTAACTGCAACTGGTGGCCCACCCTAGCTTGACCTCGCTGGTGGACTAGCCTTCATGGTGGGTCTCATCCTGGCTCGTTGGTGGTTTGGCCGATCTCGGGACCTCGCTGGCTCGGCTGCAGGGTCTCGCCATGGCTCGCTAGTGGTTTGGCCGATCTTGGGACCTCGCTGGCTCGGCTGTAGTGTCTCGCCCTGGCTCGCTGGTGGTCCGACCGAGCTAACCATAACCCTAGACTCTAAACCCTTAACCCTAAGCCCAAATCCTAACCCTAAACCCTACCTTAACCCTAACCCTAAACCTTACCCTAACCCTAAACCTAAATCTAACCCGAACCCTAACCTAAACCCTAAACCCTAAACCTCAAACCTAACCCTAACTCTATACCCTAAACCTTAAACCTAACCCTAACCCTAACACTAACACTAACCCTCAACCCTAAACCCTAACCCTAACCCTAAACCTTAAACCCTAACCCTCCCTAACCCTAAACCTAATCCCTAAACCCTAATTCTAAATTGCAAAAGCGTTTAGTTTATTTGAAATTTTGAATTAAACAATTAGTAGTTAATTTTTTGAAATTATCATTTACATTGCTTTTTAGTATTACCATTTACATTGCTAATTGCTAATTGCTTATTGCTTACTAGTTAGCTTAATATGTTTGTATAATTGTATTACATTACTTTTTTACTTATCTTATTTTTGTGCATTATATAGTTAGCTTAATATGTATTACATTGCTTTTTTTGTTTAACTTATTATTACGACTTGTGAGTTGTGATTGTGAGTTAGATAATTAGTTGCCCATTTGAGGATTTCTATGTGGTCATACATAGATATAATGTGTTTTTGGTTACATAGAAATCGCTCAAATTGTCCCGTTATAGATAGTTCAAGGTTAGATAGATAGTATGCTTTCATATAACCTATTTAAATGTTCATGCCTGATCCACGGTCCATCTCCTCATTTTTTTCTAAATATGTTTCTTCCTTTTCATTTCTAATGTCAAATATCTTCACATTGCTTAGATATTTGGCATCGGAATGTAACGGAAGATCAACTTATCTGGAGAGACATGGGGAGATGCTGCCGAATTTTCGACGTGGGTGTTTAAATGAGAATATGAAAGTATTACAATCTATTCAACCTTGGATGGGTAACTAATTTAGTTTATTATTGTGACTTGTGAGTTAGATAATTAGTTGCCTATTTGAGGATTTCTATGTGGCCATACATAGATATAGGGTGCTTTCGGTGGCACAGAAATCGCTCAAATTGTCCCATTTTCGATAATTCAAGGTTAGATTGATAACATGCTTTCATATAACCTATTTAAATGTTCATGCCTAATCTGCGGTCCATCTCCTCATTTCTCTTTAGATATGTTTCTTCCTTTTCATTTTCAATATCAAATATCTTCACATTGTTTAGATATTTGGTATTGGAATGTAATGGAAGATCAACTTATCTGGAGAGACATGTGGAGATGCTGCCGGATTTTCGTTGTGGGCGTTTAAATGAGAATATAAAAGTATTACAATTTATCTAACCTTAGATGACCAACTAATTAAGGATTTATTATAACTCTTTTAGTATTAGATTGTTAATGCTAATATGATTTAGTATCTTTCAACTATTAGATGTCTAGTGAAGGTTTTTCCAATACCCTTGGCGATTTGTCAGTTACATCACAGATCATCTTAGAATATGAAGGATTAGGTGTAGAAGATGAAGAGGTGCTCATTGATATTAATACCTCACAGTCACGTGTTATGGGAAAAGTGAAAAAAAAAAAAGAAAAAAAAGATCAGTAATATCGGAAGATTTTGAAGAAGTAACCCTGAAGAATGGCACCATGAAGATACAATGCAAGTAATGCAAGACTCAATATGTTAAGTAAGCAGATGAGTCGACCACAATTCTGAAGAAACACAGTTTGAAGTGTCATAAAAAAGTGAGAACTCAAACCTTAGTGCAACAGATACTTTATTTACCCAATCTTTAGGGGGTCCGTCGCAAGGTACATTGTCCATCTACAAGTATAACAAAGACTAGGTTAACAGTTAAATTTATTATTGCCAATGAAATACCATTTCAGATTGTAGAGAGTCATGCTTTTGTCGAATTAGTCAAATGTCTTAACCCCAGATACGAGAAGGTCTCCCATATAACAATAAAGAGAGTGTGCATGAAGATATATGAAAGCGAGAAGCTCAAATTGAAAGGGGTATATGTCTAGGGTTTAGGGTTTAGGGTTTATGACATCAGATTTGTGGACGGCTTTCAATCAACGAAAGAGGTATATGTCACTAACTGCTTACTATGTTAATGTCGAATGGAGGCTCTGCGAGAGAATCATAAACTTTCATTATCCTGCGTCTCCTCACACAGGATTGATGATTTCAAACTGCATGTACAAATATTTTGTGGAGTGGGGTATTGAGAAAAAAATCTCTTCAATAACTTTAAACAATGTCTCTGCAAATGATAGCGTGATAACGAATTTGCGAAACCAATTTAGGGCCTCCGGTGAATTGTATTTTGGTGGAAAGATATTTCATGTTAGGTGTTGTGCCCACTTCCTAAACTTGATTGTACAAGATTGTAACACCCCGAATTTTTTGCCAACTTGGAGATAGATGTCCTTAAGCAATGAGTCAATCATAACACCTTATTAACTTCTCAGAACTCAATTCTAAAGTCTAAAATCACTTTTTAACCCATTTCCTTCAAAGTCTCACCTTTTACCACCTTATTCTTCAAGTTTTTCTAAGTACTTTAATATTAGACACAAATCCAAAAGTTTAGGTGATGAAGAACAATACTTAAACTAAAAATTACTATAAATAGTAAATAAATATATAAAATGGGTTTTTGACTATTAACCTTTTGGAATCTCACGAAATAAATAGGTTATTTTGATAGAGCAGCTTCTTCTACTCGAAAATCATATATTGCAAGTCACATAACTCATTCCAATTTGTAAAATACACGTATTTCAAATATCGGGTGGTGAAACCACCACCAGACAGGACAGCGAGTCGGCGATGGCATCGCCAAAATGGAGAGGCCTCGCCGTCCAGCGGACCAGGCGGTCCGTTTTCTGTAATTTTTCAGCCCGACTTCAAAAAGTTATATCTCCCTCGTTATAGCTCCGATTGAGGTGATTCAAAAGGCAGATTGAAGATCAATAAGTCTAGTTTTATATAAAAATAAGTGAAAAATATAATAAAAATTTTAATATAGTTAAATATGGGTCATTGTGAAAATCATCTGAAAATTATTAGTTTGGACAGCTGCTGCTCCTAGAATTGTTAGAATTTTTTACAACACAAAATCTAATAAAATTTTATAGAGATGAAGTAGACTTGATGATGAACTATAGAAAAATAATAAAAATAATATACTAATTAAAATTGCTAGAAAGGGGCGTAGAACTGCCCTAGGACCTTATTCTGTCATAATTAGAGCATAATTTAGTGAAGTACTAAACTGAATAATTAGTAGAATTAGCTTGAACCACTTTCTATATGAACCGTAATACTCAAAACTAATAGAATCATTAATGCTACATTACCTAAAAACCTAGGATCAATCTCTAAACCTAGTTGCTCTCGGGAGCACATTGAAACTCCATATCGGACCAGGACCACACGTCGAAAGTCCAATTACCACGAAACTATATGGTTATGACCATCTTACTGGGCTTGACAACCATCTCGGAAATCAAATCTAGATAGTATCCAAAAACGCACAACTTGAGCCCGGAGCGAAGTGTGTGAGAAACGTGAATATCTTCAAAAAATTAACTTAGATTTAAGTGATTTAGGCCATTCGCTTGTGGGCCAAATTTAAGGTTTCAGACCGTCAGAATTTGACCCAAATACACCATCGGATAAGGAAAATTTTCCTACACAGGTCAGTGTACTTGTAGCCCTGATCGAGTGACGATGACCGTTGAACTGAAACTGGTTCGCCACAGTCGATCCACAAATCCGATCAGACTGAAAACTTAACCTGACATAGATTCAATGTCAGAGAACTTTCTCTAGATCGTATGCAGAAAAGGGGCCTCTGGATGTGCTCCGTTGGACCGAAACGGCCGCTATTTGGCTATAACCTAAGTATACTATGGCCCTGGGGCCATTTTCATTAGTTCTGGGCCTATATAAAGGCCTAAACCTACCTCATTTTCATTCCATACGATTTTCCTAACCCTAGGAGAGAGAAGAGAGAAAAGAGGAGAGAAATGTGAGGAGAAGTGAGGGAGAGTGAGAGGTAGTTGCTGGGATTCGATCCCGCCGCTCTACGTGTTGAATCGTCTTTTCCGTGTCGCTACACCGTTGCTTTCAACTCCATTTTTGGGTAAGAAATCCTAACCCTAATATGTTTTAGGTATCCAAATGGGTAGATCGGCAAAATAGCTAACCTATTTCGTGATCCAGGTAGCCGTTGTGCCGTAGACAATGACGTAGTGTTCAAACTGAGCTCGGTACGGGTTTACCGGCGAAAGGTGCAGACTATAAACATTTAGGTTATAGTTTTCAAAGCTTTCAATGTCAGCTAATGATTTATGTCTGACTTGATTGTTGCCATATGATCCTAGTTACGATGCTTTGTATATATTATACATATGTGAACTATGTTGAATTCAAATATGCATTCCACATGTTTGTTGAAATATTCGAATGAGTATGAAATTATGATTTGTGTTCGTCATGACTATAAATGTAGGATTCATGGTTGTTATCAGTATTATGATTACTATGTGTGATGATTTGCTATAATATATGCCGTAAATAACCTAGTTCATATATTGAGTAAAGGGTAGGCTAAGTGTTCGATAAAATGTTTGAATGAGTGTGAAATCCTGATTTGTGTTTGTCCTGATTTCTAATCTAAGATTCATGTTTGGTTATACACTTTATAACCTATGTTGTGTAGGAAATTGCTATAGTTCATGTCGTAACTAATTTAGCCTATATATTTAGTAATGTGTAGTCTAAGTGTTTGATAAAATGCCTGAATGAGTAAATGCTTGCTGAATTGTATTTAATGAGGCCGTTGAGATAGGATTCTCAATCACCTTATCTATAGTTACAGTTTCTTTTATGTAACCTATCTTACTACTATGTGATTTATGAATGAAATGCCTATGCATGATAACATGTGTACTATTTGTTAGTTGGAATGCTCAAATGAGATTTATATTTAAATTGGTTGTCACATGCTGTCTCTGACTATCACATTTGAATACTATTGTTTGGAATGCGATTGGGACTACTATGTAGTCAAGGCAATCGGTAATGATTCCTGAATTAGTGGCCGAGGTCGTTTCACCACACAAGACATGTTTGAGGAATCTAAGTCGTACGCTGCTTGTTAATAGTGGTTAGACCACGTGGAATGCTTATGCATTTCATGTCGATCAATTTAAAGTACAGTCGTACCAGTCGAGCTTGTTAAGCAACCCGATTGGCTTAATGTATGTTCACCATGTATGGACGCTATTGCTTGAATCTAAAGTACCAACTTATCAGTGAAAAACCCGTTTAATCTTGATACCATGATTCGTCAAGACTCATGAGCTGGGTATGGTGGTATGAGACACCGTGGTCGAGTTGTCGGCCTACGTTAGGGTGACGAGCCTCCCCATAGTGACCAGTGAGCAAACCAACTCATGAACTGAATACGGTGGTATGGGACACTGTATTGGAGCTATCGGCCTGCGTTAAGGTGACGAGCCTTTCCGGAGTGACCTTGAGTATACACGAGGACCGTACTAAGGTGACGAGCCTTGTTGTAGTAATCTTGAGTATAAAATAGACCTACGATCAGGTGACGAGCCTCTCGTAGTAACCTCGAGTATGAATTAAGTTTACACTGAGGTGACGAGCCTCCCGTAGTAACCACTAGTATAAACTCACGAATTTGACTATCGTATGTGACTAATTAGGATTGACAACCCTAGATGGATCATTGTTTGAAAAATGATATAAGGGAGGTACCTTAGCTTCCCAATCCTGATGTATGAATAAACCTAATTAAGAACTTGACTAATCACGTACATGCATCGCATTTGCATATGCCTTTGGCATTAGAGTTGAGCACAGAGGAAGGGGTGCATGCCGCGATCATGAGACGATGTCGTAGAGGGAGTGCAGGCGAGGGCATGCATCATTATAGCATATCATCCCTGCATTAACAAGAGTACTTAGGACATGATTGTTATACAGCTTTATCATTACTACTTGACTGAATTAATAACATGTTAACCTTTGCTTTATAGTTCCACTGAATTAGCTACTCATTCTCACCTGGGACGGTGTTTTAAAATATCACTCAGACTCTGGTTTAGATGCAGGTAATGACGGAGTCTATGCAACTGAAATGGACTTCATGGATGAGGAGGAAGAATTCTCCTACGTTCAGCTCTCAGGCGGGTCTATGTAGACCTCGTGCTGATTCGATGGGATTGCAGGGATTTTCAGATTACTTGGACATTTACATTTTGGTATTTTGAATAATTTGACACAAACCGTGTATATATTCAGCCCCGTTACATATTCATTCTCTGGGGATTTAAAACAACTTATATACTTTATATATCTATCACAGTCTTTCACTTGCTTAATTTATTTATCCTTGGAGTATGATATGTTGTTTTAATATAATCTCACTCATGTTTGAATGCACTCATAATAATCATCACAATCTATGTTGCATAAGTGATGCGTTGGAACTCGGGAGTTGAGGTTTGCTTGACCCCCGATTTTCAGGGCGTTACAAAGATGGCCTTAAAACAATTGAGCCAACGATCGAGAACATAAGAGAATGTGTGAAGTACATATGAGGGTCACCTTTCCGATTATATACATAGAATGAGATCGTGAAGCGGTTGAATTTGTCATCTCAAATAACGATGAAGCTGTATGTCATGACACGCTGGAATTTAACTTTTGAAATGTTGGATTCAATGATAGCTTTCAGATATGCATCCTCTCACTATGTAGAGCTTGATAGTGCGTATCTTTGGTTGCCTTCTGAAGATAATTAGTCAAGAAATGAATCAATTCGTAAGTTCCTTTCAGTTTTTTACGACACAACGAAGAAATTTTCAGGAAGAAAGTATCCAACAACAAATATATTTCTGTCAGAACTTTGGAGGGTGAAAGATGTCTTGCACAGAAGTTGTAGTGGACTAGAATTTTTACAATTAATGACCATAGGTATGTAGTTAAAGTTTGATAGGTATTGGTCTGAGTGTAATCAGGTAATAGCTGTTGCAGTCATTCTTGATCCTCGATATAAGATTATCATGATTGTATTCATATGTAATAAGTTGTATGGTGAGAAGAGTGACCCTAAGGTCGATAAGATTCGTGATGCAGTTAATGATTTGTACAATTTCTATGTGTGCGCCGCAAAAGACAAAACTCCTCAAGTGGGTTCTGGTTCTTCTTTTGATGAACTGCGAGAAGAAACGATCGATGATTTCATGTCTTTCGTGGCAAAGCATGAGACTCAAATGTAGACACCCCAATCAGAACTTGAAAACTATCTTAATGAGCCACTTGTAAAAATAAAGGTAATGAATATGATGTTTTGGATTGGTGGAAGGTAAAATCCCATGATTCACAATACCATGTGCTTTTATTAATGGCATGAGACATATTATTAATTCCAATTTCAACTGTGGCTTAAGAATCTGCTTTTAGTACGGGGAGTAGGGTCGTGAACCAGTATCGAAGCTCACTTACATCAGAATTGGTTGAAGCGCTCATTTGTAAGCAGGATTGGCTGCGTCCGCTTGGGGGTAAAGGGAACTTTGTTGATGAGGAGTTAGAGGAAGAGGAGAGTGATAAGCAAGATGAGACAATACCTGCAAGATAAGACACTGCCTTCTATTTCTCATGCATTTGCTTACAAGTTACAACAAGATATTTGTAATTATTTTTTGATGGCTTAAATTGTAATATTTTATGGGTGGATGGATATTTCTCTCTTTTCATTTGTAATATTCAATTAGTTAATGTTACTTAAATCTTATATTATATGGTTGGCTAATTACATTCATTCATCACTATAACTTATTTTTTTATATTGCCTTAACCTAACCAGATATTTTTCTTTTAAAATATACACCTATAGATATGTCATCGGAAGATGATGCATCGACAGATATTTGGGATTATGGAGTCCAAGTCTACTCCCAAGATGGAAAGATAAAGTTACAATGCAAGTTGTGCAGAAAATAATTTGTAAACGAAACAAATAGGTTGAAATTACATTTGGTTTATCGGGGAAGAGACGTTGCACCATGTAGCAAAACTCCTCAGGAAGTCCGGAATTTATTTTGAGTCATTCCCGACTCAAATACAAAGACTTTCTACACCCATCCCCCTACAATTACAACCAATACAACCAGCCACAGAATATATAAAAGATGCATATTATAAATGAAGAAGGGTTAAGCAGAAGAACTGCCTCCAGGCCCTCCACAGTTAGTAGAGAAGAAGAAGAAGAGAGAATTTTAAGGGAACAAGAATAATAAGATTATAAAGAGGTCGTAAAAGAAAGCTTGGAAATGGCATCCAGGACCAGACAACAACATCCACCCCTTCTGAGACAACATGATGCTGAAGTAGGCACGAGTAAATCATCTAAGTTTCTTAAAAGTCTTACAACATTTTATAGGCGGTTGGGAATCTCGTACAAATCAGATCATAAACAGCGCCTAAAAAAACTTGTTCAATTTATGAATGAGGACGATGGGAAGACATCTCCACCATCTGATTCAGCAGACGTGAAGGCCATCTTTTAGATACCTCCAGCTCAGAGTCAACCCAGAGTTCAAGTGCAGTTGAAGCCGTAAAAAGAGAGCCAGAGGATGATTCTGGCGATGAAAGCGGAGGTAGAGGAGGGAGTTACTATTACGGACAAGATTCATCTGGTTACACGCTACAAAGACATTCATAATATAGAGCTTATTGAATGTATGAAAGTTTTATTTGTCTGTATGTGCAAGTTAGGTTTATTTACTTTTGATTATGGACAGAGTTTATTTACTCTGTTCATTTTATGGATGTAGTTTATTTACTTTGGAAGTTGGATTTGTGATATTTTAACAGTTGAATGACCTATCTAAATGGTCCAATGTATTGATATCATGCGTCTCACCATGGATGATGCTTCATGAAATCTCCCAAATTGAAAGATTTTACCTTGGATCTCCCAAATAACAGTTAAATGACCCATTACATGCCAAGTGTGCAGATGTGTGATGAATTTAGCTAAAGCTCTTTATATTTGTACGTGTACCACTATCAATTTTCAAGTGCTCAATCCGACCTCAGTAAGAGTATAGGACCCAACTTGAAAATCCGGCCCAACGTTTCTAACCCTAACCCCACCTAAATTCCTTTTTGCTCAACCCACCATAAGAACCCAACAGTCCAACACTATTTTGTGATTATTCCTAATTGGAGTTATCATGTGCGACCGCATATGATTGCATATGCACATATCCATATGCAGATCGAAATACGATCATGGCATATGTGATCTGGCACATGCGATCGCATATGTTGCATATGCGAAAATATGCGATCGCATATGCGATGTATGGACTTTTAATCTCTCTCTCTTATGTTTCCACCCCAAGTAATCTCTCTCTCTCTCTCTCTCTCTCTCTCTCTCTCTCTCTCTCTCTCCTCTCTTATATTTCCTACTTGATACTTCCAAGTGGTCTCTCTCTCTCTCTCTCTCTCTCTCTCTCTCTCTCTCTCTCTCTCTCTCTCTCTCTCTCTCTCTCTCTCTCTCGGAAGTTGAAAGATCAAGATTCAAGCACTTGTTATTTCATTCATTGTTTAATTGATTTTATTTCTCTCAAATATATTTTAAATATGTAAAATTAGTTATTTATTAACTTAGGAAAGTTACCCTTAATTTCTTCTTCTTTTTTACAATTTTTTGAAAATTTTCCATATTTTTTCATTTTTAAAAAAAAATTAAAAATAAAAAAATAAAACAAAAGACTCGATTCGAATCATACCCAACTTGATCCGAATCGGTTTCTCTGATCGAGGCGAACTTAGTTCGGGTCAGGCCAACTAAGAATCGGTTCGAATCGAGTCAGCCCTGCTGGACTCGGTCCCGAGTCGGATTAAGTTCGGGTCTGGTAGTGGCAAAATCGGATCGAGTCGAGTTGGACCTAACTCGATCCGACTCGACTCGATGCCCACCTCTATGTGGGTGGGACCACCGTAGGTCCCACCTTGATGTATGCACTGTATATCCAGGGCGATAACCTATTATGTTAATTTATTTTGGTGCATGGTCCCAAAAATAATACAAACACAAATTTCAAGCGTACCACAACCCATGAAAAAGTGGTTATTGACCATTAAAAAAAATTTATGGGCCACAAAAAATTTGGATCATGCTCATATTTGTTTTTCCTTTCATCTAGGTTTATGTAACCTTATCAACAGGCTGGATGGTCAACAAACATATATGGTGGACCTTAGAAAGTTTTTAGCGGTCAGCACTAAATAACCAATATTTCTGGGTCCATGTGAAATTTTTTATTTTTTTCGGTTTTTAGACCGTGCCCTAAAATAAATTGGCAAAACAGATGGACAAGTGGATATCTGTATACATCAAGGTGGGACCTAACGGCCGGATTGGGTACTACCCCCACGCGGACCTAGTTAGAGAGGGACTGTCCTGTCAGGGGTTCTGTGGGCCACCATGAAGTATATGTTTTACCATGTTGTCTATCCATATTGACATGTCATTTAAAGGTATTAGACTAAAAAGAAAGTAGATTGAAGGCTCAAGTGGGGTACACCACAGGAAGCAGTGGGGATTGAAAGCTTATTCTTGAAAATATTTTAAGGACATAGAAGTTTTAGGGTTTAGGGGTAGTGATGAGCTGTGACCATTGAAAACTTCCCAAAGGTACAAAAGTTTTGGATCAAGGTCACATTTATATGTCCCTTCATGTAGGTATGTGTGACTCTATCAACCGGTTAGACATATTTGTGGCCCTAAGAAGGTTTCGACAGTGGAGGTCATTGTCCCTACTATTTTTTGTGGTGTGGTCTACTCAGAGCTTTGGATATGCTTCGATTTTAGGGCCATGCTCTAAAATAATCTGAACAAAATGGATTAACAATTTGGATAAAGCATATGCATCCTGGTAACCCAAAGTCCTTACACCACATGACTCCCTGGTGTTGGGTTCACTCCACTGATAGTTGATATATATTTTGTATATTCACTTCATCAACCCTTTTTCTATCTCGTTTTGTTGTATGATCTAAAAAAATGAAGCAGGTTCAAATCTTAGGTCGACCATGCCATAAGAAACATTGATAATTGATAATCCAAAACTTCTTGTGAGCCACAAGTTTTGGATGAAGCTGATATTTGTGTTTTTCCTTCATCCAGGTCCGTATCATGACCTCGTCACCAAGTTAGATGGCAAATAAACATTATGATGGGCCTTGAAATTTTTAATGGTGGGTGTTTAATGACCATTGTTTCCTGTATTGGGGCTCACTTGAGATTTAGATCTACTTCATTTTTTTATTTTTTGTTTTTTGTTTTCGATAAAAGGAGCTGGAAAAACTGATGGACAAAGTGGATATACACAACGCGCTTCGGTCGATCCCTGACTATGGGGCCCATCAGAATGCATGTGCCTTACATCCATGCCATCAATCCATTTTGACAGCTCATTTCAGGGCATTATCCCAAAAATGAAGCGGATCTAAATCCCATGTGGACCACACCATCAAAACTATGGTGATTATTGAATACCCACCATTAGAAACTTCTTAGGGGCCATTAGTGTGTTTATTTTCCATCAAATCAGTGATAATGTCATAAACACCTTGATGAAAGGACCATACAAATACCATATTTTATCCAAAACTTTTATGGCCACAAGAAGCTTTTAATAGTCAATCACCATTGTTTCATATGGTATGGTCCACCTGAGATTTGGATCTCCTTCATGTTTTGGATTATGCCAAAATATGAGACGTCAAAACCGTTGAATTGTGTCATTAAGGTGGGTGTTGAGGGTCAAATATTGCATATTAGACCCCAGTTATTACTTAATTTTATGTACATGATAATGCTTTAACGCTCTATTTTAATCATGTTTGTGTTGCAAGGTGAATTTATGAGCTTGGACTGAAAAGGGTGCTAAAGGCATGGATTTGATACTTAAGAATCACCAAGGCAAAGGACGGATCTTAGGGGACCGATATTGAAGAATTCACTCTCTAAAGATTCGAGAAAGTCAAGTGATTGAAGATAAAGAGGCCTGAAAATCATCCTGAATGCAAGATCACAGGGTTCCCACCATCATTTGGGTTGAAACTTTTTATCTAGCCTGGATCTTTGTGGAAGTGGTCCAACGGAAAGATCAACCATAAATCACTGATTTGGGACCCACCTAATCTTTGGATAGGCCTCGAATTTGTACTCAGCCCTTTAAATTAGAGGGGAAGACGGATGGATGGTGTGGTTTTCCATCACAGCCCCATGGACACCACATTGAGAAGTGAGAGTGCGAAAAGGGTGCACACCCACACCACACCGAACCGAGCATTCGGTCAAAGGCAGTAAGACCCGACCGAAATCGAATTTGCATAGGAGACGGACCTCCCACGATCGCAAGGGCAGCGAACGTCGTCCGATGGGACGGCGTGTGGGCCACCACCATCGGCCATAGGGGAAATTTGAATCGTTCAAAGTCCCCAGCTCACAAAACTGACCGCTGATGTGAGGTCGGCATCGATCCATGCAAGCAGGTACGAGTGCAGGTGGTCCACCGGGATAACAATGAGCCAGGAGAAAGGACAATACTGTGATCCATCCGTCAATCCCACTCATGATCTGGACCGTTCAAAACTCATCTTTGGAGAATTCGATTGTACCCATGGAGTACAAGTACTACCATGCATGTGCACACATGATTCCACTTCAAATGCAGGATGAAAGGCAGTAAGATTTGATCCATTGGGCTGACCAAACTCGAGAAAAATAGTCCATTCCTAACTAAAATCGTGCCAGGAATCCAATGGACAAGGTGGATTTCTCCGAAAATATCACCGTGGGGCCCACCGAACATCCCAGCGCAGGTCCATGCATAGGTACGTGCGCAACGCACGTCCGAAAGTGGCGGGCCGTTGTGTGATCATGGAGACGGAGGGATACAATATCTAGACCGTCCAGAAGACACACAAGGTGGCCACGACCCTAGCCATGAAGTTGGATTCTAAGGACAGGCCGTTCACCGTCTCGAAAATAAGGCCAAGTGCAAGTCGGTTTGGGTTTCATTACGCACACAGTTGTTTGCTGCCAAAAAAGCCACCGCCCTACCTTATGCATAAGCCCAACCGACCGACTATCTCTAGGCTGTAAAAACGAGAGAGATAGACATGGAGAAGGATATCTTGGGACGTGTGGAACAAAGGAAGAGGAGAGAGAGAGATCATGTGGAGCAGCCGTTTCCAAAAGAGTTTTTTTTTTCCCGATTTTTGTTCTTGTTTTGTAACGCCCTGAAAATCGAGGGTCAAGCAGAAGCTCAGCTCCCGAGTTCCAACGCATCACTTATGCAACATAGATAATGATGATTGAATGTTGTCCATATTAGTGCATTAAACATGAATGGGATTATACCAAAACAGCATATCATACTCCAGAGACAGTTAAATTACACAAGCGAAAGACTGTGATAGATATATAAAATACATAAACTGTTGTAAGTCTCCAGAGTGTGAACATGTTACCAGGTTAAATATATCAATGTATACTCCAAAAATGAACAAAATGAATATACAAGGGTGTTCCAAAAGTGTAAAATAAAGTGTAATGACATCTAATCAATAACTTTGTAACCCCGTCGATCAGAACATGGTTTACATAGACCCGCCTGATAGTTACATATAGGAGAAACCCTCCTCATCATCATAAAAGTCCGGCTCCGCTTCATAAGCATTGCCATCACTGAAACTAAAATATGGTCGGGTTAGTGTTTAAAACACCGTCCCGTAACGTGGGAGTGAGTGATCAACTCAGTGGAGCTATAAAGCAAAGGTTAACATGTTATCAATTCTGTCAAGTAGTAATGATAACGCGATACAACAATCAACTCCTAAGTACTCTTGTTAATGCAAGAATGATATGAAATAATGATGCATGCCCTCGCCTACGCTCCCTCAGCGACTTCATCTCAAGATCGCGGCATGCAACCCTTCCTCAGTGTTTGACTTGCTACGCCAAAGGCACACGTAATGCGGTGTATGCTCGTGATTAGCCATGTTCTTACTTAGGTTTATTCATACAGTAAGATCGGGAAGCTAAGGTACCTCCCTTGTATCAATGCCCAAACAATGATTTATTCTAGGGTCGTCAGTCCTAGCAAATCTCATACGATATTACAGTTCTAGGTCACTACAAAGGGCTCGTCACCTGATCAGTGCAGGCCTAGTTTATACTCTAGTTGATACGGAAAGACTCGTCACCTCAACGCAGTCTCAGAGTATGCTTGAGGCCACTACAAAGGGCTCGTCACCTGATCAGTGTAGGCCGACAGATCGAATACAGTGTCTCATACCACCGTATTCAGCTCACGAGGCGGTGTTGCTCACTGGTCACTACGGGGAGGCTCGTTGCCCCAGCGTAGGCCGACGCTCGATCACGGTGTCCCATACCACCATGTCCGGCTCATGAGTCTTAGCGAATCGAGGTACCAAGGTTAAACGGGCTTTCCACTGGTGAGTTTGGTACCTTAGATTCAAGCAGTAGCGTCCATACATGGTGAACATACATCGGGCCAATCGGGTTACCTGATAAGCACGACTAGTACGAGCGTATGTCGAGCCGATCGACATGGAGTGCGTAAGCACTCCGCGTGGCCTAACCACTGCCGACAAGCAGTGTACGACTCGGATTCGTCGGGCGTGTCTGTCGTGGTTAAGCAGTTCAACCACCGTTCACAGACGATTACCGATTGCCTGGACTACATGGTAGCCCCAATCATATTCCAAATAATAACATTCACATATAGTAATCCAAAACAGCATATGGGAATTGAAATTAGATATAAATCCTACGTGAGCAATTCAACAAACACCTACTATACATATTATCATACGCAGACATCTCATCCATATAGCACATAGTAGATAGGTTACATAGAGGATACTATAGTTGTAGTTAAGGGGATTGAGAATCCTATCTTAACACCCTCATTACATGCATTTAAACATGCATTTTCACATTCAGGCATTTTATCAAACACTTAGACTACACGTTCCAACATACATGTATTAGACTAGTTATAACATATATTCTGGCAAACCCTTTTACAGAGGGGTTGCCACATACACGACAAGCATATATTCATAGTTAACAATCATGGCAAGCACAAACCTAGATTCCATATTCATTCAGGCATTTGTACAAGCACTTAGACTACACACTTCAACATACATGACGTATGTTGGTGATAACAAGAGTTAGGGCAATTCCTTACACCAAGGAGTTGTCACACATATAATAACCATATATTCAAGATGAATAATCATGGTAAGCACGAATCCAAATTCCATATCCATTCAATCCTATCAACAAACACATGGAATACGCTATATACAACATAGTTCATATATATGCATAAAGCGCGAGAAACATCGTATTTAAGCATGTGATAGCATTCAAGTCAGTCATAAATCATTAGCTAACATTGAAAGCCTTGAAAACCATAACCTAAACATTTATAGTCCGCACCTTTTGCCGGTAGGCTCGTAACGAACTCAGTTTAAACACTAAGCCTTTGTCTACAACACAATGACAACCTATAACAGGGAATAAGTTAGCTATTCCACCTTCTGTTCTATTTGAACCCCTAAATCAGGTTAGGGTTAGGATTTCTTACCCAAATTGGAATCGAAACAAATTGAGTAGCGAAGTAGAGAAGCGAAACGGCGTGTGGAGTTGTGGAAAAAGATCCCAACAATAATCCTCAAGAATCTCTCCTCCTTCCTCTTTTCTATCATTGTCTTTCTCTCTCTATAAGACCCGTACCTTAGACCGTACCGTTCCGTAGACTTTTGCGGTCTTCCCGGTCGAATTCTGGAAACCTTTGACCCTTAACCGGTATTTGCATGCACCCTGATTCACACGCCGTCAACCAGAGTCGGCTCGACCCGAAGCTTGTACCTTTGTGACTGCGCCGTTGCCGCGGTTCCGATGCCGCGTCTCGCGCGCCGATCCGATACTCTGGCCGGGAGATGTGGGCCAGCGTTCGGTGCGAGGAAAACGCCGCGCGTGCGAGTTCTGAGAGAATCTCTACGGCTTGTCACATCAATCAATCAATCAATCAATCAATCAAGTACACATCACCTTTCACCCATTCCTAAGCAACCCCAAAGTCAAAAGTTTCTTACACAAGCCCATACTTTCCTTACACCATTTGTTACAAAAGTTAAAAAGTCTCTTACACACCCATCACTCACCAAATCCATCACCCATCACTCCTTCTCTCTCTTTACAATCCTCTCTTTCCTTCATTTTCAAATCTCCTTCCAAGCAAACCCAAAAGCCACCACACGTCCAAGCCTCTCCCCATCTCTTCCAAGCTACAAGTGTGGCCCACCTTTCTTACCCTTTCATCTCCCATTTCAACTATCCAAACCTCATCTCCTCTGTTGGAATCAAAGCTAAGGAGCTAAGGAAGCGTAGGGTGCAAGAAGAAGGCGGTGGGTGATCTTGGATGTTTGTCTTTTATCTTATTTATTTATTTAATGGTCCACATATGTAGGACCTACCTTGATGTAGGCCTTGTATCAAAGAGGGGCCCATAGTGGCGGGGCCCCTACATCCTCGCCGATGTCTCTTTTTCTCTCTTTTTCTCTTTCTCTATGATGAATGGCCCACCTATGATGAGTGTATTTTACCCATGCCATCCAAATAGTGGGCCACCTTGACCCTTTTGCTTTTGGTGTGGGCCATCCAAATAGTGGACCACCCGGATGAAAGGGAAACACACATATTAGCCTGATCCAAAACAGGTGGGCCATGTGGGACCCACCTTGATGAGGTGTACATCCACACCATCCGTCCAAGGGTGTTGGACGCAACCGATAGTGGGGTGGCTAACGGTGAGGCGTGTGTACTGGAGGTGGGTGTGGCCATCGGTGAAATGTAAACTGACAGTGAGGTGAGTACTGACAGTAGGTGTGGCCAGCAGTGAAGTGTGGGCTGACTTGGGGTGGTGGCAACAGTGAAGTGTTAGCTGAAGGTAGGGTCCATGGGACCCACTCACCTCGTCCATCCCTTTTGTGGGGCCACACCATGGTATATTTGTTGTATCCAAACCGTCCACCGTTTCTGGACGGTGGGGCCCACATCCGTGTGGGGCCCTCCTTGGTACGCCACCCACACCCTGATCCATAGCTCAACTGGTAGACTGAGTGGAGATACCTCGTTTCAACACTGGGGGTCTTAGTATTGATCCCTGTGGAGGTGGCTAACATGGAGTGTGTGCTGACATGAGTGTGTACTAACATGGAGTGTGTGCTGACGTGTGTACTACAAGGGTGTGGGGTCCATGAGACCCATCCACACCGTCCACCCAGTTAGCGTGGGCCACACCACCATGCACTGTGGTGTCCACCGTCTTTGGACGGTGGGACCCACCCCCACGTGTGGGGCCCTCCCTGATTTGTGTGACCGTCCAGGCCCTGGACGGCCTGGACGTTAAGTATACAATATATACTATATTATATTATATATATGATATATTATATTATATTATATATATGATACATTATATATATAATATATATATATATATATATATATATATATATATATATTACATATCATATAGGATGTTGTGGTGGGCCCTACATGGGACCCACCTCTGTTTATGTTAGAGAAGAAAAAGAAAAAAGAAAAAGCAAAGAAGCAGCTTTACTGCTAAAAAAGGCAGCACGTGTTGCTCTCTCTCTCTCTCTCTCTTTCTCTCTCTATCTCTCTCTCTCTCTCCACGTCAGCAGTTAGTTCCGTGGGTCCCATCTTTTCACCCACACCATCTATCTATGGGACCCACCATGGTGCATGTGTTGTATCCAAACTGTCCAACCATCGGTGAGATCATTTTAGGACATGGGGTAAATGAGTGAGATCTAAAGTTCAAGTAGAACCCACCAATTGCAATAAATAGTGGGGTATGGTGACACCCACCGTTTAAAACTTCTTAGGAGTCATGGTGGTTCCCACTCAAGTTGATATTTGTTTTTCACTTCATCTACCCCTATGTTAACTTATGAATAGTTCGGGTCTCAAATTACGTAAGGGTGGGCCCAATTTAACATACATTCAGCCCAACTAATTCGACCCATTTGAATCGGCCCAATTCGATTTGACCCATTGATTCGGCTCATTTGAATCGACCATTTGAATCGGCCCATTCGATTCGGCCCATTGATTCGGCCCAATTCGTATCGCCCATCGATTGAGATTCTACCATGATGTATATGATGATGTTTTTTTTTGCGGTCATGCCTTGGGAGCAATGATGGTTTGACGTCCACATTAATGAGCAATGATAGTTAGATGTCCTCATTGTGACCTTCCCTTAGGCCTTGTTAGGCCCATTCTTTTCATAGGTTAACCCAAATAAGTGGGCCCCATTCGCTATATGTGATTGATCGATTCTGGCTATCACTTCCGATTACCGATTTCGCTTTCCGATACTGATTATCAGTGCCGATTGTTGACACCCTGTTAGGGCTAAGAGGTGAAGCTTGTAACGTGATGGGATCTCCAAGTCGGTCTCAAGCTTATAGCTTGAGATCGACGCCAATTATCAACCCTGATTATCAGTGTCGATTATCGATACTGATTATCGATGCCGATTGTCGAAGTCGACGCCGATTATCGATACCGATTATGAGTATGTGACATGAGCGCGCATTACACACAAGATTGTTGTATGACTAGATTACGTGATTCATGCATCTTGCATCTTGTGACACGTGTAATGTACGCCCTAGCGACATCAGGGCCATAGCCGTTACAGGCATATCGTGGTTGGTAGGATTGGATACCGAAAATCTTATTCTACATGGGGTGCTATAGATATCCCTGTGTGAAAGTCCCTAAACCCTTATGATACCAAGAGGTTGCTCCAACGTCTAGACCGAGTGGGTACATGAGCGTTGAGTGCCGATTACCAGATGGTCGTGCTTTCCACTGTGTCGTGGTCGGTTGGAAGGGGGTGCGGCCTTACCCGCCCGAGATGAGGGGGCAAAGCTAGGCTAAGTTTTACTAGCTCGAGGAATGGGTCCGCTATCGACAAGCCGAGCCCGATATTGGCAGGAGGGTAGTGAGGTCTTTTCCACTCACCTTATTGCGCGCGATGGGGCGACAATCTGGTTCGGAGCGTACTAGACCCCGGTGATATTTCAGATTTGAGTTGTATTGATATGTGGACTTAGATGAGGATTTGTATGCTTGAGTTGACCTTGCATCGCATGGCCTTGGTATGGATGACATCATCATGCCTTGCATCGCATAGCCTTGGTACGGCTTAAGGTATTCATGGATTCATCAGCATGTTCCGCATTACTCTGATACTGTATAACTATATTACTACCTTGCGCACACACTTTCACCACGCTCTAAGCTTTTCATAAGCTTATGCACGACCGTTGCGTGCAGGTGACGTTAGATCGCAGCAGCGCTGAGGCAGGAGCGCATATCAGTTCAGCTTGGAGCTTTTGTCTATCATCATTGTATTTCCGTTTATGCTCATTGTATTTATAAAGTTTTTTTTTATCATAGTGGAAATGTGATGGAGTTTTTGGTTGTTGCTTGTGGGTTATGCTTTTGGTTATGCTTATTACGATTTAAACTGATATTGAAATCCTCCTTGTAGCATCTCAGGATCGGAACCTAGCGAATGGGCGCCGGGAGCTGAGAATGGGCTTCTACGGAGGTTGTCGGCGCCGGATTCGGCGATCAAAAATTTTATGAGCCCGGTTTCTGAGTTTGGGGCGTGACACTCTCACCTAGGGTTTTTAAGAAATTCGTATGACTTGGGAGTGAGGGGGTTTAAGGGCTATTTATAAGCCCAGAATCGATGGGAATAGCCCTAGGGTCATGGTATACTTAGGTTATAGCCAAATAGGGTCGGTTTCGGTCCAACGGAGCACTTCTAGAGGCCCCTTTTCTGCGTGTGGTCGGACTTAAGCTCCTTGACATTGGATCTAGGTCGAGTTAAGTTTTCGGTCCGATCGTATTTACAGATCGACCGTGGCGGATCAGTTTCAGTTCAACGATCACCGACACTCGATCAGGGTCACCAGTATACTGACATGTGTTGGAAATTTTCCCTGATCCGAGGGTGTAATTGGGTCAGATTCTGACGGTCTGAAAGCTTATATTTGGCCTGCAAGTGAAGGATTCAATTCACTTAAATCTGAGCACGTTTCCTAAAGATATTCACGTTTCTCACACGCTTTGCTCCGGGCTCAAGTTGTGCGTTTCTGGATACTATCTGGATTTGATTTCTGAGATGGTTGTCAAGCCCAGTAAAACAGTCATAACGATTTAGTTTCGCAATAATCGGATTTTCGACGCGTGGTCCAGGTTCGATACGAAGTTTCGTGATGCTCCTGAGAGCAACTGGGTTTTGAGATTGATCCTAGATTATAAGGTAACGTAGCGTCAATGATTCTGCAAGTTTTGGGTCTTGCAGTTCGTATTTAAAGCGATTAGTGCTAATTTCACAGGTAATAAAGTTTAGCACTTAGTTAATCCTCGTCTAATTTCTAAAGGTTTCAGTCCTTGGTGATTTCTGCCTGAGGTGGTACTCGGGTCTTTGTGTGGATTTCTTTTTCAAGACATTACAGGCGCCCTTTTCTTTCCCATGATAGAAAGAATGGTGGGAATCGGGAATATGGCCGTAACAAGCTCGAATAAGGCCATGAAAAAGGGAAGGAAATAGGAAAATAGAATGGTTTATTGGGTTCCCCCAGATTTGAGACACAAAGTGGGGTTTGGATGCTCAAATGAAAGGAAATGTAGAAGGTGAACAACTATGAGAGAGAGGTTTAAAAGGGTGGCGTGAGTGGTGCACGAAAATAGAAAGAGAAGCACTTGGAGGGGCAATTTGAGTGAAGATTTTTAGATTTTCTTAAGAAAAGGAGAGCTAGGAGGGGTGGGATATGAAGAGGGGAAGCAAATGGGGTGTTTAAAACCATCCCCACTCAAAATAGTGGGCCACACAACGCCCTAGGGGCGTCTGCCCGCACCGGCCAGGCCCGCTAGGCGGCCAGGCCTTGGGGAACCGGCGAGGTTCTCACCGACCTCTGGACTTTCCAGCGAGGGGTCATCGGTGGGGCAAGGTCCTCCTACCCCATGGGTCCTAAAAACATGTGGGTCCCATTCTGGGTCCCCCCGATTTGCGTCGTTTGGCCCCACGAGTTCGTTTGAAGTGGTTTCACCACCCGATACTTGAAATGGGTGCATTTTTCAATCTGGAATGGGTTACGCAATGTGCAATATATGATTTTGGGGTAGGAGAAACTGATCTATCCAAATAACCTATTTATATCATGAGATTCCAAAATATTCAATGGTCAAAAGCCCATTTTATTTATGCATTTACCATTTATAGTAAGTTTTTGTTTAAGTATTGTTCTTCATCATTTAAACTCTAGGATTAGTGTCTAATATGAAATTACTTAGAAAAATTTAAAGAACAAAGTGGTGAAAGGTGAGATTTTGAAGGAAATGGGTTAAAAAGTGATTTTTAGACTTTAGGATTGAGTTCTGACAAGTTAATAGGGTGTTATGATCGACCCATTACCTAAGTATGTCTAACTCCAAGTTGGCAAAAATTCAGGGTGTCACATGTTTATTTATGTTTTTTTAAAGAGATTATAGCTATATCATGTTTGTGATTGGCTAAACCTCTTAGCTAGGGCTAAGAGGTGAAGCTTGTAGTGTGATGGGATCTCTTCCATGGCTTTGATTCATGTAAGTTGAACTGACTTTGAATTTAGTTTGATTATAAGAAATATTCATAGTTTGTAATGGTTTGTTGTGACTTAAATTACAATAGATCTGTGATAGCTTTGAGTATGTTCTTTTCATTATAAGGATTGTGAACTTGGGAACCCTGTTGTTCACCATCGTCCCATGGGCATGGTTGGATGATGGAACTCTTCTTAACGTTCATAACTCTCTTAGATTGGTTGTAGATTGGTTAAATTCTGTTGTTTACTTTGTCCCATGGGCGTAGTTTTGTGATGGAATCACTTCTAGTTCTCATACCTCTCATCCATTGAAAACTAGATCAAAGGAAGTTCAGATTTGATTTTTAGTGATATATTTTCCAATTGGATGAAGATGGGACTCTGATTCCAGTTGTGTTTATGAATAAAGCATAGATCTCCCTGATCCCTACAAGTGGATCCTTGGAAACCCTAGTTTCCCACCTTTGAATTTTACAAGTTTAGTTTGATAATTCACAATTATTCTCTTAAATTTTCATGATTTAGATTACATCTTCTTCTAGTTCTAGTTCTAGTTACTTTCAGATTACGTACAAGGTTCAGTCCTTGTGGATTTGACCTCAGTCTTATCAAGATTATTACTACATCGCGACCCTACACTTGGGGCTGTGAATAGTGGGTCGATGGATCTATGTTCCATCGAAGCTGCGTCCAAATATCCAACACATACATCAAGGTGGGTCTCACAGTCAGCGACTTATCGTAACTCACAAGCCAATGAAATGATGTCACATAATGACATGATAGAACTCGGTGTTACTCCACTCCCCCACTAATAAGCCACTTGTGTGGGACACGAGTGCCATGAAAGTCATAGGACCCACTAGTGAGCCCCACATTATAGACAACCCACACTTAAGGTTGGACCACATGATGAATGGTGGATATCTAAGATGGGCCCCACATGATGGACGGACCACATCAAATGTGATCCCCACGTGATGGATGACTAACACTAGGGTGGGCCTGAACAACACGTTGATGTTGGCCCTACATGATGAATAATTGACACTAAAGGTGGCCCAAGAAGCCACAGGTCAAGTAATGTGGCTACAAAACTTTATCTCAAGGCTTCAAGTTATGGATTCGATTTTAAAGTCGTTGAAAATCTATTATGATAATTAGAGCTGGGCATCGAACCGAGTCGGATCGGATTCGGCCCAACTCGATCTATTCGAAAGCTACCCATGTGGATCCGAATCCGATCAGATCCGAGGCCGGATCTGAGACATCTAACCCGAACAGATCTGATATATGGTTAGGCTGACCCGAACCTACTCCGACTCGGCTAGAGAAATCGGGTCGGATCGGGTTGGGCACTATTCGAATGTTTTTTTTTTAAAAAAAATTTAACGATGACAATATTATCCTTACTGCGATTTTTGGTGTGGTCCATTTAAGGTATAGATTCTTTTTTTTTTTTTTTGAAATCATCTAAAATGATAATAAAAATAGATAAACGGTATAGATATAATATATACATCATTATGAGGGTCATATAACTATGATCGCATTTGAGCCGTTCGTACAACTCCGTGCCCGAGGCGCGTCTCCCCTCGCGACACGTATTTATGCCTTACCTGCCCGCCTGCCAGGCGCCTCTGTTGTCCCGGGCTACTGAAGTAACATCACCAGGTTCTGTGGGCCCCACTACGTTGTATGTGTTATATCCACACCGTCCATTCATTTTGAGATATCATTTTAGCGCATGAGCCAAAGAATGAAGTAGAGAAAAAGCTGTAGTGGACCCCACCACAGAAAACAATGGAGAGAGTGATTCCCACCGTTGAAACTATCCTAAGGCCCACCGTAATGTTTATTTGAAATCCAACCCGTTTAAAAGTTGAAAAAGGTAAAAATAAGGGAAAACACAAATATCAGGTTGATCTATAACTTTTGTGGCCTTTAGAAGTTTTTAATGGTGGGAGTAACTATCCCCACTGCTTTCTGTGCTGGGGTCCACTGGAGCTTTAGATTTAATTCATTCTTTGCATATTGCATTGAAATGATCTCTCCAAATGGATGGAAGGTGTGGATACAAAACATACATCATGGTGGGGCCCACAGAACTTGGCTTCGTCACTTTAATAAATAGTCTAGCAGCCCACCATATTGACGTGCTATGCAAGTAATAGTAATACAACTGTGCCCGCCCGTTGACGTGCCGTGCAAGTAACCCATGGGCGAGTGAACTTTGTTGGAGCCCGCCGTGAATGCATGTGGTGTATCCACGCCGTCCATTCATTTTTTAAAATTATTTTAGCTGTTGAACTCAAAATTGATAAATATTCAAAGCTCAAGTGGACCACACCACAGGAAAAAAGTAAAAGTATTGATTTTTTACGTCGGATCTGTTCGGATCGGAACGGTCCGGATTCATTCGGATCGGAACGGTCCGGATTAACCACTACCCGACCTCCATCCGAAAACTAGTCGAATCTAAATGATCCTACTCGATCCAGGCCGTCGGTTCTGTTCGGAACGGGTCGGATCGGGTCTGATCGGGTCGGATCCACCGGATCGGGTAAAAAATGCCCACCTCTAGTGATAATACCACAATAATATTCTTCTCCAACAACAACAACAAAAGTTTATCGAAGTGCATAGGCATACAAAAAATGTTGTGAAGGATAAGATTAAAGATCTTCTAATATGTGTGGAACACATCGACACAAGGTTGAAGGTTGTGGGATCCTTGCTCTTGCTCGGGTGGTAGACTCTCGGGAGTTTCAACACCCGGTTAAGGGTTCGAGTATCCATAGGTGGTGAAAGCCCACTACGACGTGAGTGTGTGTGTGCGTGTGTAAAAAAAAAAAAAATGTTGAAGGTTGTGAACTGGCTAATTGAAGGCTTACATCCCAAGTCATCCATGGAACTGGTGAGCAATATGAAAATTATTAATATTAAAGATGTGTTTTATTGGTAGAAGCATGCGAACATTCTAGTTATCTACACATTTCTGTTTATCCACTCTAATTGATGATTTTGTTTATAGCAATATTGACTTTGTTCTTCTTTTTATTATTTAATGCGCACTATTAAAGTGAATGAATAAATAATTTAGCTTTCGAGGTGTAAGCATCTCTTGGTAAATATAGTAAGGACGCTTGAAAATCTGCATATATAGATGGCCATATTTGGCATAAGATTTCATACCACACGCCCAAATTATCATGATGCATGACATTGGAAGTAGTGTTTATATTTGTGATCATGACTAATGCCACTTTGATAAATGTAGAGATGACTACTATGATATCATATCAATAGTCTAAATAGATCGGATTATTCAGGTTACATTATCCTTTATGTATATCTGTTAAAAAGTTTCGAATTCATAGAGTATGTACAAGATATACAATACATTTCATATAAAACAATGTCACTGGTGACCTAAATGGGAGAATGTTAGAGATATGTCACTAGTGACCTAAATGGGAGAATGTTAGAGATATGGCCACAAGTAGCATTGAGATATGGACATTGGATTAAATGGTTTGGATCACTTAAATGGAAATTAGGTGAGGCCACGAAAGTGTAGCGTATGACTTTTTGTTACACCCTAAGAGTACCATAACCCATTTTTACGAACATGAAAAAATGCCTAGGGTTCTCTCTATTGTAGTAAGTGCTCTAAAAAACCAAAGTGATTCATAATCCACTAGTCATGTGGATATGATTAGGGCGATATCAGTTGTAGATCACAATGACCATGAGTCATTGGTGGACAACCTGGTGATCAGTAATGTGCAGTGTTACTATGGGTTTATTGATGAGTAATTCTTCTAGTAGTCCTTGGAAACTTGGGATCAAATACGACGGTTACTGACTAGGAAGAGTCATGGTCTATGGATCTCAATACCATGTTAGACCATGACCATCACAGGTGTGTGGGACACACCTATGGATATGAGTTTATGAGATGTGTGATCATCATGTGTGAGTGGATTGGCTTGGGTCATGATGAATAGTCTCAACCACCAAGAGCCGACTTGATGTCAATTTATGCCTTTCCCTTACCTTGCAGAGGAGTGTGAGTGACCCATGAATAAAGGATCTAGGTCGAACCTTTGATCATTCACATTGGCGAATCGAGATCAAGTTAACAGTCTTGGGGGCCATTAACATGGACTGCGATCATGAGTTTGTGACTTGATTATGCATTAAAGATGGTTAATTCTTAAACTTTATGATGTGTAAGGGTCACAGTCTTGACTAGTCAACTTTTTCTCTTCTTATGAGGTTCATGCAAAGGTCAATAAAGTGAACGTGGTTGGGTACTTCCATCTGGAACCATTGAATATGCATGGGCCAACAAGGGATCTAATAGTTTGCCTAGGAAAATATTTATGGCTTTAATCTAAACTGATCAAGACTCATCATGTGATTTTTTCCACTAGGGCAAACACTTGAAATGTTAGATTTTCAAGGGTTTTCGACCATTAAAGTTTTATTTTAACATTTAAAACTATTTTAATCACACTTAATAATAACATGATGGCCTAAATATATGTGATGGTCACTTTTGATCGGCATGAAATATAATCATTAGTGGATGGTCATGGCAGTGAAAGGATTAAATCACGAGTATATATATGGGTGGGGTGAATTGACACACTTCCCTCACGGTAGGTTAGAAAGAAGTGCAAAGGGTAGATGAGTACCATATTGGGTGTACCCTTAAAATCCTGAATTCATCCATTATACATATCCAATTCTAGAGGAGGTAGTAAGAGAAGCCTTAAACATCTCCCCACTTGGGACGTTTTTTAAAGAAAGAGAAAGAGAGATTCAAAGAGAGTGCACAGTGGAAGAGGGTGTGGATTACTACCATGCCTTCATCCTATTCTCCTTCCTCAATCATACATGGGCATGTGGTCCACTTAAGTGAACGGTATGCATGTTTTTCCCTTGACACTTACTAAAGAAAAAGGTTGACTTCATCTAAACTCTCCGGTACTAGAATAAATCAGAGAGAGACCTCTTAAGTTGGAGGGTCATCATCGGCATCGGATCATTCAACGCCACAGTCTCCATCGTAGGTAAAATCTAACATTCTTAAGTTAAATTTTATATTTTAGAAATTGTATATGATCGTACTCAGAGGGTCCTGAGATTGGGATTTTTATTTTTTAGACTTGGAAAAAATTATATTCCAATGTGCATCTCCAATAAATCCCATCACTCTCCCTCAGTGGAAAAATAAGCATGGAGCTAATGGAGTTCATGGTAATCCCGATCGGTAGGAGATGCCACCAACTAAAACACCTATAAAGAATGCTTGGTCCATATAGTCTTCTTATATGAATAGTGTATATTCCATTAGAGTTATGTGAGAGAAAGGAGGAAGATCAAACTATTCATTATCTTTTGGAGTAATCGATAGAAATAAGCATATCTCATGGTTGATATATGAAGGATATAACATTGAAGCTTTATAATAGGATCTCATGCATCATAATGTGAATAACTTTTCTAATATGCTAGTTCATGCATTAGAAATCTGAGTTGTTGATGCCACAGGCTCCACTATGATGTGAGATGTCGTAAAAAAATAAAATAAAAACCAACAATTTTATGAAAAATAATTAAAAAATAATAATACATCAATACTCCAGTATCCCTCCCATCAATCTGCAAAAGCAATTGTAGTAAAAAAAAACTAAGGGCAGCCTAGGACCACAACCAAGATAATTAGTGATTTCAACAGCCTATCATACAAGGATCCATCAACAAATTTTCCAATGAACACTCATAAAGCTCTCCTCATAAATACCTAATTAATGGTCAGGATTAGGATTATTCATTTCAAGATTAACCAAAATGGCTAGTCCTTAAAAAATACGTAAGCTCTTATCCTTCCATAACTATTATAGGACTCCTAAGAAAACCATCTTCCATAAGATCTCTAATCAACCCTTAAATGTACTTGACCACAAGGCAATGCAAATATGGTAATTTGAGGTTTTTTATCATCTTAACACCAATACGTTATTGAACTTGGTATTCCCACAAGTTTTTGTGAGCTAAAAGCATCATAATCATCCAATCAAGAACCTACTAAGTACAACTAGAGAGAGAGAAAAAAAAAACTACCACTATCCAAAAAGAAGGCCATGGATTGGAGGTTCAGAATCTTTCAATCTAGGTGATGCGTTGGACTTCTTTCATCTATAGTCAAATTCATTGGTTTAGCAATTTAGATAAATGAATGGTGCACCCATTTGTATCAAGCAAGGGTAACAAGACAGAAGCATTTAGGGGTGGCAGTTGACTATGAGGATACTATGCCTACTAATGATTATTATGCCCATACCCGTGCCTGGTAGTACCTACACCTATACCCATTAGGATATTGGATGCCATTAGAATACTAGGTACCAATTTATAGCTTGACATTAAAAAAAGTACTAATCATATATTAGATTTTATCAAGGATTAAGAAACTGTAATTTTTCTTCAAAAACATAAAAAAATAGTATGGTAACATGCATTTTAAATTAAAAACTCAAAAAAAAAAAATATGTTTCCATGATGGGGAGTCCCACCTTCGTGGTGGGCAACCTTATTCGACAGGTTGGATGGCATACAAATTGCATGCACCTAGTCGACAGGTTTGATGACATACAAAGCATACTTGGAGGAATCATGTTCACATTAACTAACGGAAACACATATAAATTACATGAAATAAAGAGATATTCTTGAAATAAACAATTCTCCTATGAGATCTGACCCTAGTTTACATGTGTGCATGTGTGTGTGAGTATGCATTCCGTCCATTTTGGTTCCGCGGTCCTACCGGTCAAATTTCGACAACCCGCAACCCTCGAGTAGTATTTACAGTCATCCTTAAGTTCGGTCACGTAGACCTGACTCGGATTGACCCGAGACCTTTGCCATTGCATCCACCTCGTCGCCGTGATTCCGACACCGCGTCCCGTGCGTTAATCCGATATGTACATCTCAATTTATGAGCATTGATCGATATGGGCCATTGATTGCATGATTAGTGGACCCCACCATGGGTTGCACGTTTTCCCATGCCATCATTTCACCCTAGGCTGAGATTTCTAGAAAGGCTATTACCTTAAGTCTTATTAATAACACCATAGGCCACCATCATTGCCTATGGTGTTATTAATAACACCGTAGACCTGACTCGGATTGACCCGAGACCTTTGCCATTGCATCCACCTCGTCGCCGTGATTCCGACACCGCGTCCCGTGCGTTAATCCGATATGTACATCTCAATTTATGAGCATTGATCGATATGGGCCATTGATTGCATGATTGGTGGACCCCACCATGGGTTGCACGTTTTTCCATGCCATCATTTCACCCTAGGCTGAGATTTCTAGAAAGGCTATTACCTTAAGTCTTATTAATAACACCATAGGCCACCATCATTGCCTAGGAGAGAGAGCTCATCATTACAAGGCTTAAAAGTCTCTCTCTCTCTTTCCCTCTCATTTCTCTCTCTTCTCTTCTTCCCTAGCAACTTTCCTCCATTATTCCAGCCCACTTTCACTCATAAATTCTCCCATCTAACCCTTGAAGAAAGATCTCAACCTTAGATCTATGCACCTTGGAGCCTAAGGAGTCTAGTGGTAGAAGATTCTTGGAGTTCTTGTGAGGTGGGTGCTCTCCATGGTTCCTTCCCTTCTTCTTCTTCCTCCCTTCTTTCTTTCTCTTTTGCTTCATGCATGAAAGCATGTAGAGCCCACCAATCCATGGTGGAGGCCTTACATGGTTCCTAGGTAGGACTAATGGCCTAGATCTTACATAACTTAGCCATGGTGGGCCATTCTCCATGGACCCACCTTGAGGCTTCTTCTTCTTCCCATTTCTTGTACATCAAGGGCCATATAGGCCTTGCATGCATGTGGGGAGAGGAATCCCCACCATCCAGCACTTTATTTTCCATGTAAATTATCATGCATGAAGTTTATAAGGATAGTAATGGTGTGAATGGTGTGTGAGTGGTCCATTAGTGGCGGGACCACCCACCTATGGCCGGATCTCACTCTTTCTCCTTCTCATTTCTCTGTAATCTCCTTTCATGTGTATTATGGGCCTTGATGCCCTCATGAAGTACTTAATTATGGGCTGACTTGCAAGGCCCACATTGATGCATATTGTGGAGGGCCTTGCTAAGTCTTTGGGCTTATATGGCAAGGCCCACACTGTCGGCTTAGGCTTTGCCGATGTGTATTCTTGGGTTTATAGGCTGCCCTCTAAGTCCACCATAGAGCATGAATTAGATGGCTTTTGATTTTGGGCTTGTTCCTTAGGGCCCATTATGTGACATTATATATACATGGCCGCCCCTTTTGTGTTGGCAATTAGGCCTTGTGGACTGTCTTCTTTTTTTTTTGGTAGGCCCATTGATTTTGGGCCTATACTCTCGCATCTATTGTGATGGGCTTAGGAGCAAGAATATGCAAGATGTTGGGCCCTTGACCGCCCATTAAAATTGACCCTATACTTGGGCTAAAAAGTGAGGCCCAACTCACTTGTGTTAAATGTGAGAGTTGCCCATGTAAATGAACTACCGGGCTGCCCATGAAGCCCACCACAAGATATGAGTTTATGACTCTTCTGGTTGGGCCCAAACCTCATTGAGGGCCCACTATATGGACTATGAGACTGGGCTCAATGTATGGCCCACTAGGCCATGGATTGCTTAAGCCTTGGGCCTTATTTCATGCTCGAGTAGTGGCGAGCTACCTCTTGGAAACTAGTTGAGGTTGGATGTCCTCTTGGGTGATCCTAAGGTAGGCCCATGTGTTTCTCTATGGATGGTTAAAGGCCCACCATAGACCTTGGATCATTTATTTGAGGCTAAATATGGATGCATGTGGAGCCTACCTCAACGTATGTTAGTCCAGGCCATTCAAGCCTTGGATCGTCCGATCATGGAAGCACTCTCTGCCTTGGGTTGCTGCTGAACTCACAATCTAGTAGCAGGCCCACTTGATCTTTTCATGATATATATACACTCTCCATCTAGTGGCATCCCCCAGTGAGTATAGTTGGCCTTCATGAGATTATTTCCACATATTTAACTAAATTCTGGACCTTAGCAAGCCCAAGAAGTCAAATGGGCCAAAAGTTTATCAAAGGGCCTTAATTGTACAATTTTATAGTTAAAACTTTATTTGGCTGTGGGACCCACCATATTGAGAACTTGTGTACGTATTAAATGCTTATGTTTTCTTATAATCTTTGGACTTAATCACTGCATTCTTTTGGGTCACCCTTAGTGATCACATGAGGACCCCATCTTAGATCAGATTCTCAAGCCATCCCATGGGCCCAGAGTGGGATGGGACGTCCCAGCTTAGCCCAACCATATTTTGGGCCGACTTCCACCATTTTGATGGACTTATGGGCTAAGATAAGGATAGTATTATGCCCTTGGTTGCCCACTTAAATTGCTAGTTATTGGGTTGATGTAGTTGGGCCCATTTCATCCAAACTTGAACTTATTTTTGGGCCGTATATTGTGTACGCGGGCTGCCCACCAAGTCCAACTTAATACATGGATTCTATGGCCATTGGAAATTGAGCCTTGGGCCTTAATTTCCCTCTTGGAGGCCATGTTGTTAAAAGTGGTATTATATCTTTTTATAGCTTATTATGAGGAATATATGTATGTGGTTACCTTTATTTTTATCTTAAATGTAGGCCTTGGGCTTTCTGTCTATATAGTTCATGGTTGATATGTTTTTTTGGGGAATGACGGTTAAATGTCCCCATTATGGACCCTCTAGGCCCAGTTGTTGATGAGGGTCGAATATTGCATATCAGACCCCAGTTATTGCATGATTTTATGTACATGATAATGTTTAATGTCGTATGTTAATTGTGTTTTTGTTGCAGGGAGTAATCAGGAGCGTGGGTTGAAAACGAGTATTAAAAGCGTGGATTTGACATTCCGAAGTCATCAAAGCAAGGGACGGACTCCAGAGGACCCATATTGAAGAATTTACACAATGGGGATCCGAGGAAATCAAGCCGTTCGCATTAAATGAGCCCGAAAACCAGCCAGAGTGCAAGATCAAAGGGTTCCCGCCATCCGATTGGCTCGAAACTTCATACGTGACCTGGGGACCATAAATTAACCGTACATATCAAATTTCAGTCCTCGGATCACTATGGAAGTGCCCCAATAGACAAATCAGCCCCTTAATTCATTAAGTGGGGCCCGCTTGAGATCTGGATATGCTTCAGTTTTAATCCCAACGCCTTAAATGAAGTGTTAAATTGAATGGACGAAGTGGATTATGGATACAATTATCCGTCGGACCCACACACACATTGAAGGTGCAACGTGCATAGATGCACCGGATGTACACCAAGAAAATCAAAAGTCGGTCAGCAGGCGCTGACCGACTCTCCCTCTCAAAATTAAAAACGGCAAGTTGCCGTTTCCTATTTGAAATAGGGACCGTCGGTCCTTTGTTGTGGGCCACCATTAAGACCCTACGGTCCAATCCGGACCGTTCATCATAGCCCAAGGAAGCCTTTCATCACTTCCTAGGTGGCTGAATTTCAATAGAAAACAAATATGAAAATCCAGCAGTTCAGAAACTGATTGAACGACAGAGCAGAATATCAGGTGAGCCTCATTAACAGAAGGTAAAAATGGTGTATTCCTGACTGAAATCTCGCCCTCCATCCAATGGACGGAGTGGATTGCCAAACTAAGTGAAGGAGTGGGCCCCACCAGCGGTACAGCGGACGAGATCCAAAATCTCTGTTACTGCGTCCGGAACCGATCGAATTTGGGGGTGGTTGCGCGATCAGAATTTTGACCAGATGGTTAATCCAAACCGTCCATCGTGTAGGACAGCCAAAATACTTCCAAGAAATGTTGATTTTATGGATAAAGTGCAAAGAACAAGGGATTTGTGAAGCTTTGATTTTCACTGCGTAACAGTTATACACGCATGCGAACTCTGCTGCGTAAACAACTTTCATCCAATTTCCACCAACTCCAGTGCTTTCCTCTTATGCGTGAGAGCTCCCCACCGACGGTAGCAGCCTATAAAAGAAACAAGAAAGAGAGAAGAAAAGGAGGAGGGGAATTCGGGAAAATCATCCTCGTTTGAACGTTTGCAAAAGAGAGAGAGATAGAAAGTAGTTTTTTTTATTTTCTGTTTTCTTATGTTTTTGGAGAGTTCTAGCCGTATCATGTCAGGCTAAACCTCTTAGACAGGGCTAAGAGGTGAAGCTTGTGGCGTGATGGGAAGATCTCTACGGCGTTGATTCATGTTTGAACTGATTTTGATGCTAGTTGATTTTATGGGATGCTTTCAGTTTTTAATGATGTGTTGTGACTTAAATTACAATTTATCTGCGATGGCTTTAAGTATATCCATTCCCTTATCGTGATTATGCAATTAGGAAGCCCTGTTGTTCGCCATTGCCCCTTGGACATGGTTGGATGACAGAATCCTTCCTAATATTCATATATCTTCAGATTGGCTATGGATTGGTTCAATTCTGTTGTTTGCTTTGTCTCAGGGGCATGGTTTTGTGATGGAATCGATTCTAATTCTCATACCTTTCATCTCTCTGAAGACTAGATCAAAGGAAGTTCAGATCGAGTTTTAGCGACATATCTTCCAACTGGATGAAGATGGGACTCGAAGTCCAGTTGTGTTCATGAATCAACCATAGATCTCCTCGATCTATACAAGTGGATCCTCTGAATCCCTAGTTTCCCAATTTTGAATTCTCTAAGTTTTAGATTCCTAATCCACCATTATTCTCTCATAGTTACTTGATTTAAATTTCATCTTATTCTAGTTCTAGTTTTGGTTACTTTCAGATTACGTACAGGTTTCAGTCCCTGTGGATTCGACCTCGGTCTCACCGAGTTTATTACTACATTACAACCCTATACTTGAGGAGTGAACAAGTTTTTGGCGCCGTTGCCGGGGATTGACGGTTACGCTTTTCTGAATTTAACTAGTTTTAGGAGTAATTTCATATTAGGGTTTTTCTAATTTCTAGGATTTTAAGTTAAGAATTTTTTAGCTCCAAGTTTCCTTTTAATTATAGAAATAATTTTAGTAACTTTCTATTTTTGGATTTTGTTATTTCCTTTTAAGAAACTAACCCAATCTTCTCGTTTTGTAGGATTCTGAGATAAGCTTCCAAATTGGTAATTTCTTTCTAATTTCTCTACTTTTTCTACTTTTAGAATTAAGATTTTAGTTTTAGAAACTTTCTTATTCTAGATTTCCTTTTTAGAAACTAACTTTCTATTTTTAGAAATTTTCTATTTCTAGGCTTTTATTTATTTTAGAATTTTTTTCCTTTTTAGAAACTAACATTACTTTCCATTTTAGGATTAGGATTTCTAATTTAGAACTTTCTAACTTTAGGCTTAGAACTTTCCTAATTATTTTTTTTAGAATTTATTTTATTTTATTTTTAGGAACTAATTTATTTTTAGAACTTTCCTCTTTTGTTTTTAGAAACTAGGTTAGTTATTTCCCTTTTTAGATACTCTTTCTAATTTTAGAAACTAACTCATCTTTCCTTTATTTTATTTTTAGAAACTTTCCTTTTTAGGAATTAGTTTATTTTTAGAATTTTTTTAATTTTTAGGTTTAAATTTTCTAATTTAGAAACTTTCAAATTTTAGGGAACTTTACTTTTTAGAAACTAACTTAGCTTCTAGGTTTAGGGAACTTTCCTTTTTAGAAACTAACTTTCTACTTCAATTGTAGGAACTTTCTAACTTTAGACTTTCTAATTTAAAAGTTAATCTCTTTTGTTTTCTTTTGCAGGATTTTAACATAGGAACTTCTCAATTGGTACTTTCCTTCTAACTTCTCCTCCTCTTACTTTCCATACTGCTGTAGGATCTTAATTTTCTTTTATTTTTCTTAAGATTAGATTCAGATTGAGGGTTTCACCATGTACATGCACGAATGGGAACGTCAATATGTTGAGATAGCTTTTGAGCATGCGAAACAGTGCAAAGGGATGTATGATGATTATGATAAAAATCAACCTATGTCTCAAAATTTTCCTGAACCAATCTAAGCATAACACTCCATCGGTTAAGAAGTCCTTACGCGATCATATACGGGAGAACAATTCCACCCCACGGACAGTACGCGAGTGTTGGGGCTATCATAACTATGGGAGTGGGAATCATTATCAGCCATCTGAGAAAAAGAAAACAATGCGTGATTATATTATGAGTGATAATAAGTATTACCAACCATCAGATTCTCCCACCTATGATCCGTATGACTATAACCAGTGGAAACATCAATGCCGGGAAGCTGAACCAGTTATATATCATAGTGATAATTCTCTTGGGTCATCTACCTTTGAAACCCAATCAGAAACAATCCAAGAGGACTCACTTCAGAAGCTCATGAAAGCACAAGAGCAATTCAATCAACTTGTCATACAATCATGCGAATTGCTCAAATCCTCAATTCTAATCATTCAGTCACATCTTATGGAGAAGGAAGAGGCTAGGTTATCCCAGTCTCATCTCAATCTAGAAGCACAATGTGAAGAAGGTTATCATAATTCGCTTGTGGCAGAAACTGAAATTATGAATGAGGAATTGGATTCCATTAATGAGCAGATGGTTCAATTTTCCGATGAGTCGATCTCGATGACTGTCCAAAGGAATGATCAAGAGACGTGGGTGTCCTTCAAATATAATGATAGTGACACACTTCACTCACATGACACACATGATTACACTGATGAGGTAGAGGTTAGTTTATTCGAACCTCAACCCAATATAGGAACAGATTGTGAGGAATGTGATCCCATCCTAAGTTCACACTGCACGGAACTGGATGATGATGAGTATTGGGATTCAATCTCAAGCGTGGCCCCTGCCAATGATCAAGAGGTTTAGGAAGTTGCCAACCATAATGATGTACTCCACCTGTCTGAAATGACTGATTTGAATGTGGAGAATGAACCACTTTCACCTAATCCTTCTAACCCTTGTGATACATGTTTGGACCACTGCCCTGAATTGAATGATGATATGATTCGGGTGATGGACGATTTGCTTGATATAACTCTGGAATTTGAAACTACCCAGTTAAGGCTACAATCCGAGCTACACACTTTAGACGATTCAATGCTTCCACTGAGAAGCTTTAATGACCAGAGTCTTCACATCAATTCTTCACCTATTAATTATCCATCTGTCTATGCAGGGCAAGAGCAAGTGAGCATGCGTCCATCTACTTCAAAAGACGATGGAATCCTTAGGCTCATCATCACAGATTTCGATACAAGAGACGAGTCACTCCCATCTGACTTTCCCACATCTTTGAACTCATGCTTGACACACCTTGTGGATCCCAACGACCTCATGATACAAGAAAAGGTGGATTCCTTACATGACACCACCTCGGTGGTTGTCAAGGACCAAGCGCACGCTTACTCTGAAGCCACTTCTTCCCCAGATCCTAATTGTTTATCATTAAAGGAAGATGAGCTGAAAATGAAACCGAAGTCTAGAACTTTGGAATGTGTTGAGGCTACATCACTTCTGGCAAAGTTTTCTAAACTTTATCTATTTGTAGTCTCTGATTCACCATGGGATACTAACGTTGAAACTTCTTCTGTCACAGGTGAATCGTATATACTTTGGATACCTCAAGCAATTCAATGGAAAAATTCCTATGAGGTACATAAGTCTCTTTGGAAAGTCATGCTCCAGGGCGCCCAAGCCTATTGCAAAAAGGGCTTTTGGATGATCCTGTTGAGGAACTTACTGAGAAACTTATCAAGATATTGGCCGGAAGAGGAACCTTGTGGCATGATCGAGTAGTTTTTCCTTGCTTTCATAAGACTAGGGTAGTTTGTATTATGTTATTTTAGGATAGACGGTAAACTTAACGCTCCTGGGAGGCAACCCAGCTTTTCATTCCATTTTATTAGTTCAATGTTTGTGGATAACATTACTGCAAACCCTCACGAGACTACAACTCGTCCACTAGAGGTAACCTAGGGGTTTAAAGGCTTGTTGCATGCGCTAAATGCAATCGAGAGCACCTGCGAAAGTGGTATAGGTAGGATCTTCTTTTTGTGTTTTTATTTTTGTTATTTTGCTTTTGTGGATTTCTCTCTTGTGCTAACTCGCTTTTACGTTGATATTTTTGGGAAAGCCTCTTGATTCATCGTCCAGGTACTATCTTTCCCTCGCTCCTCTTTTATTTTCGTTGTCCCATGTGCCTTGCATGCTTATTTCTTTTACATTGCGGACAATGTGGATTTTAGGTTGGGGGTGGGAGATTAGGTTACCTAATCAGTATTTTCTTGGTCTTGAGCAAAAACTTGTGAAATTTTTTCAATTTTTCTGGAATTTCTTGTGCATTCGATGTGATGTTGAAGGGTAGTTATGATTGTAATATTACAAGGTACAGAATGTGATAATTTATGCCCCTTGGAGTCAGCCATTTGTTAGATTTTACAATTAAGTTTGAGTTGTTAATTCATGATTGGGACTTGTAAATATTGATTGCGTCATGATTTCACATATCACATCTTGCTTACACATTAAGGATCTGGTTCGATATTAAATGATTAACTTGGTAATCACTAAGCATGAAAGGAACTAGCCTGAAAAACAAAAATTTTAGCATTAGTTTATAAAGAAGAATTGAAATGGTAAGTCGCATAATCGTCATCATAGGTTTGCTCCCTATAGATGAAGATTCGATTCCCCATGGTTGACATGAGAAAAGAGTTAGGCGACAAGTTTTCACCATAGGTTTGCTCCCTATAGGTGAGGATTTGATTCCCCTCCTTGGCGCTACTGTTTATAAAGGAAATCAAAGGCTGATAGAATGAAAAGATGATCTAAAAGGCAAGTGTTGGTTTCAGTTTTGGTTGTCATGAATTTTGTTACCAATGATATCATGAAATTGACAACTGGATCTCTTAACGATTGTAAGCTGAGATGACACTATACACTCATAAAACTCAATGTTTAGAATTTTCTAATTAATGGATTAATATTTTGAACTTGATTATGAAGTTTACTGTGAGCTTGATTTCAAGAGAAAATTCTTCTCACCATTCATGAATTTTAGAATTCTCACATCTCAACTATCTTTTCACAAGTTACTCAAGTTTACAGGAATTGTCCTTTATTTCTGAAATTATTTTTCGCATGTTTTGCTCGGGACTAGCAAAATACTGGTTGGGGGTTGTGATGAGGGTCGAATATTGCATATCAGACCCCAGTTATTGCATGATTTTATGTACATGATAATGTTTAATGTCGTATGTTAATTGTGTTTTTGTTGCAGGGAGTAATCAGGAGCATGGATTGAAAACGAGTATTAAAAGCGTGGATTTGACGTTCCGAAGTCATCAAAGCAAGGGACGGACTCCAGAGGACCCATATTGAAGAATTTACACAATGGGGATCCGAGGAAATCAAGCCGTTCACATTAAACGGGCCCGAAAACCAGCCAGAGTGCAAGATCAAAGGGTTCCCGCCATCCGATTGGCTCGAAACTTCATACGTAACCTGGGGACCATAAATTAACCGTACATATCAAATTTCAGTCCTCGGATCACTATGGAAGTGCCCCAATAGACAAATCAGGCCCTTAATTCATTAAGTGGGGCCCGCTTGAGATCTGGATATGCTTCAGTTTTAATCCCAACGCCTTAAATGAAGTGTTAAATTGAATGGACGAAGCGGATTATGGATACAAGTATCCGTCGGACCCACACACACATTGAAGGTACAACGTGCATAGATGCACCGGATGTACACCAAGAAAATCAAAAGTCGGTCAGCAGACGCTGACCGACTCTCCCTCTCAAAATTAAAAACGGCAAGTTGCCGTTTCCTATTTGAAACAGGGACCATCGGTCCTTTGTTGTGGGCCACCATTAAGACCCTACGGTCCAATCCAGACCGTCCATCAGAGCCCAAGGAAGCCTTTCATCACTTCCTCGATGGCTGAATTTCAATAGAAAATAAATATGAAAATCCAGCCGTTCAGAAACTGATTGAACGACAGAGAAGAATATCAGGTGGGCCTCATTAACAGAAGGTAAAAATGGTGTATTCCTGACTGAAATCTCGCCCTCCATCCAATGGACGGAGTGGATTGCCAAACTAAGTGAAGGAGTGGGCCCCACCAGCGGTACAGCGGACGAGATCCACAATCTCTGTTACTATGTCCGGAACCGACCGAATTTGGGGGCGGTTGCGCGATCAGAATTTTGACCAGATGGTTAATCCAAACCGTCCATCGTGTAGGACAGCCAAAATACTTCCAAGAAACGTTGATTTTATGGATAAAGTGCAAAGAACAAGGGATTTGTGAAGCTTCGATTTTCACTGCGTAACAGTTATACACACATGAGAACTCTGCTGCGTAAACAACTTTTATCCAATTTCCACCAACTCCAGTGCTTTCCTCTTGTGCGTGAGAGCTCTCCACCGACGGTAGCAGCCTATAAAAGAAACAAGAAAGAGAGAAGAAAAGGAGGAGGGGAATTCGGGAAAATCATCCTTGGTTGGACGTTTGCAAAAGAGAGAGAGATAGAAAGTAGTTTTTTTTGTTTTCTGTTTTCTTATGTTTTTGGAGAGTTCTAGCCGTATCATGTCAGGCTAAACCTCTTAGACAGGGCTAAGAGGTGAAGCTTGTGGCGTGATGGGAAGATCTCTACGGCGTTGATTCATGTTTGAACTGATTTTGATGCTAGTTGATTTTATGGGATGCTTTCAGTTTTTAATGATGTGTTGTGACTTAAATTACAATTTATCTGCGATGGCTTTAAGTATATCCATTCCCTTATCGTGATTATGCAATTAGGAAGCCCTGTTGTTTGCCATTGCCCCTTGGACATGGTTGGATGACAGAATCCTTCCTAACATTCATATATCTTCAGATTGGCTGTGGATTGGTTCAATTCTGTTGTTTGCTTTGTCTCAGGGGCATGGTTTTGTGATGGAATCGATTCTAATTCTCATACCTTTCATCTCTCTGAAGACTAGATCAAAGGAAGTTCAGATTGAGTTTTAGCGACATATCTTCCAATTGGATGAAGATGGGACTCGAAGTCCAGTTGTGTTCATGAATCAACCGTAGATCTCCTTGATCTATACAAGTGGATCCTCTGAATCCCTAGTTTCCCAATTTTGAATTCTCTAAGTTTTAGATTCCTAATCCACCATTATTCTCTCATAGTTACTCGATTTAAATTTCATCTTATTCTAGTTCTAGTTTTGGTTACTTTCATATTACGTACAGGTTTCAGTCCCTGTGGATTCGACCTCGGTCTCACCGAGTTTATTACTACATCACAACCCCATACTTGGGGAGTGAACAGTTGTATTTAAGAGTGATTGGATAATCATCTTAGACTCTTGCTAGGCTCATTTCTATATTACTTAGACCCGTAGCTTATATACTTAGTCTTGTGGACTACCCCAGGTAAATGGGCCCCCACTAGAAGTTGGATTCCTTATGAATATTGTCTAAATACCTAGTCTTGGTCCCTTCTTGGATAGGAGAAGTGTACTACATTGTATATCGCCATATAGTGTGATTAAATTCATCCTCATGACCCATGTACATCATTGTGTGCTTAGTTGACACTCTCTGTGTGCGTTGTCATATTGTGCCATTGGGCATTACATGTTACCTTCTCCGAAGGACGTAGTATTCTCTCTTGAGCACGTTGAATGCTTGGAATTGATGCATGGTTGATTGTGTGATTCATGCATCTGGCATTGCATAGCATAAGGACAATTATCGCCCTTGCTTCATCAGGGTCATAGCCTCTACTGTTACATCGTGGATGACCATGTTTAGACACCAAAAATGTTACTTGAGTATATCGGGTGTATAAGATGCCTATGGGTGAAATTCTCAAAACTTCCATGGTACCAAGGATCTGCTCCAACGTCGTGACCGAGTGGAAACTATGAGCACACGAGGGCCTTATACCGTTAGGCCGCGACTCCCACTGTCGTGTGGTCGGTTGGATAGGGGTGTGGCTTTACTCAGCTGTGTAAGGAGGCATTGCTAAGCTGAGTCTGACCAGCTCGTGAATGGGTCCGCTACCATCAGGCCTTGCTGGTGATTGGTTGTCCACAGGCGGGTAGTGAGGTCTCTTACGCTCGTTTGACTGTGCGGGGTCTCTAGAGCGGCAGTCATCCAGTAGTGTAATGGACCCCGGTGATTTTCTTATGATGGAAATGTACTTGATATGTGGATTGGACATGGGCACTGGCATTACTTCGCATTGCATCGGCTGTGTAAGCCTCATATTGCATCGCCTTGTCATGGTGCCCAGTACTCATTGCATTGATATGACTTCCTGCAGTATTGTACTACCTTGGTATAGCTTCTTGCGTTCATGGTAGCCTTGGTAAGGCTAGTGGTATTGGTATTGATCATGACTCCCTTCCTGTATCCCCTATTATTCTTCTGTGCACTATTATCACACACCTTCACCACCCTCTAAGCTTCTATAAGCTTATGCACGATTGATGCGTGTAAGAGACTCCAAGCAGGTATCGTAGTGGCAGAGCGTGGAGTAGAGTTGAGCTTGAGGACTCCAGTGTTGCTGACTTTTCTCTCTTTTTCCATTATTTTATGTATGTCCTTTCGGACCTGATGTAAGCTTGTAAAAGTTCAAATTCTTAGTAGATTTTGTAATGTGTGCCCTTAGTTATTCTTAGATGTACTTGCTGTGATCTTGGGTATGCTCGTATTGGAAATGATTATATTATTATGGAAATCCTCCTTGTAAGATCCCAAGATCGGAACCTGCCTCAGGAGTCGAGAATGGGGTACTACGGAGGCTGTTGCGGCCAGAACCGGCCATTGGGTTCCTTGTGAGTCTGATTACCGAGTCTGGGGCGTGACATCTCCATAGACCATAACTATTAATTCCATGAATCCAGTGGAAAGCTTGAAGGGAAATCTTCACCTCTTTGAGTCGGATCACCTTCTATTGTTGTTAGAATCATGTGTATACATCATAGGATCAATCTCTACCACAAATTATGAAGTTTGTATGGCTAGATGAGGTATTTACATAGTTTTCATGGTTGGGATCAAAATCAAGGTTTTCATCACCAAGGGTTAGGGTTTCGATGTACGTTTTAGATTTTGAAAAATCTAATTTATACAATAAATAATAATAATAATAATAATAATAATAATAATAACAACTAGTAGTAATAATAATAATAACATCTAATAATAATAATAATCACTAATTATAATTATTATAATAGAAATAATGATCTAATAATATTCATTATGGCTGGCTGGAATCAACCCATCCATAACCGACTTGCTCGAACTTGTCGGTGACTCAGCGAGTCAGTTGAGTCGAACTCCTCTCTTTCTTTCTTTCTATCTTTCTTCTTTTTCTTTCTTTCCAAGTCTAACAAGGATCACTGGACTGAAATCAAGTGTTAGACACAATGAAAACCCAACGAGACAGTGCAACTCACTGCCTTAGCAAGTTGCACTCGACTCATCACTCTTCTCCCTCAATTCTCCCATTTGATGGTATCGAAGACCACTTGAGGGTATCGGGGCATGTAAACTGTATAGCAACATTTCAACTGAAAATCTTGAGTTTCTCGTTGTCAACGAGAACCAGCTCGATGTCATTGACATGTCACACCCCAAACTCGGAAACCGGGCTCACAAAATTTCCGATCGCCGAATCCAGCGCCGACAGTCTCCGTAGTACCCCATTCTCGGCTCCTAGAACCCATATACCAGGTTCCGACCCTGGGATCGTACAAGGAGGATTTTAATAATGAATTCATTTCATAATTAGCATAACCAAAGGCATAACCCACGAACAATAACTAGAACTCCATCACAAAATCCACTATGATCAAAAACTTTAAAGATACAATGGGCATAAAGGAAATACAATGATAATATCGGGGCTCCAAAAGCACGACTGCACGCTCCTACTCTTGCTCAGCTACGACTGCGTCCTGGCGTCACCTGCACGCATCTATCTGCATAAACTTATAGAAAGCTTAGAGGGTGGTGAAAGTGTGTGCACAAGGTAGCAATGCAAGAATGTAATATCAGAGTAATGTGGAAACATGTAAGTAAGTCCATGAATGCTATTGTTCACTCCCCAAGTATAGGGTTGTGATGTAGTAATAAACTCGGTAAGACCGAGGTCGAATCCACAGGGACTGGTCGTCACAATTCAAATTCACAATTCTCCTTAACTAATTCAACAAATAAAGGATCAAATTGCTAACACAAATCTATGGAAAATAACTATTGAGAATAAGGAAGAAAATTCAATCAGAGAGAGCACTAGGACTTTCGAATCCACCCCTAATCATCCTAACCTTTGTTTTGTCCGTTAATTCACTTTAAATTAGATTGATCCAACTTGTCTGGAGAAAGCACAATCTGTGTCCTTAATCGGGCATACAGATTGTCTAATTCCTTTAAGCAATGCCATGAAGAACATATCCCATGTCCAAATTGGGCATATGGAATATGCAGTTCAGTAAAGCACCCTGTTTCTTCCTCTACAGGAACCTGTTCATGACCAGATACAAGCACCTAGAATAAGCATCCAAACCACATCCATCCATAGACTCAAAAGTTCATAGATGGAGAAGTATAGAATTTAAAACAATCAAGCACACTAAGGAAAGAAACAAATCAATTTAATTCAAGTAAAATCAACATAGAACAAAGGGTGTTCAAATTAGGGGTTTCATCTCAGCCCTAGTTGAGAGATTAGTGACCCATAAATTCCATTAAACAGATGGATAAATAAAAATAAGAATTCATAAAAGGAATTTCAAACCAATTTTTCTCTCTCTTCTTTCTTCTCTTTCTCCTCTTTCTTCTCTTTCTTCTCTCCCTTGCTATAGATCTGGAGCTCCTCCCTGGTTCTGAATGAATTACCCACTTCCAAAACTCCCCTTTTATAGCTGCTGGATGGCTGGAATCGGTGGCAGAGTCGTAGAAGGACTCGGAGTACAAATTTTCGCAGCCGTGATCGGTGGGCCCCACAGAGGCATTTTCTAGAAAATCCACCCCTTCCATTGGATTCAGGATGAAATTTCAGTCAGGAATGGGTGGTTTTGAATGTCCAGCAACGCGGCCTAGAGAAGAAAATACAAAAAGATCAGTTTTGAACGTCACTGGGTAGCCCTTTTGTGGCCTCTGTATCACGTACCTGTGTACGCATGGGAGTGAACTATCAGCATGGTTTTGTAGTATTCATGGCCCTCTACAAGATGGACGGATCAGATCGACCGTACAAGCGACGTGTGGGGCCCACAGCGCTTCGCAAAAATGGCCAGCGGCCGGTCCTCGCTGACGCAAACGCGGACAGAGACGCGGATGGCTTCCGCTGCGAAGATGGTGGGGCCCACGTTGCAGTTTTTCTGAGAAATCCACTCCGTCCATTTGATTAGGCTCGGAAAACCGTCCAGATATGCACGGTTTCACTGTTTTCGGTGTGGCCCACCAGATTCTTCGTTCCACCGTCCAACCAACATTTGAACGGCTAGATTTTTCTCCGGATGACCGTTTGCAATTCGGTCACCTAGGCAATGTTAATGGTCTTCACCTGGACCTGATGGACGGTCTGGATTGAACGTTTGGACAAGGAGTGGGGTCCACAACTTGATCCGACGATCGGACAGTGTCAGCGCTGCTGTGTTTTTTTTATTTGAGAAGGAAAGGGTCGGTCAGCGCTTGCGCTGACCGACTCGGTCGTCCGGTGCACGGCGAGTGCACCTGTGTACGGTGTACACTCACCATAGATTGGGGTCCACCATAATGTGTATGAGAAATCTTCACCGTCCATCCTTTTTCCCATTTTATTTAACCCATCAATACTCAGTTGAAGCAGTTTCAGATGTCAGTTGGGCCCCCAAATTGGAGGTTAATGGGCTGATTTGTCCGTTGGACCACTTCCCGAGATCTTCAGGGGCTGAAATTTAATATGTACGATTGATTTACAGCCCCCATCACATGTATGAAGTTTTGAACTGATCGGATGGCGGGAACCATGTGATTTTGCATTCTGGACCAATTTCGGGCCTCTTCAACGTGCTTTCCTCAGATCTCAGGCGTGTAAAATCTTTATCATTGGTTCTCTGGGGTTCATCCCGTGCTCAGGTGGCTTTGGATCATCAAATCCATGCTTTTAATCCTCTTTTCAGTCCAACGCTTATTATTACATCCTGCAACAAAAATACAATTAAAATATGATGTTTAGGCATTATCATGTACGTAAAATAGGGCAATAATCGGGGTCTGAGATGCAATATTTGACCCTGATCACAACCCCCAACCAGCATTTTGCTAGTCCCGAGCAAAACATGCGAAAAATAATTTCAGAAATAAAAGACAATTCGTGTAAATTCAAGTGACTTGTGAGCTGATAGTCGAGATCTGATCATTCTACGATTCATGCATGGTGAGTGGAATTTTCTCCTGGAATGAAGTTCACTATAAATTTCATAATCAAGTTCAAAATATTAAGCTATGAATTAGAACATCCTAAACATTGAGTTTCATTAGTGTATAGTGTAATCTCGGCTTACGATCATTAAGAGATCCAATTGTTAATTTTATGATATCATTGGTAATTAACAACGGAGTGCATGACGACTAAACCTGAAACCAACACTTGCCTTACAGATTAACCTTTTATTCTACCTTTTTTTTTTTAATTTTCTTTATGAATAGTATGCCAAGGAGGAGAATCAAATCTGCACCTATAGGGAGCAAACCTATGGTGAAAACTTGTCGCCTAAATCTTTTCTTATGTCAACTATGAGGAATCGAATCTTCATCTATAGGGAGCAAACCTATGATGATGATTATGCGACTTATTCTTTCAATTCTTCTTTATCGACAGATGGTAAAACTTTTTTTTTTTTTTTTTTTCAGGCTGGTTCCTTTCATGCTTAGTGATTACCATGTTATCGATTAGTATCGAACTGAAAAACTTAATGTGTAAACGAGATCCGATATGTGAAATCATAGCTCAATCAATGTTTACAACGTCTAATCGTGGATTAACAATTCAAACTTAAGTGTGAAATCTGCCAGACAACCGAATCCAAGAGTCATAAATTTCTCACATTCTGAATCTTGTAATTTCAAAATCACAACTATCCTTCAAAATCACTTTGAATTCAATAGAAATTTCAAAAAAATTTTAAAAATTATCACGATTTTTGCTCAAGACCAAGAAAATACTGATTAGGTAACCTAATCTCCCACCCCCAACCTAAAATCTACATTGTCCTCAATGTAAAATAAATAAGCATGCAATGCACATGAGACAACGAAAAGAAAAGAGGAGTAGGGAAAGATAGTACCTGAATGGAGAATCAAGAAGCTCTCAAAAATATCAGCGTAAAAGCGAGTCAGCACAAGAGAGAAATCAGTAAAATAAAAGATCCTACCTATACCACTTTCGCAGGTGCTCTCGATTGCATTTAGCGTATGCAACAAGCCTTTAAACCCCTAGGTTACCCCTAGTGGACGAGTTGTAGTCTCGTGAGGGTTTGCAGTAATGTTACCCACAAACATTGAACTAACTAAAAAAAAATGAAATAGAAAGAAATGTTGGGTTGCCTCCCAGGAGCGCTAAGTTTAACGTCTTCAGCCAGACAAGAACGGACCATGAATTCATTAATCTTTAAGACCAGGGTCCGCCAAAGAACTTACCTCAACACGTGGTTAACCAATCCCAGACAAATGATGTGAGTTCCCTTGAGCTGTGCTATCTGAAATGAGGTAACTGACACTGTCATCAAACAATTTAAGGACTTCTGCTCGAACGACTTCTTCCATGTTAGGATCATGCTTCCTTTGCATTTTACGTGATATTTCCGCAGCATGATCCTTACATATAGTGGGGCACACTCCTTGTATTTCTGCTATCTTCCGTTCAATCGCTGCCTTATATGTTCGAAGAACATTAAGCAACCTGTTCTCTTTTGCCTTCTCAGAGTTAGAAACTGTGCTGTCAGGAAGAGTCTCAGAGGGATGAAGAGGTTCCACTTTCGCTCTCCATTTTTCAGTCTCCAATATAGGAGTAGAGTCGAGCAGTGCATTGATTTCGTGGATGGGACTAGCTATGTCAAATTCCGTGTCATGTTGTGCTAAGTATGTCTCAAGTGGATCTTCAAAAGATTTACGGAAGGAGTCCTGCACTAGACTCTCGATCATGTCCACTTCAAATATGTCGTCCAAATCTGCGGGTTGTTGTCCTGCATTAAAAACATTGAGTTTAATATTCATGTTACCAAATGACAACTTCATGACTCCATTCCTGCAATTTATAATAACATTAGATGTGGCCAAAAATGGACGACCCAAAATGACTGGGATCTGACTATGAGGATTATGGACAGGCTGAGTATCTATGACTATGAAATCCACTGGAAAATAAAATTTGTCAACCTGGATTAGCACATCTTCAATAACACCCCGGGGCACCTTGACAGATCTATCAGCTAGTTGTAATGTTATTTTAGTCGGTTTCAACTCACCAAGTCCTAGCTGCTCATAAACCGAATATGGTAACAAATTGACGCTCGCCCCTAAATCAAGTAATGCCTTCCTGATTTTATGATCTCCTATGCCGCAAGAGATGGTAGGAGCTCCTGGATCCCTAAATTTAGGAGGAGTGTTATGTTGAATCATGGAGCTGAGCTGTTCTGCAAGGAAGACTTTCTTATGAACATTCTGCTTACGCTTTTGAGTGCATAAATCTTTAAGGAACTTAGCATAAGCAGGGACTTGCTTGATAGCGTCAAGCAACGGGATGTTGACTTGCACTTTTTTAAACACATCCAGGATTTCATCAAAATTATTTCTTTTCTTCATTAGTGCCAGACGTTGAGGAAAGGGTGCTTTGGGCATGTAAGGTGGCACGTCAGCGGCTCTTGGCGAGTCAGAGAGTTTTTGGACTTTGGATGCATTGGTGTGTCTCTCTGCTTCACCTTGATTTGATTCATCCCTAGGCATCTCTATTTTGTTGTCAATCTGTTTGCCTGACCTAAGGGTAATGATCGATTTGGCTTGCTCATGGTATTGCCCTTGGTTGGAATTAAAGTCAATCTCATATTGTCCCTTTGGATTAGCCACAGGTTGGCCAGGGAACTTACCCTTCTCTCTCTCACTCAACGTGGCAGCTAGTTGACCCATTTGTACTTCCAGCTTGACAATGGATTGTGCATTTGCATGTAAGCTTTGCTGGTTGGCTAGTAAGGTTTGTTGGGTGTCCTTTTGGAATTGGAGAGAGCTCTGCATGAAAAGATGGAGTGTATCCTCAAGAGATGGTTTCCTTGATTGTGCAGGCAGTTGTTGATATTGCGGAAACTGCTGAGGTTGCATAGGAGGATTTCCAGATGGTCCTCCTTGTTGCGGTCCTTTTGCCCAAGAGAAATTTGGATGCCTAGCCCACCCTGGGTTGTACGTGTTCAAGTAAGGATCATTCCCAGGTTTCTGAAAGGTGTTCAAAGCATGAACTTGTTCAGAGAGGAATTCTGGAAATGCTGTACCAGATGGGCAAGATTGCGTAGGATGGGAAGGACTAGAACATATGGCACAAGCCTCGGCTTGAGTTGTTTGTGGAGGTCCATTATGCAACATCAGAGCATCAACCTTCTTTGTCAGGCCATCAATCTTGGCATGGAGATCTGGTGTGACTCCTACCTCATATATGCCACCTTTCTTTTGTGGTTGGGAACTTCTTTCACCTCTATCTGAATAGTCCCATTGCTGGGAGTTTTCACACAAGGTTTCAAAGAATTTCCACGCTTCGGTATCGCTCTTTGTCATGAAGGACCCTCCACTGGTGGCATCAACCATGCGATGGTTCTGGGGTGTCAGACCGTCATAAAAGTATTGTACTTGTTGTCACTTCTCAAAACCGTGGTGTGGACATTTAAGAAGCAAATCCTTCCATCTTTCCCAACATTCATGAAAGTGCTCTCCCTCTTTTTGTGTGAAATTAGTGATTTCTCTATGGAGAGCATTAGTTTTGTGAACAGGGAAGAACTTGTTTAAGAACTTCCTAGACAATTGGTCCCAGGTAGTGATAGACCCAACTTCTAGAGAATTCAACCATGCTTTCGCCTTATCCTTCAAAGAAAAAGGAAACAGGCGTAGGCGGATCGAATCGTCTGAGAAGTTTTGGTATTTAAAGGTGGAGCAAATGTCTAGGAATTCTTTCACATGATGATATGGGTCCTCCTTGTCTAACCCATAAAAGGAAGGCAACAACTGTATGACCCCAGTCTTGAGTTCAAAGTGTGCTGCCGTGGTGGTAGGCAACACTATGCATGAAGGCGCATTGAATTGGACAGGAGCTGAATAATCTCTAAGTGTTTTAGTTCCATTCTCTTCTGCCATTTCAACTGGGATGTCTTTCAATCTTCTATGGAATGTTCTTTCTATTTCAGGATCAAAAGGTGCTAGTTCTTTATCTAGAGATCTATGTCCTAGCATAAACTAAGCAACAACCTAAGAGAAAGAAAACTAGAACTAGAAATTATGCTATTCTAAAACAAGTTAAAACTATGTAAGTAAGAATGGGAAGAAAGAACCCGGAAAAAGGAGATGATTGATGTCAGAAGATTTAAGAAGCTCCTCCTTCACTTAGTAGCTTTCTTTCTCAATTCCTGAAAATAGAACAAAAACAAATCAAGTTTCCTAAATTAATGATAATAAAAATCCTAAGCAAAGGTTAATTTCTAAAAAAGCTAAAAAGGAAAGAAATCCTAGAATTAGAAAATCACTAAATGTAAAAAAGCTAAGTACGTTTCTAAAAAGGAAAAAGAAATTTCTAAAACTAGAAAATTTACTTAAGAGAAGAAAAATCTAAATCTAAAAATAGAAAATTTAAAAATTTACAAGAAATTCTAGAATTAGAAAATTTCTAAAAGGTAAAAACCTAAAAAAAAATAAAAATTAGAAAAAGTAAAGAATTAGAAAGGGATTACCAAATTAGAAGTTTATCTCAGGACTCTACAAAACAGGAAAGAGGTTAATTTCTAAAATAAAGAAAAGAACTCTAAGTTAGTAAAATCCTAAGCTATGAATTATGATAAGAGAGAATCCTAAATTCAATTCGGACCGAAACAGTCCCCGGCAACGGCGCCAAAAACTTGTTCACACCCCAAGTATAGGGTTGTGATGTAGTAATAAACTCGGTAAGACCGAGGTCGAATCCATAGGGACTGGTCGTCACAATTCAAATTCACGATTCTCCTTAACTAATTTAACAAATAAAGGATCAAATTGCTAACACAAATCTATGAAAAATAACTATTGAGAATAAGGAAGAAAATTCAATCAGAGAGAGCACTAGGACTTTCGAATCCACCCCTAATCATCCTAACCTTTGTTTTGTCCGTTAATTCACTTTAAATTAGATTGATCCAACTTGTCTGGAGAAAGCACAATCTGTGTCCTTAATCGGGCATACAGATTGTCTAATTCCTTTAAGCAATGCCATGAAGAACATATCCCATGTCCAAATTGGGCATATGGAATATGCAGTTCAGTAAAGCACCCTGTTTCTTCCTCTACAGGAACCTGTTCATGACCAGATACAAGCACCTAGAATAAGCATCCAAACCACATCCATCCATAGACTCAAAAGTTCATAGATGGAGAAGTATAGAATTTAAAACAATCAAGCACACTAAGGAAAGAAACAAATCAATTTAATTCAAGTAAAATCAACATAGAACAAAGGGTGTTCAAATTAGGGGTTTCATCTCAGCCCTAGCTGAGAGATTAGTGACCCATAAATTCCATTAAACAGATGGATAAATAAAAATAAGAATTCATAAAAGGAATTTCAAACCAATTTTTCTCTCTCTTCTTTCTTCTCTTTCTCCTCTTTCTTCTCTTTCTTCTCTCCCTTGCTATAGATCTGGAGCTCCTCCCTGGTTCTGAATGAATTACCCACTTCCAAAACTCCCCTTTTATAGCTGCTGGATGGCTGGAATCGGTGGCAGAGTCGTAGAAGGACTCGGAGTACAAATTTTCACAGCCGTGATCGGTGGGCCCCACAGAGGCATTTTCTGGAAAATCCACCCCTTCCATTGGATTCAGGACGAAATTTCAGTCAGGAATGGGTGGTTTTGAATGTCCAGTAACGCGGCCTAGAGAAGAAAATACAAAAAGATCAGTTTTGAACGTCACTGGGTAGCCCTTTTGTGGCCTCTGTATCATGTACGTGTGTACGCATGGGAGTAAACTATCAGCATGGTTTTGTAGTATTCATGGCCCTCTACAAGATGGACGGATCAGATCGACCGTACAGGCGACGTGTGGGGCCCACAGCGCTTCGCAAAAACGGCCAGCGGCCGGTCCTCGCTGACGCAAACGCGGATAGAGACGCGGATGGCTTCCGCTGCGAAGATGGTGGGGCCCACGTTGCAGTTTTTTTGAGAAATCCACTCCGTCCATTTGATTAGGCTCGGAAAACCGTCCAGATATGCACGGTTTCACTGTTTTCGGTGTGGCCCACCAGATTCTTCGTTCCACTGTCCAACCAACATTTGAACGGCTAGATTTTTCTCCGGATGACCGTTTGCAATTCGGTCACCTAGGCAATGTTAATGGTCTTCACCTGGACCTGATGGACGGTCTGGATTGAACGTTTGGACAAGGAGTGGGGTCCACAACTTGATCCGACGATCGGACAGTGTCAGCGCTGCTGTGTTTTTTTTATTTGAGAAGGAAAGGGTCGGTCAGCGCTTGCGCTGACCGACTCGGTCGTCCGGTGCACGGCGAGTGCACCTGTGTACGGTGTACACTCACCATAGATTGGGGTCCACCATAATGTGTATGAGAAATCTTCATCGTCCATCCTTTTTCCCATTTTATTTAACCCATCAATACTCAGTTGAAGCAGTTTCAGATATCAGGTGGGCCCCCAAATTGGAGGTTAATGGGCTGATTTGTCCGTTGGACCACTTCCCGAGATCTTCAGGGGCTGAAATTTAATATGTACGGTTGATTTACAGCCCCCATCACATGTATGAAGTTTTGAACTGATCGGATGGCGGGAACCATGTGATTTTGCATTCTAGACCAATTTCGGGCCTCTTCAACGTGCTTTCCTCAGATCCCAGGCGTGTAAAATCTTTATCATTGGTTCTCTGGGGTCCATCCCGTGCTCAGGTGGCTTTGGATCATCAAATCCATGCTTTTAATCTTCTTTTCAGTCCAACGCTTATTATTACATCCTGCAACAAAAATACAATTAAAATATGATGTTTAGGCATTATCATGTACGTAAAATAGGGCAATAATCGGGGTCTGAGATGCAATATTTGACCCTGATCAGCTATCAGCCGTACTAAGGCCATGCGATGCAAGGCATGAATGCTATCGACCACATCAAGGTCATGCGATGCAAGGCATGAATGTTATCCACCACACCAAGGCCAAATGATGCAAGGCCTACATAGCCAACGTCATGTGCAAGATACAGCTTAAGCATACCAATCCACATATCAATCTAGCTCATCTCTAGAGTATCATATATCAATATAGTTCTCTTTGGATAATCATCGGGGTCTAATACACTATACACCACATTACCACCCTACACTGGACGTACAACCGTGTAAGCGGAAGAGACCTCACTATCCGTCTGGCCAATAGTCAGCCAATATCTATCTGGCACGTCGATAGCGGACCCATTTATGAGCTGGTCATACTCATCCTAGCAATTGTCCCCTCCTCGGGCGGGTAAGATCACACCCCCTTCCAACCGACCACGACATAGTGGAAGATGCGCCCTCATGGGATTTGGCCCTCATGCGCTCATGTATCCACTTGGTCTCGACATTGGAGCGTCTTCCGGTACCGTCAAGTTTAGGGACTTTCACCCAGGGACATCCTTTGCACCCCATGTAAAAAGAAGATTTTCAGTGTCTAATCCTGTCATCCACGATATGTCTATGGAGGTTATGGCCCTGATGTCGCTAGGGCATACAGTAATCACAACACACAATGTAAGATGCATGAGTCACACAATCCAGTCATACATCAATCCAACGCAGACAGTACGTTCATGCGGGGCAACTCCGCCTATCGGGGAGTCCCATAAACAACCTGCCCAATGGCACATGCAATGGTCAACCACATCTTATAACAAACATGCAGATGATGCACATGGGCATGTATCATGATGTTATACTATCACATACTTATAATCGGTATCGATAATCGATCTATATACAAGGCGTGGTTTATAGATGGACAGTTGATCTAAACTATAACATAAAGATCGACCCTCGACTGTGGACATACCAAATCCGATAGCACAGATCCATCCGTCTATGACAATGATGAACTCTCCTTATATCAAGGTCGGGCCTATGTAGCCTACCTATAAACCTAAGGATCCGAAAAGGGTTCCTTCTCCATACTATTATATAGCCCGCTAGATGCCCTAGGGGGCCCAAATGAGTCCCAAACGGACTCCAAGACTAAAAAGAAAGTCCTACAAGCAACCAATTGGGGCCCAACATCTTGGGTTATCCCAATACGAATAGATGGACCGTGCAAACATCAATGGGGCCTAATGATTTGGGTTAACCCACTTAGAGAATGATAAGAATGGCCCTAAGGGAAGGTCACAATGTGGACATTTAACCATCATTGTCCATCAATGTGGAAATTTAACCAACATTGCTCCCAATGAGTGGCCCATATAGAGCTTAACATATAGTGGCCCCATGGCTTCACACAAGGGCCTCATACACAACATAATGGGCCTCACACAAAGGCCTAAAGTACACCACAATGGGCCTCACTCATGGGCCACATATGCATTACATTGGGCATCACTCATGAGCCACATATACATCTTAATGGGCCTTATCACATGGGCCATATATACATCACATGGGGCCTCATCAAATGGGCCTCAAATACAACACATCGGGCCTCATCATATGGGCCTCAAATACAACACATCAGGCCTCATCATATGGGCCTCATACATCACATCAGGCCTCACCAAATGGGCCTCAAATACAACACATTGGGCCTCATCATATGGGCCTCATATACAGCACATTGGGCCTCACTCCCAGACCACATATATATTACAATGAGCCTTACCACATGGGCCATATATACATCACAATAAGCCTCACCAAATAGGCCACAAACATATCACAATGGGCCTTATCAATGGGCCATAAATGTATCACATCGGGCCTCATCAAATGGGCCACAAATACATCACACTGGGCCTCATGGGGCGGCCCATAATCCAGTAAAATAGATTTGCCATATGCACATCATATACCTCAAGGTGGGCCTGCAAGATGGGCCTAAATACAATACACATCATGGTGGACCCCACGCCCCATGGACGGTGTAGATATACATCAAGGTAGGGTCTACATCTAGCGATAGATGGACGGCTGGATATAGAATACATGCATCAAGAGGGCAACCCACTATCTAGCAAATTGGACGATGTAGATATAATAAATAAATTACAGTGGGTCCTACATCCTTGCTGGACAACTTAGATATACAACACATTCATAAGGTGGGCCCCACCATCTTAAAAAATGGACGGACGGTGTGTGTGTATAATAGATTAAGGTGGGCCTCACTCGTCCCAACCTATGGACGGTGTGGATATACAATACATAAATCAAAGGTGGGCCACACCGTCCAGCAATCTGGACGGTGAGGATAAGGCCCATACACCATGGTCGGCCCCTCACAACAGGGATGAAACACATACATTACAAGTGGGGTCCACGTCCCAGCTGGACGGTGGGGACTCCACACGTGCAGGGTGGGCCTCACCTCTAGCAAATGGACGGACGGTTGGGATATAAAATACACCTCATGATGGGGCTACGGAACTTACTAACGTCAACAGCAGCAGCAGCTGCATGCTGCATGGGGCCCACCATCCTTGCTTGGACAGTGTGGATCCAGCACATCATCAAGTTTGTGTTTCCTCTCTATCTGGGCCTGTCCAGACGGATAGGTAGTGGGCCTGCCGCTGGATGGGCAGCAAGGTGGGCCCCATGGTCGGATGGCGTGGATATAGCATATGTATATCATAGTGGGGTCCATCAGGGTGGGCCACACGGCCCTGTGATCAGACCTACATTGGTGTTTTTCCTCATCCATAGCTGGCTCGGAATGGACGGCAAAGTGGGCTCCACCATTTGCATGTCCAGCTCATCTGAAATTTCTTGATGTCCAGAAATTTTTGGACAGTGATGTCCCACACATGCATCATCAGGTGGGTCATACATATCATCAACGCAAAAAAAAAAAAGGAGAAAGAGAGAAAGAGAGAGAGAGAGAGAGAGAGAGAGAGAGAGAGAGAGAGAGAGAGAGAGAGAGAGAGAAATGGCGGAGATGGGAGGAGCTCCGCCACTATGAGCTCCTCCATGTACATGCATATATTAAGATGGGTTCCCTCCTTCTATGGGTCCACAATCACAAAAATATCAAGGGTGGAAATCCCATTTCCACCACAAAACAGGGCCTAAGTGGCCATACCAAGTACATAACCTGGAATCTTCATGGTGGGATCCATGGAGAATGGTCCCACCATGGATACATACATGCAAGGTGTGATGGGCCTTTGGCCACATTTAGGGACCAAGATGGGATCTCCACCATTGATTGGTGGGTCCCACTTGCCCTATACTAAAAATGAGGAAGATTCATGCAAAGAATCAAATACAAAGAAGCACCCACCTTCAAATCTTCTAGTCCTTCTTCCACCAATAGCTTCCAATGCTCCAAGAGGACAAGATTCAATGGTTGAGATGGTCTCTTAATGGTTGGATTTGAAAGATTAGGGAGAGGAAGTGGCTGAAATTTTTGGGAGCACTCACTCTCTCTTGCTAACAATGGAGGAAATGGGAAATGAAAGAGAGAGGGAGAGAGATAAGGGAGAGAGAAATGCAATGATTGCCTAACTCTCTTAGCTAGGCAATGATAATAGGTGTAAGGCATGCTCTCATGGGGAAGAGAAAGGGATCATGGGCTAGGGGCTAGGGTAGGGTGAGGTCATCCTCATAATGGCCTAGGAAAATGTGTCATGGGTTAAGTGGGTCCCGCAACGTGCGGTCCACGGCCATGATCATGCGCGGCCCACATCTTATGATATAGACGTCGAATTGGCGCACGAGACGTGGCGTTGGAACCGCGGCGATGGTGCGGTCATAATGGCACAGGTCTCGGGCTGGGTCGACTCAGGTTTACAGGATGTGACTTAAGGTCACGTGTAAATGCAATCTACGAGTTGTGGGTCACCGAAATTTGATCGGGAGGACTGTGGGATCCTACGGAATGAAATGGACACTAGGACACGGGCCTGACATTGACAAGCCATTCTATGCATATTTTTTACCATTGGAGCTCAAACCTTTTATAAAGGATATTATGTTCTTGGACATTTAAATAGGTTTTTGGTGCGATAGAAGCCTAAGTGATTATATATTCATATCCATCATCTTAAACCTCTACACCAATGAGTTTCACGTCATCTTCCTTGATATTAACACTCTAATGAGGATTTCAACCTTTACCTTAAAGATGAACTTAAACTCCACTATTTTATGGAGATTAAATCCAACCTTATTGGTATATCATTTGTCTAAATTCTCTATAAGACCCATCTAGATGAATTCCGTAGTATTATAATATTTTCGTGTGATATAGGGGATTCAACTAATCTTACATCACTTTGGTCATCTCAATGGAGCATCGCATGCAATGCGTTTAATCTTGGAGCCGAAGCACTGACAAGCATAAGCATCAATGATCAGGGGAGAAAAGAGGGAGTGGATTCAATCATGGGAGAGCTTTGAAGAAACATCCTGTAACGCCCCGTGTTTTCAGGACCCGAGTACACGACCCATTTCCCAAAACCCGAGTGTTAACCTTAAAGGATGGTCAAATATTTTTTTTCTTTTATCAGAGTAAGCAGATGAGCGTAGGATGGACAAGTAAGCATAAAGGAAAATTTTATTATCATTTAGAATATTGTAACACCCTGAAAATCAGGGGTCGAGCAGGAGCCCAACTCCCGAGTTCCAACTATCACTTATGCAACATAGAAAATGATGATTAAATGTTGTCCGTATTAGTGCATGAAACGTGAATGAGATTATATCAAAACAGCATATCATACTCTAAAGACAAGTGAAATTGCAAGTGGAAGACTGTGATAGATATATAAAATATATAAACTGTTGTAAGTCTCCAGAGTGTGATAATGTTACCAGGTTAAATAATTACATGTACAATTCTAAAATATACAAAAGGTGTAATGTCATCTAGTCAACATCCCAGAAATCTCCGTCGATCAGGACACGACTCACATGAACCCGCCTGAAAACTGCATGTAAGAGAATGCCTCCTCGTCATCCTCGAAGTCCGGCTCCGCCTAGTAGGCATCGCCACCACCTGCAACTAAGACAGAGTCTAGTTGGTGTGTACAACACCATCCCGTAACGTGGGAGTGAGTGATCAACTCAGTTATAAAGCAAAGGTTAACATGTTATCAATTCAGTCAAGCAGTAATGATAAGGCAATACAACAAGCATTCCTAAGTACTCTGGTTAATGCAAGAATGGTATACATAAATGATGCATGCCCTCGCCTACACTCCCTCTGCGATCTTCATCTCACGGTCACAGCATGTCAGTCACTTCCTCAGTGCTCTACTCCGATGCCAACGACACATGTAATGCGGTGCATGAGCGTGATTACCAAGTTCTTATTAGTCCCGTTTCATACAGCAGGATTGGGAAACTAAGGTACCTCCCTTATATCATTTCCTAAACAATGATCCATTCTAGGGTCGTCAGTCCTAGTAAATCTCATACGATGTTGCGGTTCTAGGTCACTACAAAGGGTTCGTCACCTCGATGCAGTGTAGGCCTAGTTTATACTCTAGTTGCTATGAAAAGGCTCGTCGCCTCAACTCAGGCTCAGAGTATGCTCGAGGTCACTACAAAGGGCTCGTCACTTTATTAGTGTAGGCCAACAGCTCGAATACAGTGTCTCATACCACCGTATTTGGCTCACGAAGCTGTATTGCTCACTGGACACTACGGGGAGGCTCGTCGCCCTAGCGTAGGCTGACAGCTCGACCACGGTGTCCCATACCACCATGTCCGGCTCATGAGTCTTAGCGGATCGAGCTACCAAGGTTAACGGGGTTTCCACTGGTGAGATTGGTACCTTAGGTTCAAGCGGTAGCGTCCATACATGGTGAACATACATCGGGTTAATCGGGTTACTTGACGAGCTCGACTGGTACGAGCGCACCTCGAGTTAATCGACATGAAGTGCGTAAGCACCCCGTGTGGCCTAACCACTATCGGCAACCCAAGTACGGCTCGGATTCAACGAACACGTCCTGTGTGGCGAAGAGACTTCAACCACTAAATCAGAAATCATTATCGATCGCCTGGACTACATCGTAGCCCCAAACACACTCCAAGCAATTGTGTACGCATGTAGTAGCCAGAGATAACATGTGACAACTAAAATCAAATATGAATCTCATTTGAGCATTTCAACGAACACATAGTGTACATGTTAGCATATATAGACATTTCAACAGTAAATCACATAGTAGTAAGATAGGTTACATAAAGGAAACTCTAACTATGTATAAGGGGATTGAGAATCTCATCTCAACACCCTCATTAAGTACATTACATCAAACATTTTCTCATTCAGACATTTCATCAAACACTTGGACTACACATATCCATGTACATGTAATGTATTAGTTTTAACATATATTATGACAAGTCCTTTCACAAAGGAGTTATCACACATACAACCATCATATATATATGATCACTAAGCATGGCAAGCACAAATGCAAATTCCATATTCATTCAAACATTATAACAAACACTTGGAATGCATTTTAATCAACATAACTTACATACATATGTAATATACGGGAAACATCTAATCTAAACACATGTGATAGCGATCAAGTCAGTCATAAATCATTAACTGACATTGAAGGCCTTGAAAACCATAACCTAAACATCTATAGTCCGCACCTTTCGCCGGTAGACTCGTAACGAACTCAGTTTAAACACTAAGTCTTTGTTTACGGCACAACGACAACCTATAACATGAAATAGGTTAGCCATTACACCATCTAATCTATTTAGATCTCTTGAACAACTTAGGGTTAGGATTTCTTACCCAAGTACAGAGTCGAAATTGCCGAAAAAGCAGTACAGATGTAGTGGTGAAGCACGTGGAGCGTCAGGGAAGAATCCCAGAAGCAAACGCCAACTCTCTCTCTCACTTTCTCTCTCTTTCCTTCTCTCTTTTCTCTTTTCTCTCTTAGGGTTGGAAATTCGTATGGCATGAGAGAGAGAGAGAAGGTTTAAGGCCCTTATATAGGCCAAGAACTGATCGGAATAGCCCCAGGGTCATGGTATACTTAGGTTATAGCCAAATAGGGGTTGTTTCAATCCAACAGAACACTTCTGGAGGCCCTTTTTCTGCGTGCAGTCGGACTTAAGCTCCCTGGCATTGGATCTAGGTCGAGTTATGTTTTTGGTCCGATCGAATTTACAAATCGACAGTGGCGGACCAGTTTCAGTTCAACAGTCACCACCACTCGATCAGGGCCACAAGTACACTGACATGTGTATAAAATTTTTCCTGATCTAAGGGTGTATTTGGGTCAGATTCTGACGGCCCGAATCCTTATATTTGGCCTGCAAGTAAATGACTCAATTTACTTAAATCTGAGCATGTTTCCTAAAGATATTCGCATTTCTCACACACTTTGCTTCAGGCTCAAGTTGTGAGTTTCTGGATACTATCTGGATTTGATTTCCGAGATGGTTGTTAAGCCCAACAAAACGGTCATAACGATTTAGTTTCGCAGTAATCGGACTTTCAACGCGCGGTTCAGGTCTGATACGAAGTTTCGTGCTGCTCCTGAGAGCAACTGGGTTTTAAGATTGATCCTAGATTATAGGGTAATGTAGCGATTCTACAAGTTTTGGGTCTTGCAGTTCGTATTTAAAGTGATTAGTGATAATTTCACAGGTAACCTAGTTTAGCACTTAGTTAATTTCGTCTAATTTCTAAAGGATTTGGTCCTGTGTGATTTCTGCCTGAGGTGGTACTCGGGTCTCTGTGCAGACTTTTCAGAGACGTTATAAATATACAAGAGAGTGCTCATAATGACTTATACAAACCAATGTCTCGACATAACAAATACAAGAACTCACATGATCTAGTACAAGAAAATTAACATAAGAATGTAAACATAAGCCATAAAACCGCGCAACTCCTCGAGATAGATACAGTCATGCAACCCTGACACTTGTACCCGGCTCCTCATCAGCCTGAACCTGAAAGTCACTTAAACCACCTATGCTACCTGTACAGTTATATATTTGATGGATGAGTGGCCAACTCAGTGTGAATTCCCCTTAAGATTACACACCACCGCATTAGGTAAGCATAGTTATAAAACATCCAGACAACCAAAATAGAGTAAATGCAGTCTTATTAGGTGCATGGATATATGGAATGCAATCATCGCCTCGGGGATGCTCATCCGTGCGGACAGTGGGCTCGTTATTGAACCCGAGACACATCATCTAGTCGGAACAATATGTACATCACCCATGCAATCATCGAACCCGGGACACATCATCCAGACGAAACGATACGTACATCAGCAATGCAATCATCAAACCCGGGACACATCATCTAGACGGAACGATACTTACATCACGTACGATAGCAATAGATGTTGGTCTGTGCTATGTATGCATGATTAGTCAAGTCATTATTAGTCCATTTACAACCAACCAATTTAAATAAGCTCACGGTCACTACGGGGAGCACATGGCCCAACGTAGGCCAACGGCTCGGGCATAGTGTCCCATGACCACCATCCTCGGCCCATGAGACTACCATCTTAGGATGTTTAATGGAAACCTGTCGATCGAGTTACATCCCAAGTATGGGTGTACATTTATAGGTGGGGGTTTTCCACTAATGTACCAGTTTAAATTCTATAAGCGATCCACAAAAGAAATCCACAAGCATGAACAATTATACAGGATAATCATAAAGCATGTAATACAGCAATTCAATTTCTACCAACTAACATATGTGATTATATAGGGAGATATCAATTATGAATTTAAATAAAAACTATATCTTAAGCTAATGAGAAGATGGAAAGCTTAAGGGGAAGAATCATCACCTGTATGGTAGTGTTCTTGAACTCGACCCGAGTCTTCTTGTGATATAAGGTCGCTTGAGGAATTTCCTAAAAATTACAGTTTACGTTTATCAGGCATCCCTATGTCTTGGATTAACAGATGTGTTGTAGTGAAGTCTCATGAATGGTGCTATACATCGTGAAGTGGGCCCTAATGAATGGGGTGCACCTACCTATTCCCTTAGCTATTTTTAATGGGTTGTTTTCAGAGTATTATTCCAAGGGACAAATTTTGTTTACCAAAAGCAATGTGACCATGATCCCTACTGTTGAAATCCCACAGGGCCCATCATGCCGGCTTATCTTCTATCTAGGCTGCTCATAGGTCACTAGTGTTGAACCGAGGTATTTCCAACCGCCCACCAGTTGAGCTGTGGATCAGGTGTCCACGTCTAGCATTGGGTCCCCTTTGATGGACGATCTGGCGATTCCATGGTCCCTGTGGGACGGAGTGGATGTGCGATATATGCATTAAGGTGGGGTGCAGTACGGTGGACCCTGCTGCCTTTGGATGGCCTGGATATACTCATGCATTATTTTTCATATGCATTTGATATCATGTCACGTGAGTCCCATGGGACCCACCACATATAGCATTTATACATATACTTGTGCAGCAGCCGTTCAGTACTGCATGCCCTTTGATGGACGGCTAGGATGGAGCATAGAGCTAGGTCTGGTGTTGTTTGGTGGACGGCCCTGGATGCAATCCACGTACAGCATACCCTGAGCATCTGGGGTTCTTTGTATGACATCATATCTTAAAAATTCATGTATATATATATATATATATATATATATATATATATATATGAGGCATGCTCCCTTATGCACCTTCAACATACCCTGAGCATCTGGGGTTCTTTGTATGACATCATATCTTAAAAATTCATGTACGTACAGATGCATGCATACATGCATGTGTGTGTGTGTGTGTGTGTGTGTGTGTATATGAGGCATGCTCCCTTATGCACCTTCACACATGCCATGGGTGCCGAATCCAATCGGTCCATAAGATGCAAAATCCCAAGAAACCTCAGGGGGTGAATTTTCACCCTGATTTAAGATTCTGGTGGGCATAGCAAAGATAAATTCAAATCAAAGGAAGAAACTGTTTGCATTTCTTATGGCCCACCGAAGTTTCGGTTTAAAGTAAAAATCTGAAACCAGTGGGTTTTATGAGGTTCTGCTCCATGTGGACCAGTCAGATTTTCCAAACTCATCAGCTATAGATCTCAAAATTTTGCATGTGAACAGGTTGGCAGGTATATATATTATTATATATTTCTTTTTCTTTCTTTTTTTCCTTTTTTTTTTCTTTAGATAAAAACGTCCAGCTCTGGACGTTGGCTGGTGGACAGTCAAAGAGTATCATCCACTGATGGACGGCTGGATGCAACACTCATCTAGGTGCAGCCCACTAGAGTGGTCTGATGGTGTGGCCCGCCAGGGATTTAGCTGGGGTCCACCCAATGTAGTCCACCACCCTCTTGGTGAGGCCCAACACAGGGCAGCCCACTGACATTGGTGAGGCCCACCTGCATTTTATGCAGGGCCCAAGACGGCAGTCAGCCCACCAACCTCACGTTGCAGCAATAGCTCAACTAGATTTCGGACCCCACGTTCGGCCACCGTTTGGCAGATCAGCTAGCACAAAATAGGGCACGCTATGGCCAAGTTTGAGGCCTGGTCTGGGGCTCATTCATCACCATTTCAGGTTTGTTTCAAGGTCAGGATGGGAACTTTGATGAATGCCTGGGTTCACCCCAGAACCAGTTCCAGATAGGCTTGTCGTAAGCCTTGAATCTCAGCCATTTATTGTCCAGTTCTCAGCTCAAAACAGAGTTGTCGCATGGCCTGATGAACTGTCCATTTTCAGCTCCCACCAGAGCCATTACGTGGCTTGAGGGAGGATCTGTTTTATGGCCTGACTTTGGCCCAAGACAGAGCCTCAAATAGGCCTGCTGCAAGCCATGAAACATGACAATCTCCCTGGCCAGCTTTCAGCTCAAAATGGGGCCTGATGAAAGGTCCAAACAGAGTCATTCATGGCCTGATGGACAGCCCGATCCCAGCTCCAAACGGAGCTTCTGTTCCATTCAGTTTATGGCCCGACACACGGCCATTATTTGGCCAGTTCCTGGCCCAAAACATGGGCTGTACTTGGGTGGGTTCTTAGTCCGAAACAGAGCCACTGTTCGGCTTAGTTCCTGCTCAGAAGCAGGAACCTACTTACTGTCGTTTTTAGTCTGTTCTACCGCCAGTGATTGGTTGCTATCTGAGTTCGTTTCAAAGCTCTACTGAGAGCTCAAGATAAACTCTAGGTGAGGTCTGATGTGTGGTCTGGAACGACCATTGTTTGGCTCGTCCTGACGTTACTGTGGCTGGACCGAACCCAACCATTTGCTTGGCATGGTTCCGGTTTCAACCATGCTACCTTATCTTAGCTAAAACTTCTAAGGAAAGGGAAGAAGAAGAATCCCCTGAGGTGGGTGATTGTCGACCTGCACTCAAACTACAATATGAAAGAACGACTCTCTGTTTTTTTTCTTCTCTTTCCTCCTCTCTTCTATGAATTCCAAGGGCTATAGGGCCCTTTTTATAGCCAACGAGAGAAAGTGGTGGATGGTTGTGATCGTCCCTACCATAGACGGCTGAGCCTTGCCCATTCAAAGAGGAAGGGCGGTCTTCTCTCTCATTCCTCCCACAGGCGCTCGTCGGGTTATTTTTGGCATGAATTGGATGGTGGCATTCAATCTCCTTCCTCCAGTTACAATGGGTCAAAAGGCTATACTATTTGGTTAAGTCGGACCCCACAGCAAGACTGAACGGATCAGATGGTCCGGAAAATGATCGTGGTGGCCCACTTATAGGTTTGTAGTAAGTCGGTTTAAATCTCTGTTAGTGGGAGATATTTGCATTTTGCAAAATGGTCAGTCAAGGCATGTTTGACCCAGCTAACGAATTTGGTGTACTTCACACCTAAGTGTTTTTTGGTGTACATGCGTCATGCATGGACCCACTGAAATGCTAGTGTCACAATCTATTCCATCTATTTGTATTGGAGACCTTACTCAGGGATCCTGACCCACTTTGGGTCGATGATGAGCCCTAGGTAGGTCGTTACATACCTTTTTGAGCTATTTTTAGCCCATCTGACATGATCTATTGACCGGTTGGACCTGATATTTGTTTTTAACGGTTAATATCAAGTACTAGTTACGATGAAAGCGCAGTTTGTCACTAACTAGTTCTCATGTGTTGGTGACAAGTGTATTGCAACAGGATTAACTATCATAATGGCTTTAATTTAGAGTGCCCGAGTAGTCTCACCTTCCCGATTGTCATGGGGCATGTCCTGATTCTTGGAGACCCTGATGGATGGCTTTAATGTCGACCGGAATTCTCATCCTGTGTATGTTGAGTCAAGTTTTTAGTTAACCCAAATAATTTTTCTAGCTCAGTGTGGGTTTAAAAGGTAACACCCATGTACTGAAGGTATGGGGTGTTACACATCCCAAGAAAGAGCTACAAAGGGGTTCAATCTAACTAGTGTCGATTATAGAGTCCATTCACACTCCTTCCTTGTGTAGAATCAAATGTAGGGTTTGTAACCCAAACTCGCATAGGTTCTTATATAGGACCCTTTCTTCACCAATACGAGTGAGTATGTGTGTAAGTCTTTATGTAGGCTATAGACACAGATGTGTATGTGAGTAAGTCCTTGTGTAGGCCACCGACACGGGTGTGTACATGGTTAGTCTTTATGTAGGCCATCAACACGGGTAAGAATGTGGTAAGTCCTTGTATAGGCCTCTAGTGAGAGTGTACACTTGTATAGTTTAGAGGTGAACCTGATTTAAAACTTTTGATAGTGAATATCGGTGCACTTAAGGAGAGTGCGTCCATCGAGAGTGAAGTAGGGAAACTGAACCACTATATATGCTTGTGTTTGTGATTGTGAATTGCGTACATTTCTAATTATGCTTATGTGATTGATTAGTTGAATTATTTGAATACATGTATGCGATGCACTTAACTTCATAAGCACACATAAGTTCACAATCATTTATAGACTAGTTGCTTGAATTGGAATATCCTTTGTAGTCTATGTGATTGGACCCACTATTGGCTTGAAAGCCTTAGTGTTAAATTGGCTTACTTAATTTAATTGGTAAATTAGTTTAAACTAAGCAATGGTGCTTTAATTGGTATAAAAGCAATGGTGTTTTAATTGGCATAATTTTTAATTGGTCTTATTCACCCCCTCTGGAACATAGCCATTCATTCCTTATCTCCGCTATGTTTCTGCACATATAACTCATGTGGACCACCACCTCGCACAATTTCATTTCCTCCACGTCCAATAGGGATTGGACTTAACTCGACTCAACTTAAGACTTGATTTTGGGTTAAGTTAGCAGGTTAGTATCTCCCACTCCTTCGTTTCTCTCTTTTCTCACCATTTTCTTTATTGTTTTTTATTTTTGATTTGGTACCTGGTTCTTTAGATATATAGGGTTTATATAGACCTTTGCAGGCCCCTCTTAAAACTTTCGAAAAGCCTTATGCATTAGGGGCATGTTAAGTCGATGCGGGATTGAGTCACGGGCACTACTCAAGCTATGTTAAACCGGGAGGTTTCGATTACTGCATCCAATGATAGCACATGATTTTTATTAAAAAAATTTGATGTTACGATCATCAAATGAGCCACATAGTGGATGAACTAGATTTTTGGATCATTGATTGTAAGAGATCCTTATAGACACCCCATTATCAAAATAAGATTACTTGGCTTTGTGGGCCCCTTGATCAGAGTGAGTACACGACTTAAAACGTGTCAAAATGAATGCCAACTGCTGGTCCAGATTGAACCAGAGTTGACCAGTGTTGGCTATGCATAAAGGAGGTAGTGCTATCGCCAGCTTTGTGCAGATCCAACACCTGCACTGCTGGTTGCAGGGTTGCAAGTCCTAGGCACAAAGTCGGCACTGCCAGAATCGACATTACACGAAATTGACCCTGCCTCCACTGGTTGCGATCTTTTTTCCCATACCCAACCTCCTCAGCTGAATGTGGGTTTAGCTGCTCGACTTCTATGATGGACAATCCCTAATTTACACCAATTTACACTCTTGCTCGGCTTGCACGAGCCTCACTTTTAGATAAAGCTATGGTGCAAATAGTGTGCTAAACCATGCCATGATTTACACTCTGATTCGGTTTGCACAAGCCTCACTTTCAAATGAAGCTACGGCTCGACAAAACTATACCTATTTAAATCCTAGCCACGTGTCCCTCTAAAAATGCTTATAAAAGTAGGTTTCACCCTTAAAACTACCTACAAAAGAGAGCCCCAAAGCTTGAAGAGAATTATGTTTATAAGATTTTGAGATAAAGACAGGAACGCTGACTCTCCATTCCCTCGATCTCTTATGTTATATTTCAACTTCAAAGCCAAAGTCATATTCTCGATCTATCCTTTTCCAGTCTGTATATTCCAACCCCACTGCTTTGAACACCTGAGGTAATAGGCTCTACTATGACATCACGTAAAGTATGCTCTGCAGTTGCCTCTTTTGAGGATCTTTTGTATCAAAGTACGTAACTTAAATGAGCGACCGAAAACTCTATGTTCTTTTTCTTTTTCGTACTTTTATCGAAAACCATTTTTCTATTGTTATCATTTTGTTTTGAGTTTATATTTTGTAGTTTTGACATCTAAAGCTTAGTATTTCACTAGAAGTTTTCCGAATCCCCTTTTGAAAGAGTACAACCTGGCAAAGTAGAGACCATTTTTTACATGGGTGGTAAAAGAGTACCTAACCTCTTCATTTTCTATAATCAAGGCCCTTACCCGGTATCCATGACACATATCAATTCATGAGTCACTCGGGTTATTGCAAACCAAGTGCACACCCCCGGGGCTCAGCATCCTAGGACACGAGCATGTTGCATGAGGGGTGATGAACGATATAAGTATAATTATTAGCTTTTGTTTTAAATCCCTCTGCGAGGTTCGAGTATGGAGGTCTTATCTATGGGTTTCACTAGATCTTGATCGACTTTAGATCTGGGCCTTCATATATTACTACCTGTATCAACCAAGCGCCTAAAATCATTAACCTTCTCTTCTCAACTCCTCTATAAGGTTCGGGTATGGAGGTCTTAGCTATGGGTTTCATCGGATCTAGATAGACTTCGGATCTGGGCTTTCATATGCTCTCGTCCATATCAACTGAGCATATAATATTTTCTAGGTTTGTGAAAGACATGCTCCAGGTATCCAGATCTTCTCACATCAGAAATCTAAGTAAGCTATATTTATATATCTATCACAACAAATATATATATATATATCCAGCATTGGACTCGTGCAACCATAAGACAGTTCGACCTAGACGCCTAATGGGCAACCTAGCGGAAAGTTTTTTTAAGTGTTGACAATCCTACAGTTGGAGGTTCGTGGTGGAGAATATGAAGGCCTTTCATGGAAGATTTGAGATGGTTACGTTTTTCTTCAAGTTAACTCTTGTTGATGGTCTAGATTTGCCATGTGAAGCTTCCAAATGCAAGAAATCAGAGCTTTACACACATTTGGCTGATGGTTCACGAGAATTCTCACTTCGGATGGACAAACGTTGTTGTGTGAAAAACGGCACAAGAAACGGTTCAAATATGGTCCTCTTTGAATGGATTTTAAAGATGGAGATGGAAGTGGGCCCCACTGATTAAATGGTAGGGATTTTACTTTGTTTGCACTTTTGGAGTTTTCGTCCGAGCGAGTCAAAAAAGAAGAATGTATCACGCTTATTTTTTTTTTAATACATAATCCAAGCTAATATGGTTCAACGGCTTTGATTACTTGTGTTAATGGCTAGGATTTGATGAGAATCATTCTCTTGTATTCAAACATTAATCCTTCTTCGAAGAGGTTACAAAAATGAAAGTTTTTGTTTAAAACAGGCTTGCGAATGCTGATTGTCTTCTGGATTAGGTGGGGTTCACTGTGATTTTTGTGAGAAAATCCACTCCATTCACTAGTTTTGCAAGATCATGTTAGGGCATGACTTTAAAGATGAGGCAAATCCAAAGCTCAGGTGGGCCGCACAACAGGAAACGTTGGAGGAATATGTCTACAGTCAAAATCTTCGTGGTTGATATTTGATAAATTGTTTGGACCATCCAGTGGATCCCACTGCTTCAGATGATTCATATCACTCCACTGGACGGTTAGGATTTAATTATTTGAAGGGGTTAGATTTGTAAATTTTGAGAAAAATATAAAAAAAAATCCATTCAAAGTTGGTTCGCACATTGGAATTAAAGCTAACTCAGTGTTTACATGTTTTCAAATTTGCAATACACACGTGCTAGCTGACACATGTGAATTGATCTGCACGTGAGATCACTCTAAGTTGGGTCGTAGGTTGATCTATGGTTAAACCGTTTAGTGGTTCACATATTGTGTGATTTGGATTTGTTAAAAGTTTATTCTAATTAATCATTCTTAATCAGATGGCCACAATGATTTGAACCTGAAATCAACGGTTGGATCGTCGTTAGAAACACATATAGGAGTTCACTGAGTTTCTAGGGCAATAAGGTGTAGATGTAAGATTAATCTTCTAAATTAATGGTCAGATCATGATATTTCCCTATGAAGATGCATAGAGTTATATGTATACGCATTCACTAGGCCTTCTTTTAATTTTGGAAAAGTAGAGATCCGGTGACTTCGGAAATAAGTTCAAATATGTCATGATGCACGATAGATTTGTTGCGGATCGATCGTACGTAGATTGTAAAGAGGGTTGTTGCATGATTTTCAAGCAGATCATCCAATGTATATGATGTGAAATCTGATGGACAGCGGATCTTGTGAGCTAGGTCCCAATTGATGATGTATAACTCAGTTGTACTCTTAATTCATTGCCTAAAGTTTCACCACGATTGGATTTTTAAAAATAGGTGTTTTGAAGTTCAATATCGTATATGATGGTGTTATGGTCCAATTTAAAATTCAACGATTGGGTAACTTGATCTATAGTAACTTGATCTATGGATCAAGATTACTCCCAACTATTAGATTTAGGTTAGAGCATAGATGGATGGTTAAAAGAAACTGAATTGATGAGCGTGTGTGTTCCCACATACATATATACTAAATTAGATTTTCATAATAACACCAAGGACTTTTGATATTGAGTATCAAAAAGTTCGGGGTGTGACGATAATGAGTGGGCAATCATCTCCAACGACCGCTTTGCTACGAAGCTAGTTGAGAGACAAACGGACGACCACCTCTCCCGCAAACCATGATTATCTTACATAACAAAGGCTAATCATGGACGAAATGTTATTTCTAATTGCCCTCTTATCAGGGAGCAACTAAGCAGGCGATCTAGTATTCGTGCTCAATGACCTTTTTGTCTATAAAGTCTAGTATTTTACCAGATGATAAATTAATTGTCATTAGTTATCGTTTTTTATTTTCTTATTTTCCTCTTTAGCCGATTGTAGTTACATTTACATTATTAATTTTAATAATTTCAACGTAGTTTATTTCTTTTAACTTATATTGTGTTATTATTTAACAGTGTAAGTTATCACTCGCTTAATTAAAAGTTTTTTTCTAAAGGAAAAAAGAACCCATTAAAAGGATGACCCTCCCGTTCGCCAATAGCTTGATTCTGCACAATCGGTGGTTAGATAGACAACCAATCTATATAAATCCGATCTTAATCGGTTTATTTCAACTCTTGGGGTCACAAGGCATCCGGTTCAATTTGAGCCACATTCGGCTCTCACATGCTCAACACACACATATCACATGAATAACTAAAATTTTGCCAAATTTTGATTGTGTGTACGAATCAAAGCTATTATATGGATCATAGGCCAAAGATTACACATCACTGGTCTCTTTGTTAAGTTAGCCTAATGGATGACCAAGAGCTTGAAATGGAAAAGAGTAAGCAACACAAATGCAACCAGCAAATGTCTGTTAGTCGCTGGATAGAATCATTTCATCAAAATGTACTAAAATTACCCTCAAAGGCCCCATTATTTAGACGGTTACACGGGTTACATGAAAGTGGATTGTATGCTGTGACCTCAGTGGTCTGTTGACATCACCAAGTTCTATGGGCCCCGCCATGATGTATGAGTATGTCCACGCCGTGATTGTAACAGCTTTATTACCCAACTCAGACTTGTACTGAAGGAGTTATGGTTATTTTTATGGGATTGGTGACCCATAATGATTGTCAGCGATCTACAGTAAAAATATCGACAATCCATAGTAAATATTAACGATCCACAGTGGATATCGGCGATCCACAGTGAATATCGGCGATCCACACTTAATATCGGCGATCCACAATGAATATCGACAATCTGCAATGAATATCAGTGATCCATAGTGAATATCAGCAATCCACCATACAACATTCATCCATTACAACATTCTTCCATTACAAAAATTTATCCATCACAATATTCATTACATTAATTTATTACAATATTCTTCCATTACAAAATTCATCCATTAACACATTCTTCCATTATAAATTCATCATTTACAATTGTCTTTTAATATATATGCCCCACCTTATAATACTTTATGGATGTGATGAATGAATGAATGTTGACATAGAAGAATGCTATAATAGATGTATGTTGTAAAGTGGATCGCCGAGATTTACCTTGGATCACCAATTATATCAGTGATCCACACTAGGTATCTACGATCCATGGTGAATATCAGCGATTCGTAGTGAATATCGGTGATCCAAAGTGAATATTGGTGGTCCACCATACGACATTCATCAATTTCAATATTCTTCTATTACAAATATTCATCCAATATAACATTCAACCATCTTAAAATTCTTCTATTACAAAAAATCATCCATTACAATATTCTTCCATTATAAAAAAATATCATCCATTACAATAATCTTCTATTACATAAATTCATCCATTACAACATTCTTCCACAACATCCTCCCTTACACAAACTCTCATCATTCATACCCAACCAATTTATTAAAAAAAAAAACTATAATGTATAATATTGAGGGTCAAATATTGCATATTAAACCCCACATATTACCTGATTTTACGAGCATGATACCGTTTAACGCCCTATTTTAATCGTGTTTGTGATGCAAGGTATATTTAGGAGCCTGGACTGAAAAATGGTACTAGAAGCATGGATTTAACGCTCATAAATCACCAAGGCAAGGGATGGACTGCAGGGGACCGAGATCGAAGAATTTGCACGCCTGGGATTTGAGAAAATCTAATATTTCACGCTAAAGAGGCCTGAAATTCATCTAGAATGCAAGATCACAGGGTTCCCACCATGCATTCGGTTCGAAACTTGATATCTGGCCTAAGGACCATAAATTAACCGTACACATCAAATTTCAGCCATTGGATCCTTGTAGAAGTGAGCCAACAGACAGATCAGCCCATGAATCTCTGATTTGGGGCCCACTAGATATCTGGATATGCCTCAATTTTGGTCCCAATCGCTTAAATGAGATGAGAAAAGAGATGGATGGAGCGAATTTCTCACACGCATCACAGTGGACCCCACATGTACATGTGGGAGTGCACAGGCGATGTACTCCCGCACTGCACCAGATAGGCTGCCCGGTCAAAACGGGCGCTGACCTAATCTGGTTTTGTGTACGCACAACGTCTGTAAGGTGCGGACACTGATTTGAGTTGTGGGTCCCACTCATCATCCGGTTTGATGATCTAAACCGTCCATATGCTCCGGAGGGTGACCAAAACCCTGGCCAAGCTTTCCTTTTTAGCCCAGGCACGCGATCACGCGATTTCCACCATTAAACGCAGGATGAACGGCAGCTTGAGTTGATTTAGTGGGCTACGCCAGACCTACCAAAACCACCACTTCCCGACTGATTTTTCGCCAGGAATTCAATGAACGAAGTGGATTTTTATTCCAGAGCTGATCAGGGGCCCACCGAGCATCACAGTGTACTCTGTTTACGCAGTCCCTACGTCCGAAAAATCCAGATTTTTCGGCCGTTTGTGGCCCACTATATTTGATCATCTTGATGATCCAAACCGTCCATCGTGTAGCTTGTCCAAAAATGCCCCAGGGGACGTTATTTTTTTGGAAAAAGTGTGAGGAAAGTAGGGATGTTTCTTCCCGTTTTCCTAACTGCATGCGTAAATAGAGAATCTTTTTTGTTGCGCAAGGAGTTTCAAAGTTGGTTGCTGTGCATACCACCGACTCCACTGCACCAGCCGTTCCATCGTCCATGTTCTCTATATAAAGGAGAGGAGAAGAGAAGGGAGAGGCATTCAAGCCTTGGACGTGGGTGCACGAGAGAGAGAGAGAGAGAGAGAGAGAGAGAGAGAGAGAGAGAGAGAGTAGAATTTTTGTTTTCTTTACTGTTTTTCTTATAATTTTTGAGAGATCTAGCCCAATCATGTCAGGCTAAACCTCTTAGCTAGGGCTAAGAGGTGAAGCTTGTGGCGTGATGGGAAGGATTTTATGGCTTTGATTCATGTTTAGACTGCACTGATGTTGCTTCTAGCTGATTATAAGGAATGCCTCTAGTTTTTAACGGTTTGTTGTGACTGAAATTACAATAGATCTGTGATGGCCTTAAGTATTTCTTTTTCATTATTTGATTGTGAAGTTAGGAAGCCATGTTGTTCACCATTGCCCCTCGAACATGGTTGGATGATGGAATCCTTCCTAACATGGGCATGGTTTTGTGATGGAATCAACTCTAATTCTCATACATCTCATCTCTTGAAAACTAGATCAAAGGATGTTCAGATTGAGTTTTAATGATATATCTTCCAACTCGATGAAAATGGGACTCGAAATCCAGTTGAGTTCATGAATCAAGCGTTGATCTCCCTGATCTCTACAAGTGGATCCTTTGAATTCCTAGTTTCCCACCTTTGAATTCTACAAGTTTTATAGTAATATTTCACCATTATTCCCTCATATTCACTTGATTTAGATTTCATCTTCTTCTAGTTCTAGTTCTGATTGCTTTCAGATTACGTACAAGGTTCAGTCCCTGTGGATTCGACCTCGGTCTTACCGAGATTATTACTACATCACAACCCTATACTTGGGATGTGAACATATGACGCCAAATAAAGCAGAAGGGCTGAAAGTTGACTTTCTTTATTAAAAATATAAAACTTGAAAGACTACACATATAAAAGAAACTATGTCTTAATATCTTAATTTAGCCAATTTCGCACCGACTCATATCTAGAGGTATAGTTGGTCAAGGTTACAACAGTCCCGGATAAATTCTCCCACCACGAAACCGTTTCAACATCTTTCCACTCATAGAGGGTAAGTGTTTATCGCAAGGAGCTATTTCCCCATGGTTAAGAGTATTTCAGCATCTTTCAAACTTTTAGATGTCAATAGTGCTACGTATTGGGTCACTTGAAGCAATATTCTGACTCCATGAAGACGATCTTTCAGTTATGCAAGACAATGTTCTCTTCTGATTTGACATCTCAATCTGTTCTCAAGACTAGAGAACCGTTTGACAGAGTGAAGGGCAGTATGGTATTGCGTGCGGAGGGTATCTAAAGTGGCTTGGTTAGTATTACTTTTATCTTACATTTGTCTTGGTTGTTCTTAACGAGCTCAATGATTTTGATGCCATTATGTCATCAGAACAGAAAAGTGTTAGACCTTACGGAATTCCCCAAGAATGGGTTGAACCAGTCGTAAAACGATGGCTATTTCACACACAAGAGTGTTTGTAGTTTTAAAGGGTTAGAGTTATTGGAGATGTGCAACAATCTCTCCATCCCTTCTCGTAAGACATATAGTCAACAAATCTAACTCAAAGAGAGAAATCACGAAAATATTAGCCCTGTGAGCAGCATCAGAAGCCATAACAAAAGAGATTAATTTATTCAAGAATATTAGAAAAGTTGAAACGATGGGAATAAGGAGGCTCGATGGTCTGCAACGAATTTAATGCATGTGATTTTGTAGTACATGAAAGGATTCTACCTCGCAAAAAGATATTATAGTACATGAAAGATAACATTAGATTTAAATGTAATCATACCAATTCATTTAAAGACACTATATATAGTGCATATTTACTATGGATTGTAAATATTCATTGTGGACCGCAGATGTTCATTGAGGACCGCGGATATTCACTATGGATCATGGATATTCATTGTAAATATATGTGGTCCATAATGAATATCAATGGTCCATTGTTAATATCTGCAGTCCACAATGAATATCAGCAAACCATTGTTAATATCAGTGGTCCATAGTGAATATTAGTGGTCCACTGTCAACATATGTAGTTCATAGTGAATATTAGCCGTCCATTGTTAATATCCACTGTCCACAGTGAATATTAGGGGTGTACATCAAGTCGAACCGAATTGAGCTGGCCTCAGCTCGACTCGACTCAGCCATTAGCTGACCTCAGATCGAACTCGGCTCGACTCGGTCCTCAAGCCTGACTGGCTAGCTCGGATCAGTTAGATTAGCAGCTCAGGCCAGATCAAGCCGAGTTCACCATTGCAGCATTTTCACAAACAATTGGACTACACCTTCAAAATCTCACTATATTTGAGACAGCAGCAATGGTTTTATAGGTATTTTATCAAACACCTTCCAAGCAACATAAAAATCAAGAAAAAAATAATGTTGGTTTCATATACATACCTTCCTTGCCACTAGCCACACTTCTTTAAGTCATTTCATCAAACACTTGGTGAGCAACATCAATATCAAAGTAACCGAGTCACTGAACTGGTTCGATCCGAGTCGAGTTGGGCTGAGGCCAGATCGAACTCGGCTCAAACTCATTTTCAAGCTAAAAAAACTCAACTGGGCTCAACTCGAACTCAGCTTCGAACCGAGTCGAATCGAGCCTTTTCGAGTCGAGTCGAGCGAGCTAACCGAGCTAGCTCGGTTCGTGTACACCTCTAGTGAATATTAATGGGTTACTGTTAATATTAGCATCCACAGTGAATATCAATGGGCCACTGTTAATATAAGCAGTTCACAGTGAATATCAGCAATTGACTGTTATTATCCACCACCCACGGTGAATATTAGCGGGCCATTGTTAATATCAACGGTCCACTGTTACTATCGCAGTCCACAGTGAATATCAATAGGCCACTGCTAATATCAATGATCCATAATGAATATCAATAGCCCACTGATAATATTCATGATCCATAATGAATATAAGCATGCCATTATTAATATCAGCGATCCACAATGAACATCTACAGTCCATGTAGTCCCACCATTCATACAAACAAATAAAAAATGGCACCCCCACACTCCTCTCCCTTTTAAAAGCTCCCACTATTCGTAAATAATAATAATAATAATAATAATAATAATAATAATAATAATAATAATAAATCCACAAAACTTTAAAAGGAACCACCACACCCTCCCTTTCACAAACTCCCACAAGTCATAACCAACCAGACAAAAAACAAAAACAAATATAAAGGGAACCACCACACCCTCCTCTCTTTTACAATAAAAACAAAACTTAAAAAACTTACCTTTGGTCACCATAACTTCTACGTCGTAGATTATGGCCAGAAAACTTCAAAAAACACAATGGTTTTCTGTCTGGAGAGTGTTTTGAGCTTCATCGGACCTTCATCGGAGCTTGTTCAAAGTTTTTCGTCGTCGCCCGAAGATTATAGTGTCCGTACAACTAACAACCTTCAAACAAGCTTCATATTTGTGTGTTTCAAGGAAGTGAAAAAAATGAAGAAGAAAAAGGAAATGACCAAATGGCACTCGTGCAGCAAGGGTCCCACGTTTTGAACCCAACCACATCTTATGTGGGACTCACTAGATTATCATAAAGCAAATCCAATCCATCCATATGGAAGTGATTTTAATTTCATGACATCGACCCAAATTTGAGGGAAAAATTCATCATAAATGGACCACATGAGAGGAAACCATTTAAAATTAATGCAACACGTTAGTATAGTTGTGAGTCATAGAGATCTTCAAATAGAAAAGTTGAAAAATCCTTATGTGGATTCAGGGTTGTCCAATTAAAATGAATGGATCGAATTGGCTAAGGGGTTGGTTAACTCCTTATTTTTTGTGGGCCCACCCCACTTTTTCAAAAAATCTTTCTCCTCCTGATATAAGAGGCCGCTGTACGAGTAGTAGTTGTAGTAGATGGCCATTTTCATCCTTTAAAAAAATTTTAAAGAAGTACCCTCAAATAGAAAAAATTAAGTTAAAAAAAAAAAGAGAAAGACGAAAGTCAGCACCACGGAATATCACAAGGCTATTGGATATATATATATAGATATATATATATATATAGAGAGAGAGAGAGAGTATGCTCACCTGCGCACCTTTGTACATGTGTCATGGGCGTCTAATCCGAATGGTCCATGTGATGCGGAATCCCATGAAACCCCAAGGATAAATTTTCACCTCAATCTAAAATTCTGGTGGGCCATTGCAAAGAAAAATGCAAATCGAGGGAGGAAATTGTTTTATTTTTCATGTCCCACCAAAGCTTTGGATCAAAGTAAAAATCGAGCCCAGGGGTTTCATGAGGTGCTGCTTCACGTGGACATTGATATTTAGAAATTCATCAATGTGAGCTCCAGTAAAGTTGGAAACGGATTGGCTACTCCCCCTGCCACCAGCCAATGGCTGGTGGTCGGTGCTCTGTGGGACCCACCATGATGTATGTGTTTCATCCATACCGTCCATCTACTTTTCCAGATCATTTTATGGAATAAAACCAAAAATTAGGTGTATCCTAATCTCAATTGGACCACATTACATGAAACAGTGTTGAATGAGAGTCAACCATTAAAAACCTTTTGGGGGCCATAAAAGTTTTGGATCAAGCTGATTTTTTTTCCCCTTCATCTATGCCTGTATGACCTAATAAACATATTGGATGTCAAATAAACAGTATAGTGGGCCTTAGGAGGATTTTAATGGTGGATATCCGATCACTATTGTTTTCCTGTGGTGTGATCCACCTTAGATTTATATCCCTCTCATTTTTGGCATCAAGCACTAAAATGATCTATAAAAATAGATGAACGGAATGGATGAAACACGTACATCATGGCGGGGCCCACATAGCACCGACCACCAGCCACTGGGCTGGTGGCAGGGGGAGTAGCCAATCCGTTTCCGGTAAAGTTTAGACAGGTAACACCTAATCAGCTTAGTTTTATAATGCATGTCAACCAACCACCATACTATGCCAGGTAATTAGAAGACTATGAAGTCAAAAGCTTGCATTCCCTATCAGAACAGGAAAGAATAGTTATATAATACTCAGGCACAGTAGGATCCTTGATACACATGCACTCAGATTGTTTTAGAACCAATTCACTAATTAAATCAGATTGTTTGAATAACCCTAATCTCTAATTCGTGGACACTTATTTGTTCAAATAAAACCATTGGATATTTTATAACAAGTCAGCATTTTAGGAATCCGGATGGACACGAATGGCGCCCTGTCGCTGCCTGGACAGACTTGGTCCAGCAAGTGGCTCTGTGGGACCCACCATGATGTATGTGTTTTATCCAGGCTGTCCATCCATTTTGAAAGATTATTTCATTGAATGAACCCAAAAATGAGGCAGATCCAAGGCTCACGTGGACCACACCAAAGGAAGCAGAAGTCATAATGATACCCACCGTTGAAACCTTCCTAAGGCCCACCGTGATGTTTATTTGCCATCTACAGGTCACATAGACATGTATGAAGGGAAAACACAAATATAAGCTTGATCAAAACTTCTGCGGCTCCTAAGAAGTTCTTAACGGTGATCATTTAATCCCCACTATGCGGTCCACTTTAGCCTTGGATTTTCCACATTTTTAGGCTCATACCCTAAAATGATCTGAAAAAATGGATGAACCGCATGGATAAAATCCATACATCACGGTGGACCTCACAGAACTCCTACTTGGATCGAGTCCGTTCGGGCAGGGGGTAGGACTAGAGCTAGGCATTTCAGATCCGATCCGGTGGATCCGACCCGATTTGAACCGAACCGATGGTCTGGATCGGTGCGGATCAAGTAGCTCCATCTAGATCCGAATTCTTTTCGGATCGAATTTTCAGATCCGATCCGATGGATCTGACCCGATCCGACCCGATTTGAACCGAACCGACAGTCTAGATCAGTGCGGATCAAGTAGCTCCATCCAGAGCTGAATTCTTTTCGGATCGAATTCGGATTAGGCCTAATCTGACCCGATCCGGTCCGGTATCCGACCCGGTTGGATCCGATCCAACCCGGGATCCGATCCGGACCTATTCCAACAATCAAATTCCAAAACAATATCCAAAAAAAAAAAAAAAAAAAATCATCTCAGCAATCAATCTCTCGCACCCAAATCACATTAATTCAGAGCAGAATTTTTTTTTTTTTAAATCAAATCAAATATCAAAAGAACCCGAACAGGGACGGCAACGAAACGATACTCCCATCAATCTACAGCAATAGCTGAGATAGAGAGAGAGAGAGAGAGAGAGAGAGAGAGAGAGAGATCGTCGTACCGATGGAGCATAGACAGCTCGACTGGGTTTCCTTTCTCCATTTTGGGCGGAAAGCAGAAGAGAAAAAGACCCTGGAAAGGAAGAGAGAGAGAGAGAGAGAGAGAGAGAGAGGAGAGAGAGAGAGAGAAGGAAAAATATTGAAAACGGAGCTTGCTTTTGTTGCTTTTCTAGTATGATACGTTGTATATGATCATCTCTCGCATTGTTGATCAAGGAATTGTTTGATAATTTAAAATAACCTGATAGTTAATATGGAGGCACTTCGAATTTATTCATGAGGCATGGATTAACTCAAATAAATCTGTAAAAAAAAAAAAAAAAAGGTTAAACCAACAGTATATATATATCTATCGTATCAAAAAAATAAGATTGATAAAATAATCTTAACTTCTTAAAGCTAATAAATTTTAAAAAAAAATAAAAAAATTATGATCATCTAAAGTGATTTTTTTTTTCATTTTTTTTAGTTAATCATATGCATGTATAGGTTTATTATTGTCTATGTATCAACCATATCATATTTTGTGAGTATAAGTTTTTGGTCATAGCTTATTTATCTGCATAACATTTATATATAAAAATATTTTTATAATAAAATTACTATGAAAGCATTTAAACAATAACTCTTTATTATGCAAATACTATATTACATTTTTATAGTATTTGTATATTTTATAGTTATAATTATTTTTAAATAAGCAATAGCTGAAAAGTCAGTGCGCGTTTGCGTTTGTTTATCAACTACATACAAGTGTGAAAATGTGAATAAGCCCAACTCGAGAGAATATAGCCCAACCCATGATAATAAGTCACACGATGGACCCACTATTTAATCACATTAACATGAATAGTATATAACATTTTTCTAGATCATTACCAATTGGCCGAATATATTAATATACGTGTAAAAGCCACTTTGATTATATGATCATAACTAGAGTTGGGCAGAATCTGACCCAATCCAACGAATCCGACCCGTTCCGATCTGAACCGAAGGCTAGGATCGGGTCGGATCGAGTAGGCCCACTCAAATCCGACCATACATCGAGTCAAGTTCGGATCAGTGGCCAATCCGGACCGATCCGATCCAGGATCCGATCCAATCCGCACAATGTTCATTTAACATCGTTTCCTGTAATGTTGTCCACTTGAGATTGGGAAATACCTCAATTTTGGTTTAATACCATAAAATGATCTAGAAAAATAAATGGACTGCATGAATGAAATAAATACATCATGGTGGGGTCCACAGAGCACCGACCACCAACCATTGTCCGGTGGTGGGGGAAGTAGCCCATTCGTCCGCTCAGCACATCGCTCAAGGTGCATCGAGCACCAAGCTTTGACACGAGAAAATAGACGTGCATTTCGTGCGAAAGCCTTTCGCAGGAAGTTCATGCGCAAGGATGCTATGTGAGGTCCACTTCAATGTATGTGAGAAATCCATTTTGTCCATCTATTTTGTGAGCTCATTTAAGGACATGCCACCAAAAATGAGAAGGATACAAAACTAAAGTGGTCACACGAGAGGGAGAATTGGGGAAAGAAATTCCTATCGTTGAAACTTTCATGGGCTCCACCTTGATGTTTAATGCTATCCAATCCGTTTATAAGGTCATTCCCAATGGGATGAAATGAAAAAACCAGAAAGATAGCCTGATACAAAACTTTTATGGCCACAAGAATGCTTCAACGGTGCTAGTTGAATTCCCACTATTTCTTCTTGTGTGGCCCAGTTGAGTTTTGTATCCATCTCATTTTTGGTGGCACGTCCTAAAATGAACTAGCAAAACAGATGGACAGAATGGATTTCCCATATACATTGAATTGGGCCCCACATAGCATCCTTGCGCCAAAACTTCCTAGGAAAGGCTTTTACAAGAAACCCGCGTCCTAAGAAAGGAAGTGGATTGACAGGTGTACCACACACCAGGCCAGCTGGTGAAATCAGCAAGTTCTGTGGGTCTCATCATGAGGTATGTGTTATATCCAAATTGTCCATCCATTTGGCTGGCTTGTCTTAAGGCTTGAGCCGAAAAATAAAATAGATCTAAAGATCAAGTGGACCACACTACAAAAAGTAGTGGGGGTTGAACGTCTACCATTGAAACTCTTTTAGGGGTCACAAAAGTTTCAGATCAATATGAAATTTGTTTTTCCTCGTCATCCATGCAGTTGTGACCTTATTAACAGATTAGATGGAAAATAAATGTTATGGTGGGCCCTACGAATTTTTTAACGGTGAAAATCATTTTTTTAAATTTTTGAAAGAAATAATAAAAAACATAAGATTTGATCCAAACCATACCCAACCCAATCCGACTCGGTTTCCCTGATCGAGTCGGACTCGGTTCGAGTTAGGCTGGCAGTGCAATGGATCGGATCGACTCAGAGGACCCGGACTCGGTCCCGGATCGGATCGAGTTCGGGTTAGTGCATTGAAAATTTCAGACTGAGTTGAGTTGGACCCAATTCGGTCCGACTCGACTCGATGCCCACCTATAATCATAACTATCAGATTGGTGGTTTAGGAAATGAAAGATCTTTATTAAGTATTTTAGGGAGGTCAAAACATTAATGTGGATTGTCCATTAGTTGGGGCCAAATATGATTGCCCATCCCTCTCAAATCACTTTGATCAGATGATCCTAATCATTGGATCGGTGATTTATAAAATGGAAGATCCATATTAATTATATAAAGGGGTCAAAGCATTGGTATGAGATGTTCATCAGGTGGGAGCCACTTTTATTTACCTACCATCTTAAATCACTTTAATCGTATGATCATAACCATTTGATTAGCAGTTTGGAAAATCAATAAACCATATTGAGTATATACAAGAGAGGTCTAATAATTGATGTGGACCTTCCATCATGTGGGCTCAACTTTTAGGTACTCATCCTCGAATCATTTTGATAAAATGATATTAACCATTTGATTAGTTATTTACAAAATGGATAGTCCATATTGTGTATAATAGAATTGATTGTCCATCTTGTAGAGACAACCTTAAATTATGCATATCTCTCAAACCACTTTAATTAGATGATCTAACCATCCAATTAATGGTTTGAAAAATGAATGGTTCATATGAAGTATGCTAATAGGTTTTATCATTAATGTAGACCGTCTATTATATGTGTAACGGCCCACGCCCACACTGTACGATATTGTCCGCTTTGGGCACAACCCGCACGGTTTTGTTCTCGTGGTCACCCTAAAAGGCCTCATACAGTATAGGGTGAATCTCCACATATAACCACCATTACTTCGGACAGCACTTCCGATGTGGGACAAGCTCAACCTCCCATTGCGTACATAGTAGCCTGCCAGCACAGTAGTCTGTCAACCACTGGTAGCTTTCCCAAGCCCTTAGGCCCCACCCACATCAGTGTCCGCCCACATGTGCAACAGTGATGGGGCGTCACAATATCCCCCACCGAGGGCAGAGCTGTCCTCAGCTCTGATACCATTTGTAATGGCCCACGCCCACAGTGTATGATATTGTCCGCTCTGGGCACAGCCCGCACGGTTTTGTTCTCAGGGTCGCCCCCAAAAGGCCTCATACAGTACAGGGTGAATCTCCATATATAACCACCATTACTTCGGACAACGCTTCCGATGTGGGACAAGTTCAACCTCCCACTGCGTACACAGTAACCTGCCAGCACAGTAGCTCGCCAACCACTGGTAACTCGCCCAGGCCCTTAAGCCCAGCTCACATCAGCGTCCGCCCACGTGTGCCCGCCCACATGTGTAATAGTGACGGGGCGTCACAATATGGGTCCCACCTTTGATTGTACATCCCTCTCAAATCACTTTGATCATATGAGCCTAACCATTGGATTGATTGTTTGAAAAATGAATGGTCCATATTAACTATAATAGAAGGCCTAATCATTAATGTGAACTTTCAATCATGTGGGGCCCATCTTTGATTGTCCATCTGTCTCAAATCACTTTGGTCGAATGAAGCTGATTATTTCATTGGTAGTTTGAAAATGGGTGTTTCATATTGAGTATAATAGAGAAGCTTAATCATTAACGCAAATCATCCATCATGTCGATTTTATCTTTATGTGTCTATCCCTCTCAAATCACTTTTATCGAGTAAACCAAGCTATCAAAGTAGTCATTTAGAAAATGAATAGTCATATTAAGTAATTAAAGAGGTCTAAGCATTGATATGGACCTCTCATCACATGCGACCCACCTTTAATTGCCCATCCCTCTCAAATAACTCAGATCGAATGATATAACCATCTAATCAGTGGCATGGAAAATGGACGATTAATATTGAGTGAACTAAGGAGACCTAATTATTAATGTGGGCTATCCATCATGTGAGGCCCACCTTTGATTACGCATAATTCTCAAATCACTTTGATTAAACGAGCCAATCATCATATTAGCCGTTTTGAAAGTAAGTGGTTCACAAAAAGTATCCTAAAGAGGTTTAAGTATTGATGTGGACTGTCCATCATGTGTGCCCACCTTTGATTGTTTGGATTTTCACTATTTTTTATTTAAAAAATATTTTAAAAAAGCATATAATTAACTTATTTTGTCACTTGCTAACCTTTAACACTTGATGTTATCTTATACGTGGGTGTTACCGGTATAGAACTGTACAAATTTGATTAATTAAAAGTGGGAAGCTAACAAATCTGCCCGATCACTTAATCCTTGAGTCTAGCCTCATGAATTATTTATATAAGGATCAAATATATTTCACCTATCACCGACTAATTAAGACAATTATAACTAGATAACAACCTACCTAAAAGCAAGACAACTATGGGCCAGATCTTGATTAACAAACCAAACTGACCTAGTTACTCTTTTAGCCTAAGAACTAATGGTTTAGGGTGATTAGGATCGGATCACCATTTTCGTTAATTGCAAATATGACATACTATGAACTTAGCTAATCCAAGCCCTAATCATCGCGCATAAGAAATATTGCTACCCAATTCATTATAAAAATACATTGATTATCCAAACAAGCTATATACCATTCGTTAATGGGCCACAAAACCTGAAACTATATAAATATGTTCGTCTTGGTGGGCTTAACGTCCATTATGGGACACCGAGCTGAAATTGCATCCCGAATCGCTCAAATTGGACTTACATGACCAATGCTTGGGATGTATAAATATTCCTGAAATTAAACAGGAGCTTAAGTTAATTGTCCCATATTTGGTCTTTATCAAAGTTGTGACTTTCGGACCATTATATTGCAGTCAAATTTAGGGCAACAACTTAAATCAATATCCTACACATATCTATATAGTCTCGACCTCGATCGACGGTCAGTGGCCATCAAACATAATTAGGATCATACCCATTGATCGTCAAATTTGAATGTCTGAGTGATCATTTTCATACATATATCACCCGTAAGTTCACCTATCCCATAACTTAGATTGACCCGTACACCTCCTTATGGGCCCTAATGGTTGGAAACAACCTCCTATTGGGTTAATATAAGAAAGCCTATAGGGCCAAAAGTACAACTTTTTGCACTATAAATACATTCCATTTGGGCTCCCTTTCCCAAATATGAATTTGCTATAGTTTGAGAGAATGCGAAATAGAAAAAAAAAAAAAAAAGGAAAGAAAGAGAGAAATAAGAAGAGAGAGGGAGAGAGAGAGGGAGAGAGAGAGGGAGAGGGGGGGGTGATGAGGGTCAAATATTGCATATCAGACCCCAGTTATTGCACGATTTTATGTAAATCATAACGCCTAATGTCATAATTTAATTGTGTTTTGTCGCAGGATGAAATAAAAGCGTGGATTGAAAAAATGATATTAAAAGCATGAATTTGACGCTCCAAAATTACCAGAGCTCGGGATGGACTCCAGAAAACCAATAATGAAGATCTTACACGCCTGGGATCTGAGGAAAGCAAGCCAAAGGGGCCCGAAAAAGGTCCAGAATGCAAGATCACATGGTTCCCGCCATCCGATCAACTCAAAACTTCATACATGTGATGGGGGCCGCAAATTAACCGTACATATTAAATTTCATCTACTGAAGATCTCAGGAAGTGGGCCAATGGACAGATCAGTCCTCGTGGGATTCGACCTCGATCTTACCGAGTTTATTACTACATCACAACCCTATACTTGGGGAGTGAACAAGTTTTTGGCGCCGTTGCCGGGGACTGTTTCGGTCCAAATTGAATTTAGGATTCTCTCTTATCATAATTCATAGCTTAGGATTTTACTAACTTAGAATTCTTTTCTTTATTTTAGAAATTAACCTATTTCCTATTTTGTAGGGTCCTGAGATAAACTTCTAATTTGGTAATCCCTTTCTAAATTCTTTACTTTTTCTAATTTTTATTTTTAGAATTAGGTTTTTACTTTTTAGAAATTTTCTAATTCTAGAAGTTCTTTTGAATTTTTAAATTTTCTATTTTTAGATTTAGATTTTTCTCTTAAGTAACTTTCTATTTTCTAGTTTTAGAAATTTCTTTTTCCTTTTTAGAAACTCACTTAGCTATTTATTTTTAGAAACTTTCTTTTTTAGAAATTAACCGTTGCTTAGGATTTTTCTATCATTATTTTAGGAAACTTGATTTGTTGTTGTTTCTATTTTCAGGAATTGAGGAAGAAAGCTACTAAGTGAGGAGGAGCTTCTTAAATCTTCTGACATCAATAATCTCCTTTTTCCGGATTCTTTCTTCCCATTCTTATTTACATAGTTTTAACTTGTTTTAGAATATCATAGTTTCTAGTTCTAGTTTTCTTTCTCTTAGGTTGTTACTTAGTTTATGCTAGGACGTAGATCTCTAGATATAGAACTAGCGTCTTGTGATCCTGAAATAGAAAGAACATTCCATAGAAGATTGAGAGACATCCCAGTTGAAATGGCGAACGAGAATGAAGTTAAGGCGCTTAGGGATTATTCAGCCCCTGTCCAGTTTAATGCACCTTTATGCATAGTGTTGCCAGCCACAACGGCAGCACACTTTGAACTTAAACCTGGGGTCATACAATTGTTGCCCTCTTTCTACGGTTTAGACAAGGAGGACCCATATCATCATGTGAAAGAATTCCTAGACATTTGCTCTACCTTTCGGTTCCAAAACTTCTCAGATGAATCAATCCGTTTACGCCTTTTTCCTTTTTCTTTAAAGGATAAGGCAAAAGCATGGTTGAATTCTCTAGAAGTTGGGTCTATCACTACATGGGACCAACTGTCTAGGAAGTTCTTAAACAAGTTCTTCCCTGTTCACAAAACTAATGCCCTCCGTAGAGAAATCACTAACTTCACACAAAAAGAGGGCGAGCACTTTCACGAATGTTGGGAAAGATGGAAGGACTTGCTTCTTAAATGTCCACACCATGGTTTTGAGAAGTGGCAACAAGTGCAATACTTTTATGACGGTTTGACACCCCAAAATCGTCGCATGGTTGACGCCACTAGTGGAGGGTCCTTCATGACCAAAAGCGATACCGAAGCGTGGAAATTCTTTGAAACCTTGTGTGAAAACTCCCAGCAATGGGACTATTCAGATAGAGGTGAAAGAAGTCCTCAACCACAAAAGAAAGGTGGTATATATGAGATAGGAGTCACGCCTGATCTCTATGCCAAGATTGATGGCCTAACAAAGAAGGTTGACGCTCTGATGTTGCATAATGGACCTCCACAAACAACTCAAGCCGAGGCTTGTGCCATATGTTCTAGTCCTGCCCATCCTACGCAATCTTGCCCATCTGGTGCAGCATTTCCAGAATTCCTCTCTGAACAAGTTCATGCTTTGAACACCTTTCAGAAACCTGGGAATGATCCTTACTCGAACACATACAACTCAGGGTGGGCTAGACATCCAAATTTTTCTTGGGCAAAGGGACCACAACAAGGAGGACCATCTGGAAATCCTCCTATGCAACCTCAACAGTTTCCGCAATATCAACAACTACCTGCACAATCAAGGAAACCATCTCTTGAGGATACACTCCATCTTTTTATGCAGAGCTCTCTCCAATTCCAAAAAGACACCCAACAAACCTTACTAGCCAACCAGCAAAGCTTACATGCAAATGCGCAATCCATTGCCAAGCTGGAAGTACAAATGGGTCAACTAGCTGCCACATTGAGTGAGAGAGAGAAGGGTAAGTTCCCTGGCCAACCTGTGGCTAATCTAAAGGGACAGTATGAGATTGGCTCTAATTCCAATCAAGGGCAATATCATGAGCAAGCCAAATCAATCACTACCCTTAGGTCGGGCATACAGATTAACAACAGAATAGAGATGCCTAGGGATGAATCAAATTCTAAAACAGAAGATCAAGATGAAGCAGAGAGTCACACCAATGCATCCAAAGTCCAAAAGATCTCTGACTCTCCAAGAACCACGGATGTGCCACCTTACGTGCCCAAAGCACCCTTTCCTCAACGTCTGGCACCAATGAAGAAAAGAAACAACTTTGATGAAATCCTGGACGTGTTTAAAAAAGTGCAAGTCAACATCCCGTTGCTTGACGCTATCAAGTAAGTCCCTGCTTATGCTAAGTTTCTTAAAGATTTATGTACTCAAAAGCGTAAGCAGAATGTTCATAAGAAAGTCTTCCTTGCAGAGCAGCTCAGCTCCATGATTCAACATAACACCCCTCCTAAATTTAGGGATCCAGGAGCTCCCACCATTTCTTGCGGCATAGGAGATCATAAAATCGGGAAGGCATTACTTGATTTAAGGGCGAGCATGAATTTATTACCATATTCGGTTTATGAGCAGCTAGGACTTGGTGAGTTGAAACCGACTAAAATAACGTTACAGCTAGCTGATAGATCTGTCAAGGTGCCCCGGGGTGTTATTGAAGATGTGTTAATCCAAGTTGATAAGTTTTATTTTCCAGTGGATTTCATAGTTATAGATACTCAGCCTGTCCAGAGTCCTCATAGTCAGATCCCAGTCATTTTAGGTCGTCCATTTTTGGCCACATCTAATGCTATTATAAATTGCAGGAATGGAGTTATGAAGTTGTCATTTAGTAACATGAATATTAAACCCAATGTCTTTAATGCAGGACAACAATCCGCAGATTTGGACGACATATTTGAAGTGGACATGATCGATAGTCTAGTGCAGGACTCCTTCCTCAATTCTTTTGAAGATCCACTTAAGACCTGCTTAGCACAACATGGCACAGATTTTGACATAGATAGTCCCATCCACGAAGTCAATGCACTGCTCGACTCTACTCCGATATTGGAGACTGAAAAATGGAGAGCGAAAGTGGAACCTCTTCATCCCTCTGAGACTTTTCCTGACAGTACAGTTTCTAACTCTGAGAAGGCAAAAGAGAGCAAGTTGCTTAATGTTCTTCGAACATATAAGGCAGCAATTGAACGGAAGATAGCAGAAATACAAGGAGTGTGCCCCACTGTATGTAAGGATCATGCTGTGGAAATGTCACGTAAAATACAAAGGAAGCATGATCCTAACATGGAAGAAGTTGTTCGAGCAGAAGTCCTTAAATTGTTTGATGATAGTGTCAATTACCTCATTTCAGATAGCACAGTTCATGGGAACTCGCATCACTTGTCTGGGATTGGTTAACCACAGTGTTGAGGTAAGTTCTTTGGCAGACCCTGGTCTTCAAGATTAGTTAATTCATGGTCCATTCTTGTCTGGCTGAAGACGTTAAACTTAGCGCTCCTAGGAGGCAACCCAGCATTTCATTCTATTTCTTTTTCTTTGTTAGTTAGTTCAATGTTTGTGGGCAACATTACTGCAAACTCTCACGAGACTACAACTCGTCCACTAGGGGTAACCTAGGGGTTTAAAGGCTTGTTGCATACGCTAAATGCAATCGAGAGCACCTGCGAAAGTGGTATAGGTAGGATCTTTTATTTTACTGATTTCTCTCTTGTGCTGACCTACTTTTACGTTGATATTTTTGGGAAAGCCGCTTGATTCTTCATCCAGGTACTATCTTTCCCTCACTCCTCTTTTCTTTTCGTTGTCTCATCTGCATCGCATGCTTATTTCTTTTACATTGAGGACAATGTAGATTTTAGGTTGGGCGTGGGAGATTAGGTTACCTAATCAGTATTTTCTTGGTCTTGAGTAAAATTGTGAAAATTTTAAAAAAAAAATTCTGGAAATTCTGTTGAATTCAAAATGATTTTGAAGGATAGTTGTGATTTTGAAATTACAAGATACAGAATGTGAGTAATTTATGACTCTTGGATTCAGTTGTCTGGCAGATTTCACACTTAAGTTTGAGTTGTTAATCCATGATTAGAAGTTGTAAACATTGATTGAGCCAGGATTGCACATATCAGATCTCACTTACACATTAAGTTTTCAGTTCGATATTAAATGGTAACTTGGTAATCACTAAGCATGAAAGAAACCAACCTAAAAAACAAAATTTTTAGCATCAGTTTATAAAGAAGAATTGAAAGAGTAAGTCGCATAATCGTCATCATAGGTTTGCTCCCTATAGATGAAGATTCGATTCCCCATAATTGACATGAGAAAAGAGTTAGGCGACAAGTTTTCACCATAGGTTTGCTCCCTATAGGTGCGGATTTGATTCCCCTCCTTGGCACCACTGTTTATAAAGGAAATCAAAGGCTGATAGAACGAAAAGATGATCTAAAATGCTAGTGTTGGTTTCAGGTTTGGTTGTCACGAATTACTAATGATATCATGAAATTGACAATTGGATCTTTTAATGATTCTAAGTCGAGATCACACTATACACTCATGGAACTCAATGTTTAAAATTGTTCTAATTAATGGATTAATATTTTGAACTTGATTATGAAGTTTACTGTAAGCTTGATTTCAGGAGAAAAATCTTCTCACCATTCACGAATTTTAGAATTTTCACATCTCAACTATCTGTTCACAAGTCACTTGAGTTTACAGGAATTGTCTTTTATTTCTGAAATTATTTTTCGCATGTTTTGCTCGGGACTAGCAAAATGCTGGTTAGGGGTTGTGATGAGGGTCAAATATTGCATATCAGACCCCAGTTATTGCACGATTTTATGTAAATCATAACGCCTAATGTCATAATTTAATTGTGTTTTGTCGCAGGATGAAATAAAAGCGTGGATTGAAAAAATGATATTAAAAGCATGAATTTGACGCTCCGAAATTACCAGAGCTCGGGATGGACTCCAGAAAACCAATAATGAAGATCTTACATGCCTGGGATCTGAGGAAAGCAAGCTTAAGGGACCCAAAAAAGGTCCAGAATGCAAGATCACATGGTTCCCGCCATCCGATCAACTCGAAACTTCATACATGTGATGGGGGCCGCAAATTAACCGTACATATTAAATTTTATCTACTGTAGATCTCAGGAAGTGGGCCAACGGACAGATCAGTCCTCGTGGGATTCGACCTCGATCTTACCGAGTTTATTACTACATCACAACCCTATACTTGGGGAGTGAACAGGGGGGGGGGGGGGGGGGGGGGGGGGGGTTTGAAGCTTGTTCTTGTAGGATTTTCTCCAATCAATCCCTTGTTGTTATCACATCTTCGGTCAAATCCACCTCCACTTGCTATTGGAGATAAGAATTAAATCCAATCATTTGATTTAGCAAACTAAACGTAGATTCCTCATTTATAATGAGTTTTCATGAGTTCTGATTTAATAATTGATGATTTGTTTCAAAAACCATAACCCTAGTGTGATTAGATCGCATAATCCTTTCATAATGCGCAGATCATTCTTCTAGGTTTCATTTGATCAACTCTTAATGGTGATAGATAATGATTTTAGTCGTTTATATTATCCATATGCTTTGATTGTTTTATTATTGTAACTCTAGTGTTACGTGTTATTGGTAATCAATACAAGCTTAGACTGGCTTGTACCATCACTGAGATGTTTTAGACCATTGGGCGAAAACAAAATACGTCACATTTTTTTCATTTTTGACATGTGTATTGTGGCTGGTGAAATCCCTATTTGAATGAACACCACCATTGAAATTGTTCATTTTGAATATTAGCTATATATTTTTGGGTTTATTTATATCTGCTTAACTTTTAATGTCATTGATTAAAAGTTACTCTGATAATTGATCATAGGTGAATATTAACTAGATCGCGCTGGCACGTGGGAACTTGCCCACGTGCTTTTTTGTTAGGTTTACAACTGAAAATTCGGAATCGAAGTCTCCATACTTGGGTGTCGAATTTTGGAGCATGATAGTAAACATGCAAAAATGTCACTTATATGTATAATCATATTTGCATATGTAAATGGCATAAACAAACATCATTTATTAATCCCAATTATAGGCCATGACAATTATTTTTTTTTCCTCGGCTCTTTTTTATATATTTGCATATGTTGGGATTATTTGTGTCACATATGACAAATCCGCACTGTGATATCGGAGACATTAAGAGTGCGGACACCGTGAACATTGCGTGTTAGAGATCATGCTTTTTTTTATTTTCAGACCTAATATATAAGTAAATGAGCAAATAAATTTTAAAATAAAAAAGATAACCAATGGTCTATATTCATTATTCAACCTACAAATTAGGTAGACCTACCTGACAAGTGGACCATCATGATTATTTTGACTAGACGTGTTTATGGTAGTCCCCACGTGATGAGTGGCTCTGATCATATACGCTTGTAATTTGACAACCTTTTTCTTTGGAAAAATGATTAAATGTATTAATCTAATTGATGAAAATGATGTGTGACGTCCATGATGATAATTAGATATGAAAATCAGGCAAATCCACTCATTAAGCGGGCTAAACCATTGCACTGACTCATTTTCTTCAATTTGTTGGAAATGTCATTTCTTAAATCTGGACAATAAAGCTAAAAAGTCATTTTATCATGAAATGAAAGGAAAATAAAAGTAGCAGTTCTAAGAAATTTAAATAAACAAACAACAAAAATATTATTATTGTAAATGTCATTTTTAAAATTTATACTTTAATGAATCCAAAAAGGCTTTAATCTCAATTTTCATTTCCACTGTTAGCAATCAATTTTAAACTGACACATGTTTAACTGTTGAAAACGTGGTTGTTAGGAAAATATTAGTTAGACTTGTGTGAGGCGTATGTATTATAAGTTTGAGTGTATTGCACTATTGAAAGTTGGAACAATGTTCAATCTGTAAATAGCCACAATCAAGGAACCATACTGAAGCCATGTTTATTCTTCTAAATGATTGAAACCATGCTAACATAATTATATATTATTCATTTGAAATAAAAATGTGAGATACACTTTTGGCCATGAAGCATGCCTTCTCAAATACTATATTACAATAGGATACATTAGGATTCTAGCTATTGGATAAGCGATATTTTTGATGACCCAAGCTGTTCATTTGACGGGTCTTATGGCAGAAGAATACTAGTTACCCATAGAAATTTTTAAATAAAAATATTTTAACTTTTTTATTATTTAAGTGTTAAGTATATAATACATTGTTAATGGAGGAAAAAAGGTCAAACGATCAAATGATTATAACATTCCAACCCAAGAGCCTGAGTATTTTGCATACCCCATCTAAGTGGAGATCCATCATATAAACAATCTTTATCACTAAAAGATGGTCAACTTAATAGCTAAAATCTCGACGTATTCTAGCAATACGTCTGGATGTATTTTGACAAACCTCAACAAACAATGCTCAACTCACAAGAGATGCAATCCCCATAAAAATATTCTCACCACATGCAGGATGTACTACTTTAAAACATGTGTGAGGCATCTAATCCATCATTAGGTAGACACCCCAATTCGGATAACCGTGCATAACAATTTGACTCGTTTAATGTAAATGGTCAGTGTGTGGGCCCATTAGCCTCTTGGGCTTTTAATGTGTACGCTTAGATTGTGTTTTAGGCCCATAGTTATATAATTTTTTTATGTTATTTAAATAATATGAGTATTTTTATAATTTTCAACAGCTTGTAACACATTACTGGAAATCCTAATATAATTAATATGTGGAGATGTGTGGAGGCTCATCTCTTAGAGTCATTCCACCTCATTTCTTTATCGTCTCTTTCTTCTTATTTTCTTCTTTATTTCCTCATTTTTTAAAATTCATTTTATAAATTTATAAAGCCAATTATTCATCATAAAGGCAATACATGTGTGTTGAACATGAAGACCTCTGGTTTGACATTTCTAGGCTAGTCCACCTAAGAATGAACAGGCACAGTTTCTCCCTATATGTAAACACCCCACAAAAATTTGCAGATAATACTTCACAAGATCATAATAAACTTTCAAAATTGATACCCAATCGGTCCAAAAAAGAATCACAAACGGAAATAAATTGCACCGAGAAGATACTCAAAACCAATAAGAGACAACTAATAGTCCAGATTTGCCAAAAGCTCCTGCTGGTAACGTGTCACTCCCCAGTTTTGTCAAGCTGTGGGCATCGAGGTGACAAAATTACTTCAAAAAATGTAAAAAATTACTAGTCAGAATTCAATTTTTGCTAGTATAAAATGTTCACTTATTAGCTCACGACAGCTCTTATCACTCAAAGGACCTCAAAAAAAGTAAAATCAGGCCACATCAATATCGCTAAGAATCTCTTGATGGTCACCTCTATAAAAATCTGGCTCATATGCCTTATTTGCAACACTTGAGCTTTGTCAAAGAAGATACGAGCTTTGCTTGTAACACTTGGCTTTATTTAGAAATGCTTAGGAAGGTTCAAAGGAGGGTCTATGAAAGTTACAAAGAATTTTATAGGCTTGAAGATATTTTTTCCAAGCGATCTCCTCTACGCCAGAAAGCTGTCGGTTTCAAGAAATTTAGCTGATCGGCGGAATAGAGTTAGAATCAGGAATGCCCGACTAGCTCTTTCCATATAAAAGTGTTTGGCTTCATTTTCTCTCTCTCACATCTCCACAAGCTCACATCAGCATCCCATACATAACATTCAAGCATTATACTCCTGCCACTTTTATTTTTTATTTTTATTTTATTGTTTGTCCACTATAATATCGGATGTAGCCTTTTCTATTAACACTCTTCAAATCCTCAGAAAAATTCAAATTTTGTAAAGTATAGACTACATTTTGTGCGGACGAAAAATGGTGCATAACCCATTTGTTTTATGTCGCCAAGGCCCTTATAATTTTCGGTCGTAGACCAGCCGTAGAGTGAAGGGTCTTCATATTCCTCGACTCTTAAATGATTTTATGGTGTCTAGCTCCAAACAAACCAACTGTCACCCTCGAGTCAATACCACCCCATCTACGTAAAGAGCAAAACTATAGAAGTAAGCTAGCCTACTTTGTGCAGCCAGCGTTCACATCATGTTATCTTAACAACAGGCCTACCTTATACATAAGCTTATTACGTACATGTTTGCTAGGTTGCCATGCTGTGTGTAAGTGTGTGGGGATTAGTAAAAGTTCATCAATAAACTATACGTATGCAGAGGTGGGCATTATTACTATGGCTTCAGAGCACCCAAGTTATGCTTGTTTCACGTACACGTTATAACTGCACTAGACCCAAGCTGTTAGTTTTAAGGTTTACTTTTTAATAAGTTATATAAGAAGATGATAGGTTATATATCAATAGAAGCTAAACTATACAAATGTTATAATGGCTTGCATTTATTAGAAAAAAGAGTTCATTATTCTAAAATTTAAGAGTATCTGTTAAAGAGATCTTTAACCATTAACAATAGAGAATACCTAATTTATGGTTTGGATCATCATATACATGTGTCATTTGTAACAAGATATCTCAATTGAAATATTTCAATATCTGACAAACTGCATTAGACCAAACATAGCTTTTACATTAGAAGGGCTAAGTAGATATACACATAACCCTGGAAAAGAGTATTGAAATGTCTTATATAGGATTTTGATATACCTAAAAGGCAGTATGACCTATGGTTTGCATTATAATGGTTATCATACTATATTATGAGGATATAGTGATGCTAACTGGATCATTGATTCAGATGAAACAAAATCCACTAGCTGATATGTCTTCACTTTGGGTGGAGGAGTAATCTCTTGGAAGTCTACCAAGCAGACATCTATTACTCGGTCGATTATGGAATCCGACTTTCTTATCTTGGAAAAGGCTGGATCAGAAGCTGAGTGACTTAGAAATCTCTTGGTTGATGTACCATTGTGACCAAAGCCTGTATTGGCCATGTCTATCCATTTTGATTGTCAAACAACTATAACAAAAGCAAAGAGTAAAATATATAATGAATAACAAACATATTAGACTAAAAAAACAACATAATGAAACACAGGTTGCATGATGGAGTAATATCTATTGACTTTTTGATGTCAGAAATGAATCTGCTAGATTCTCTGACCAAATGACTATCTAAAAAATTAGTTAATGATACATCGAAGGGAATAGGGTTAAGCCTAATATATGATCTGCTAATGTTAGCAACCTAACCTATACAAGTGGAGATCTCTTGAGATAAATTTAATTGGTAAACAGCAAGACACGAGGTACATGATTGCACTAATATAAATGAGTCCCTTCTATGGCGTAGCAGTGCGACTTATAATGTAGAATGATTAGTTTTCGAAAATTTTAATGAATCCATAGTCGTATATTTGGTGGTATATACAGTTGCTCCATACACTTGATGGAATTCGCTTATATGGGTGTCGAGGTGGAGGTTGTTTCTTATGAGAATATAGGCGAATTCTCTAAAGCACTTATAAAATCCAAGTAATGGTGTATAGCCAAAAAGCATTGAACCACAGAATCACTTACAGAGGAAGAGTTGTATGAGTGGCATGTGTTTGTGATTTATATAAAAACAATTTAGGTTTAAGAATGTGGTGTCACCTGATTCTTGTAAACATGTCTTGCTTATTTTAATGTCGATATAAGTTTATGGTAACATCGATACCATTGCACAACTATTACACGTTAACGCGAAAGACTTTTTATTTTAAAACATGTGGGGGAATGCTATATTTTTTTTTCAAAATATATATAAAAAGGGAAATTTTAAATATTTCAGTTTCCCTCTAAATTTAAAATTTCTTTTGTTTTTGAGTTATGAGTTTAGTCTCACATAGGATTTGCACAAGAAAGTTTTCTTGTATATACGATATGCTTTTTGCCTTGAGGTATGAACCCTATCTAGGAGACATGTGAATTTAGTCTTGTGGGGGGATATGCTAATCTATACCATTGACCAAACGTGCGTGCATGCTAAGCCAAGCCTAAGTCTGTGCGTGCAAGCGTGATGGGTCGGCCCAGGTCTGTTGCGCAGCACGCCAACAACGCAGTGAGCCTAGATCCAATCTCAGGCCTCACCCACAAACGATAAACAGGAAGAAATATAAACTAGAAACAAATCAAAGCAATCCAAAAAAAACCACAAGACAAGATATATGTGGAAAAACCTAAATCTAGGGTAAAAAACCACGGATGCAAACTTCCACTATGAAGAACGAAGATTACAAGGCAATATACTAACCTCTCCCTTAGAAGTACAAAGAAAATCCCTTGCCCACACCTTAGAATTATTTCCCAATATTCACCTTAACCCTAGAATAGCCCTAGGGACCCCAAGTTATAGTTTTAGTAACTTCCATTTCCGCATCCCAGTTGCGAAAGGACTTGCGACACGAAATCTGCGAAACTCCTTTCTGCTTCCCAGTTGCGAAAGGACTTCAGACACGAAATTCGTGAAACTCCTTTTCGCATCCCAGTTGCGAAAGGACTTGTGACACGAAATCCGCGCATGTGGCTCCACTTCTCAACAATCTCCCACTTGGAGACACATCGTCATAAACCTTTGTCTTCTTCATCTGGAGTGCACCACCTCCCCGTCTTCAAGCCTGAAGACCAATCAAAGCTGAATAGATCTTCAGCTTCTCTCGTGTGATCGCCTTGGTCAACATATCCGCAGGATTCTCACTTGTATGAATCTTCTCCAGAGCAATCGATTCATCTTCCAGTAACGAACGTATGAAGTGATATCTGATGGCAATATGCTTGGTCCTTGAATGAAAGGCTGAATTCTTAGCCAAGTGTATTGCACTCTGACTGTCACTGTACAGTTTGCAATCTGCTTGCTTCTTACCCAACTCTTCCATGAAACCTTGCATCCACACCATCTCCTTGCATGCTTCTGTAGCCGCAACATATTCTGCTTCTATTGTACTGATAGATACTATCTTCTGTAACTGAGAGACCCAACTGACTGCAGCACTACCCAGAGTAAAGACATAACCTGTAGTGCTTCTCCTGCTGTCAATATCTCCTGCCAAATCTGAATCCACGTAGCCTTGTAGCTTGATTTTCGATCCACCATAGCACAGCCCTACATCCTTAGTACCTACCAAATATCTAAGGATCCACTTCACAGCTTCCCAATGTTCCTTCCCGGGGTTGTTCATGAACCTGCTAACAACTCCCACTGCTTGAGAAATGTCTGGCCTCGTGCTCACCATAGCATACATGAGACTCCCAATAGCTGACGCGTATGGGACTTTAGCCATGTAGTCCCGTTCCTCTTGCGTCTTTGCCCCTTGCTCCTTAGACGGCTTGAAGTGGTTGGCTAATGGAGTGCTAACCGGCTTAACGCCTCCTATATTGAATCGGTCAAGTACCTTGGCTATGTACTCTGCCTGTGACAAAACTAGTTTCTTGTTTTCCCTGTCACGCTTTATCCTTATGCATAGGATTTGTTTTGCAGCTCTTAAATCCTTCATGGAAAATTCTCTAGACAGTTGTCTTTTGAGATCTGAGATGTCCTTCATGCTTGAACCGGCCACAAGCATATCATCAACGTACAGAAGAAGAATAATGTATGACGTATCAAACTTCTTCAAGTAACAACAGTGGTCTGCATGACATCTTCTAAAGCTGTTTCCCGACATGAAACTGTCGAACTTCTTGTACCACTGCCTCGGGGCCTGCTTCAGGCCATATAAACTCTTCTTCAGTCTGCACACCTTGTTCTCATTTCCTGGTGCCACGTATCCTATTGGATGATCCATATATATCTCTTCTTCAAGGTCCCCATGAAGAAAGGTTGTCTTAACATCTAGCTGCTCTAGATGTAAGTCCTCTATAGCCACTATACTCAAGACCATGCGAATCGTAGACATTTTCACCACAGGTGAAAATATTTCAGTGAAATCTATACCTGCCTTTTGTTGAAACCCTTTCACAACCAGTCTAGCCTTGTACCATTTTGAACAATCGTGCTCCTCCTTCAATCTGTAAACCCACTTGCTATGAAGAGCTTTCTTACCCTTAGGTAGAGTGACTAGCTCCCATGTACGATTAGACTCAAGAGAGTCCATCTCCTCATCCATGGCCTGCTCCCACTTAACCCTTGTATCTGATTGTAATGCCTCTTCAAAATACTCTGGCTCACCATTATCTGTCAGCAGTAGAAAATATAATGAGGGTGAATATGGAACCATGGGTCTCCTCTCCCGAGTAGACCTCCTCACAACCGATGTATGTGGCTCTGCCTCATAATGCTCCTGTGTATGATCATCCTGTGACGTTGTAACACCCGTGTCCGGTAACTCTTCCAACTCTACGAATTCCTTTTCTTCAGCCTTATTTTCCTGCACATTGTCCTTATGCATCACTTTTTCATTGAAGATTACGTCCTTACTTCTGATGATTTTTCTATTTTCTGCATCCCAAAACCTGTAGCCAAAATCATGTTGCCCGTAGCCTATAAACGTGCACCTCCTGGACTTCGCATCCAACTTGTTTCTGTGCTCTGCATCAATGTGAACATATGAAGTGCAACCGAACACTATGAGATGTGCAAGGTTCACTTCTTTTCTAGTCCACACTTCTTCTGGTAGCCCACCATCCAATGGTGCTGAGGGAATTCTATTGATGAGATATGCGGCGGTATTCACAGCATCTGCCCAAAATGTCTTGGGCAACCCCGCATGTAACCTCATGCTCCTAGCGCACTCAAGGATGGTCCTGATAATGCGCTCAGCCACACCATTCTGCTGCGGTATACCTGGAATCATTTTTTTATGCTTGATTCCACTTACTGCACATTACTCCTCCAACATCTTGTCACAATACTCTCCCCCATTATCAGATCTGAGACATTTTACTGTTTTACCTGTCTCATTTTCTACCATAACTTTCCACTTCTTAAATACATCAAATACATCAGATTTGTGCTTTAAGAAATAAATCCACAGTTTTCTACTAGCATCATCAATAAAGGAAACAAAATAACGTGAGCCACCAAGAGATGATACCTGTGCTGGTCCCCACACACCAGTGTGTACAAGCTCCAAAAGATGCGTCTTTGGAGTTCGTCCCGTCTTCTTGAAACTTACCCTCTTCTGCTTGTCATACACGCAGTCCTCGCAGAATTCCAAGTTAATAGACTTCAGCCCTGGTAGTTTCCCTTTTGACAATAGCACTTTCATCCATTTCTCACTCATATGTCCCAACCTCTAATGCCATAACTGCTCATTCACTCCAGTTGATACGACTGCGAGTAAACTATACGATCCTGAAGTCACGTACAAAGTACCTTCTTTCTTGCCTCGAGATATCACCAAGGCACCTTTTGTGATCTTCCAGGAATCACTGGTGAATGTCGTCACATAACCGGTATCGGCCAACTGCCCTACTGAGATCAGATTCCTTCTCAAAATCGGTACATGTCTGACATCCTTCAATTTCAACGTTGTTCCGTCTTTCTGAATTATATGAACGTCTCCTTTTCCAACAATACTGCACGACTCATCATCACCCAGGTAGACTCTCCCAAAGTCACCTAACACATAATCACGCAGAACTTCCTTACATGAAGTGGCATGAAACGAAGCACCCGAGTCTATAACCCAAGACTCATTCCTCGCATCAAGAGACAAGATCAACGCCTCTGTATCACTCTCCTCTGATAGATTCACTGAATCCTTCCCGCCTTAAGAGCTTCCTTCTTATTTCTTAAGTGCCCAACAATCACGTTTCATATGCCCCTTCTTGTCGCAATGCCAACACCCGTCTTTATCTTTCGGTCCCTTGGACTTCTTCCTCGACTTAGAACGCCCGTGTTTATTGCCTCTTTTGTTCAGCGATCTTCCTCTTCCTTCAACGTTTATAGCATTCCCTGAATCCCCTGAAACTCCTGATGCCTTCCTTCTAGCTTCTTCGCTGAGAATTAGACCGGCTACATAATCAAATTTCAATTTTGTCGACCCTGAAGAATTGCTCACAGCAATCACTAAACCATCCCAACTGTCTGTCAAACTAGATAAGATCAATAACGCCCTGACCTCATCCTCAAAAATAATGTCAACGGATTCTAACCAGCTCGTGACTGTATTGAACTCATTTAGATGTTCAGCCACGCTCCCACCATCTGACATCTTCATGTTGAATAGCTGTTTCATAAGATGAACCTTGTTGGATGCTGAGGGTTTTTCATACATGGTGGTTAGGGCTTCCATTAATTCTTTTTTAGTTTTTACCTTGGATATATTGAAGGCGACGCTCTTAGACAAAGAGAGTCGGATCGTTCCTAAAGCCTTCCTATTCAGTAAAAACCATTCATCATCTGTCAACTTTTCTGGTTTCTTCTCTTTTCCTCCTAGAGGAATATAGAGGTCCTTCCGATACAGATAATTCTCCATCTGCATCTTCCAGAAGGCAAAGTTTGAACCATCAAACTTCTCGATTCTAGTTTTCCCTTCTTCCGTCATCGCTTCCAATAGAACTAAACCAATAGCTCTGATACCAGTTGTTGCGCAGCACGCCAACAACGCAGTGAGCCTAGGTCCAATCTCAGGCCTCACCCACAAACGATAAACAGGAAAAAATATAAACTAGAAACAGATCAAAGCAATCCAAAACAAACCACAAGACAAGATATACGTGGAAAAACCCCAATCTATGGTAAAAAAACCACAGATGCAAACTTCCACTATGAAGAACGAAGATTACAAGGCAATATACTAACCTCTCCCTTGGAAGTACAGAGAAAATCCCTTGCCCACACCTTAGAATTATTTCTCAATATTCACCTTAACCCTAGAATAGCCCTAGGGGCCCCAATTTATAGTTTTGGCAACTTCCCTTTCCGCATCCCAGTTGCGAAAGGACTTGCACGAAATCCGCGAAACTCCTTTCCCCATCTCAGTTGCGAAAGGACTTGCGACACGAAATCCACGAAACTCCTTTCCGCGTCCCAGTTGCGAAAGGACTTGCGACACGAAATCCGCGCATGTGGCTCCACTTCTCAACAAGGTCATGGCTGTGGGTGCAGGTGTACTCGCAAGGGTGTATGTATGGGTACTCACAGGATTTTATTTTGTGCAAGAATATATTCGCATTTACGCTTTTTGTTTTGAAACAGAGAGATGTTGATGGTCGGTTGGTCGCACCTGTTGGGTTTAAATTCACCAGACCAAACCCTTTCTAAAGGGTGCTTAATGCACTACTTCAGAGTTTATACAAAGACTTCCATTCTGTTTTAAAAAACATGAAAATTATTTATATTCTCATGTGAAAAACTCTCTCTGTTCCTTTTCTATTTTACAATTTTTTTGTTGCTGAGTTTGTCGTTGAGTTAACTCAACACTTTTCAGTTAAATTGCAAGTGGTTCGAGCACATGTGCAGTGAGTGCACCGCTGGAACCGGGTCATAATCGTTGTATCCTGAGGGTCGATTGCTCTGGAAACCTGTTGCACTTGGGACATTGTTTAGGGAGTGCAAATTTGATTTCAAGCCAAGTGACTCATGTCACGCCTCAACTCAACTCTATAAGTTTTCTATCTCATTTATTTTTTCTTTTTCTTTTTTCAATTTTTAAATGGTCTATTTGATTCAACCAAATATTCCAACTGTATGAGCAATCAAATGTGATCCATCATGGTGAATGATTTAGATCAATAATCAAAACTTCTCTATTAGATTAATCTACTGGTTAGAAGCATCCGATCAAAGAAACTTCTAAGAGAGATGAGCAATCGATGTTGGATTTCACATGATGAACAATCTAGATCACCCATACTAGGGATATGTAATTTAAAGGTAAGCCCACATGACGAACAGTAATTAGACATTTCTTTGTTGTACTAAATATTTATAAACTATTTCCTAGCAATGATAAAATTGTTTAAATCATCCAATCAAAATGGTTTTTAGGAAGGATCAACAACAAAAAGTGGGCCCCACCTGATGAACAATCTAATCATTGATAAGTCAGTATGGATTGTCCTATCAATAATTAATTAGTTAGGATCATTACATTGGAGGGTTTTAGAGCGCAATCATGAGGTGGGCCCTAATTGTTGGACGGTCAAGATCAATGATAAAACATAGCATTTCGCTATTATAATCAATATGGTCATCTATTCATTAAGTACTTAAAATAATTCCATCGAAGGTGAATTGCCTGATGGATGGAGCAGATCCATCATTGGACCCATTTTTATATTATATTTGATATAAACCATTAACTTTGAGGACCATTGATTGGATACTTTAGCTGGACTTGTTATTTTATCTCATAGAAAATAGATTTGATTAGCCTAACCAAATAGTAAACTTAGAAAATCATGAATTTAATAAGCAATACCCCAAACGAAAAGATAACAATTTAAGGAATTTTAAATTCAGGAATTAATTGACTAATTCCATATATCCAAATAGGCCCAACAGTCTCTGCAACTAGGATTGTGTGTAGCCTACATCACTGAGGTGGGTGCTGTGTGCCGCTGGAAAATCTCTGTGGGCCCCACCATGATGTATTAATTTTATCCACGCCATCCATCTATTGTGCCACCTCATTTTAAGGCACGGGTCCAAAAATGAGGTAGATCCAAAACTCAGGTAGACCACACGATAGGAAACAGTAGTGATTGAACGCCCATCACCTGCTGCATACAATACGTGTTGTAAACGATTCTGGTCCCAAGATGAATTCGAGGTGTAGACGCGGCCCAGATAATGAGTGGACAGACCTAATCTTTTGGCCAGGCCATTGGTACAGTCGTCCCTACCTGATATATGGCTTGAAATTCCTGCAATTGGGCTGGGTTAGATGCTAGCCTGTGAAGGTCGGTGTTGACTATATCCATCCAACAGACTTTTGAGGACCACAGATGGGTGATGAAATGAAATTTTGATAGACAGTACTCAATGTTTGACTGGTGTAAGGGCCGTTGATGAATGAATGAATATCAAAGGTCCTTTATCCCATAAAATAAATGATCCACACCCACACCGTCCATTTGATAGACAATTTGTTGGATTGATTAAAGGTAGATGGGGGCATCGAGTTGAGTCGGACAGGATTGGGTCCAACTCGACTCGGTCCAAAATTTTCAATGCACTGATCCGAACTCAATCCAATTTGGACCGAGTCCGGGTCCTCTGACTCGATCCGATCTGTTGCACTGCGGGCCTGACCCGAACTGAGTCCGACTTGGTCAGGGAAACCGAGTCGGATCGGGTTGGCCACAGTTCAGATCGAATCTTATGTTTTAATTATTATTATTTTTTTGAAAATTTTAAAAAAGTATGATTTTCACCGTTAAAAAATTCGTAGGGCCCACCATAATATTTATTTTCCATCCATTCTGTTAATAAGGTCACAACTACATGGATGAAAAGGAAAAACAAATTTCATATTGATCCGAAACTTCTATGACCCCTAAAAGAGTTTCAATGGTAGACATTCAACCCCCCATTGCTTTTTACAGTGTGGTCCACTTGATCTTTAGATCTGTCTTATTTTTCAGGTCAAGCGTTAAGACTAGCCTGCCAAATGGATGGACGGTTTGGATATAACACATACCTCATGATGGGACCCATAGAACTTGCTGATGTGTCACCAGCTGGCATACTGCGTATACACCTGTCAATCTTGCTTCACATACAAAAGTTGAGAAGGGTTATTAAAACATTCATAATCATTTTTTGGGCCCACCGAGGTGTGGTTCACAAATCCAAACCATCCATTATATATGTCACACTTTAATGAGGGGTAAGACCAAGTTTCAGTTACATCCAAATTTTAGGTGGGCCCCACCAAGTGCTTTTATATGTTTTAGGAATGTCTTCACATGATTTTAGATGGTATGGCCCACCTGAGTTCCGTATATGGATGATTTTTGGGATATCCTATAATTTAAAGGGGACCCATCAAATTCACAGTGTTGATGTTCGACACGCATCACGGTGGGGCCCACACAGCTCAACCTCATGGGAAGTTCCCATGAGCTCGACCGCATAGAACCATTTCCCGTCAGAGCTCGTTGCTCGATGCTTAAGGCTCGGTGCTCAATGCACCTTGAGCCATGAGCTGAGAGGATGGGTTGGCTACTCCCCTTGTCATAGCCAATGGCTGGTGGTTGATGCTCTATGGACCCCACCATGATGTATTTATTTGATCCATGTCGTCCATCTATTTTTCTAGATCATTTTATGGTATTAAATTAAAAACGAGGTACATCCCAATCTCAAGTGGACAACATTACAGGCAACAATGTTGAATGAACATTATGCGGATCGGATCGGTCCAGATTGGCCATTCATTTGAATTCGACTCGATGTACAGTCAAATCTAAGTAGGCCTACTCGATCCGACCCAATCGTGGCATTCGGTTCGGATCGGATCAGGTCGGATTCTGCCCAACTCTAATTAAAGGGTGAAATTATTACTGTAGTTATAAAAGGAATAAATCCACCAAACATTTAACATATCTCCTTAAGGGGCCAAGGAGGTGATTGTAAGAAGTCGACCCATTTTAGTGAGCCATTCGGTCTAAGTGGATTGCCTGGTTTGCCACACACCACCGACCTCACCAAGTTTTATGGGCCTTACGATGATGTATGTTTTATATTGTAACGACTCAAAATTTTTCGTACAATGGCTCGAGTACCACCTCGACTAGAAATCACTTAGGATTAAATCCTTTAGAAATTTGACAAAGTTAACTAAGTGCTAAACTAGATTCGCCATGAAATCCGTTGGAATCGATTTAAATACGATCAGCAAGACCCAAAACTTGTAGAATCATTGACGCTAGGTTACCTTAAAGTCTAGGATCAAACTCATTACCCGACTGCTCTCGGGAACACATTGAAACTCCGTATCAGGTTTAGACCGCACATCGGGAGTCCGAACATTACGAAGTTAAGGACTTAAGACCGCCTCACTGGGCTTGACAACCATCTCGAAAATCAAATCCAGACAGTGTCCCACGGCTGTTCGCTCGAGTCCGGAGCGAGAGAGTGTGAAAACCCTTATTTTCTTTACAAAATAAATATCTTGAATAGTGATCTGGCACGTGTCGCTTGCGGACATTTTGTAAGCAACCAGACCGTCAGAATCTGACCCAAATACACCCTCGGATCAGGAAAATTTTCATAAACATTTACATGTACTTGAAATTTCGGATCGAGACCCGCTGACCGTTGAACTGAAATTGGTCCGCCACGCGTGATCTGGGAATCCGACTGAAACAAAAACTTAACTTTACCTGGATCCAGCGTCTGTGAACTTAAGTCTGACTTTTGGCTCAAGGAGGCCCGCCAGAAATCCTCCGTTGAGCTGAAACAATGCCACTTTGGTTATAACCTAAGTATACCTTGACCTTAAGTCTATTTCAAAGAGTTTTTAGGCTATATAAGGACCTTAGAACACCCTCTCTCACAGCCATACGAATTTGGGAAAAACCCTAAGTAAGAAGAGAGAAAAAGAGAGAAAGTTGAGAGTTGTGGGAGAATCTCCCTGCTACTGTTTCCTGCCACTACACAAGCTGCACCACCCCTTTCTTGTCGCTTTTCCGGCGATACCGACTTCGTTTCTAGGTAAGAAACTCTAACCCTAATCTGATTTGGAGTTGTGAGGGTTGTAGGTTATGAAATAGCTAACCTATTCCATTCTATAGATTACCGAATTGCCGAATACGGAAGCCTAACAAACCTAGCTGATTCGTTACGATTCTACGGTATAAGGTGAGGACTTTAGGTGTATAGGTTATGGTTTTCAACGCTTTCAATGTCAGATAATGATAGATTCATGATCTGCATGTAATTGTACATGTACAAAGTGCTGTCTGTTTTCCATTTCGATTAAAAATGTAAAATATGAAATTTTACATACTCTAGGTATACGTAGAAATACCGTATACGTATAAATTTTGGAAATGTGTTTGCCATGATTATTTGTTGTATGAATATATGGTATATGGATAAATACTTATTTGGCGAAAGGATTCGCCATAATACATGTTTGCTAATATACACTATGTATGTAGAAAGTACCGTATATGTATATAATTTGGAGATGTGTTTGCCATGACTATTTACTGTATGAATATGATATACGTGGATAAAATACTCGCTTGGCGAAAGGATAGCCCTAATGCATATTTTACTAACATACATCATGTATGTTGAAATAGTGTATTCTAAGTGTTTGTGAAAATGCTTGTGAGAGTAAGTGCTTAGATGTTAGGGCCTTAGGTAGGTGTTGAGATGGGGTTCTCAACTACCTTAGAGACATGTATAATTTCCCCCATGTGGTTGTTTACTCTAACCACTTACTTATGAAATATATGTGTTTGTATCCCTATTTGTATAGTGCTTTATAATATGCTTTATAACATGCTTTGTAACATGTTTTATAACATGCTTTATGACATGCTTGTTAACATGCTTGAATTGCTTTGTTTATTATGCTTTACATCATATGCTATGAGTAAGGATTGATTGAGTTTGGGACTATGTCTATAGTCCAGACATTTGGTACCAGACTTGAGATCATGGTTGAGATTTATTTCGCCACGTGAGATGTGTTCGACGAACCCGAGTCGTACTTCGGTTGGCGATAGTGGTTGGCCACACGAAGTGCTTCTGCGCTTCATATCATTCAACTTGTTGTGTGCTCGAGCTAGCCGAGCACGTCAAGTAACCCGTTATGTCTTATGTATGTTCACCATGTTTGGTCGCTACTGCTTGAACCTAGGGTACCAAACTTACTAGTGGGAATCCCGTTAACCATGGTACCTCGATCCGCTAAGACTCATGAGCCGGGCATGGTGGTATGGGACACCGTAATCGAGCTGTCGGCCTACAATGGGGCCACGTGCCTCCCCGTATGACCAGTGAGCAACCAGACTCGTGAGCCGATTATGGTGGTATGGGACACTATATTCGAGCTGTCGGCCTACACTGATTGGTGACGAGCCCTCTGCAGTGACCTCGAGCATACTCTGAATTTGCAGTGAGGCGACGAGTCTTGCCGCAGTATATAGAGTATGGACTAGGCCTGTATCTGTATAGTGATGAACCGTTAAAAAGGTGATGGGGGAGTGGTGTAACCTTTGTGCGTAACAGCCCTGATAGCCTTTGCAGTGACCTAGAAAACACACCATCGTCTGAGATTAACTAGAACTGACGACCCTAGAGTGGATCATGTTTGGGAATGATACAAGGGAGGTACCTTAGTTTCCCAATACTGCTGTTTGAAATGGACTAATAATTACTCGGTAATCATGCTCATCATCGCACTGCATGTGCCTAGTAGATGTGAAGCACTGAGGGATGAACGCATTCGCGAACGTAAGATGGTGTCGCATGAGGGTGGTTTGGCAAGGGCATTCATCATGTCATTTCATATTTGCATTTAATAAGAGTAGTTAGGATTGTTTGATTATACTACTTTATCATTACTGCTTGACTGAATTGATAACATGTTAACCTATGCTTTATTGTTCCACTGAGTTAGCTACTCACTCCCACGTTACGGGACGGTGTTGTACACACCAACCAGACTCTGTCTCAGGTATAGATGGTACGTCGGTTCAGGAGGCGGAGCTAGACTACGATGAGGACCAGGACGAGTTCTCATACATGCAGTACTCTGACGGCTTGCTTAGGCCGACTGGATCGCGGGGATTTCAGGATCTATTTTTAGTTGTATTTTGCCCTTTTGATTTAGAAACAATACATGTATATGGGTACTCAGTTAGTGTTCATACTCTAGAGTTCATGATGGTTTTGTTTCCTCACATACCTTATATATACAATTTCAGTCTTCCGCTTGCCTTTATACAATTGATCTGGAGTATGAATTACTATTTTGGTATAATCTCACTCATGTTTATTGCTCTAACACAGACAACATTTAATCATCATTATCTATGTTGCATAAGTGATGCGTTGGAACTCGAGAGTTGAGTTCATACTCGACCCCCGAATTTCAGGGCGTTACATATATCCACATCATACATACATTTTGCGGGATTATTTTACGGCATAGGCTAAAAAATGAGGCTGATCCAAAGTTCAAGTGGACCACACTGCATAAAGCAATGGGATTGAATGCCTACCATTGAAAACTTCTTGGGAGCCAGTGAAGTCTTGGATCAAGCTGATATTGTGTTTTCCACACCGTCCATCCTTTTTTTTCAGCTCATTTAAAGAGTTTAACCCTAAATTGAAGCATATCTGTCACGCCCTAAACTCGAAAAATGGGCTCACAGAATTCTCGATCGCCGAATCCGGTGTCGACAGCCTCCGTAGTACCCCATTTTCGGCTCCCAGCGCCCATACGCCAGGTTCCGATCCTGGGATCCTACAAGGAGGATTTTTAGTGCAATTTTTTTTTTAAAATAAAGGAGCATAACCATAAGTGTACCCAATTCACAAAGGCAACATCATCATCACATATCCACTAATATCAAAAACTTAAGTACAATACATGAAAGGAAAATACAAGATAGATATCAAAAACTCCAGAAGATTTGTCACACGCTCCTGCCTCAACTCAACTGCGTCTTAACGCCACCTGCACGCATCTATCGTGCATAAGCTTATAGAAAGCATAAAGGGTAGTGTACGTGTGTGCGCAACGTAGGTGTCAAGTATACAATACAAGCCCATAAATCATACAACGTCGAAAATACTAACAAGTTCATGGGTCAGACGATATCAGAGTAACAGAAATATTGACAAGTCCATGAGTCACACAATATCAGAGTAAGTAGAAATACCGACAATTCCATGAATCATAAAATATCGAAGTAAGAAAAATACTAACAGGTCAATGAGTCATACAATATTAGAGTAAACAGAAATACTAACAAGTCCATGAGTCATACAATATCAGAGTCGATAATGCAGATCAGCTATGCAATGCGGTGTCGTGGTAAACCAAATGTCATGTGATGGGAATACAATGCGATATGCGGTGCAAAAGAAATGACCAAGCTAGAGTGTGAAGTCGAGATGATAGTACATGGTATCGCAGGCTGTGACGTCCATCACAACGAGCTTCTATCCAAACCAGTTCTATACCTAAATTTGGATAGCTAGACTCAACGTGGTAAACTCCTGATCTCAGGTTGGTCACATACCTAACTGAAATCATGGCCATTGCGAAAGTGCACGTAATGATCTAATTGCGCACCATCAGCCCGAGTGGATAGTGAATGAATGAGTCAAATGCTGAGTACGCAGTTCCTACTCAATAAGTCCACATATCAGTATCATACATCACTGGGATCATCACCGGGGTTTAGTACACTCTACGCTACTTGCCTCCCCATCAAGCGCACAACTGTGTAAGTGAAAGAGACCTCACTATCCGCCTACTAATATCGGCCCGGCTCATCGATAGCGGACCCATTTATGAGCTGGTCAGATTCAGCCTAACATTGTCTACTCCCTCAGGTGGGTAAGGCCACACCCCCTTCCAACTGACCACGTCACAATGGAAGACGCGGCCTACTGGTATACGGCCCTCATGCGCTCATGTATTTCCACTCGCGCTAGACGTTGGAGCGTCCTCTGGTACTAAGAGGGTTTAGAGAATTTCACCCAGAGACACCTATAACACCCCATGTAGAAAAAGATTTTTGGTGTCCCATCTGGCCATCCACGATATGTCTGTGGAGGCTACGGCCCTAATGTCGCTAGGGCGTACGGTGGTCATATAACAAAATGCGAGATGCATGAGTCATACCATCCAGTCATGCATCAAACCTGCGCATACCATGCGCTCATGTGGGGTAACTCCATTTCACAAGGAATCCCATAGTAAATTAACCCAATGGCACATGTTATGATCAATCACTCCTCATAACAAACATACATATGATGCATATGGGCATGTGTCATGATGTAATAAAGTATATAGGCATGATTATCTGATAGGCAGACAACAATACTCCACAATCGACCATCACCGGCTTGTCACATACTACGAGTATAAACTAAACGATGCGCTCCTTCTACGACTATAGGAGCCTATGCGGTATGTCTTACATTAGCCTTCCCAGGCTCTGCATGATCCAAGACAGGGACGACGAGTCTAATCCATACGTCGAGATAGGTTCTACGTAGTGGATGTACCAAACCTCATACTACATATTCTTCTATCTACGGCAAGGGGTGACGATGTACTAAGCAACGGATAGCCTAGATGATACACTAATGTCCAAGATGGACCTCGCACTTGTCTCAACAAAGAGACGGATGGTGCAGATGATATGTACATGTCATGAGGTCCTAGTAAATGGGTACAAGGGTAGGATGTACCTCTCGTGATGAGTTAAGTGGGTATATGACAAGGTGAGTTCACAAGGTGAGCTAACAGGGTGAACAATTGGGCTTCCTAAATCTCTATATCATGTAATAAACTGGACTTTTCTATGGGAAGCCCAATACGTACACAAAGTGGGTTTTGGTGGAGTACCTGCACCTAGGACTATGTGTCCTTCCAAGCAGATTGGCTAGCCCGCTCAACACCTATGTGGGCCTTGCGTATGGTCACTAAACTTGGGCAAAACATGCATCTAGATGGGCCACCTTTCTATGGAAGGCCTAGTGTGAACACAAGGCGGGCTTCAAGATTTGGGCAGTACTACAGGGCATGGCAGGAAGCACCATTATTAATGGAGGTCCAACAGTTTGGGTTAGCCCACTAAAGGAGATTAGAATGGGCCTAACAACGGGCCCTAAGGAGAGTTACAATGTGGACATTTAACCATCATTACTCTTACAATGTGGACATTAAACCATCATTGCTCCCAAGGCATGATTGATTTAATTATCAACTAGGAACATGGATAGGCATCATAAACGTCATTACATATATCCTGGTGGAATCACACATCACAATGGGCCTCATATACACCACATTGGGCCTCACACAAGGGCTTTATATACATCGCATTGGGCCTCACTCATGGGCCTCATATACATCACATTGGGCCTCACTCATGGGCCCCAAATAAATCACAATGGGCCTCATACTTGGGCCTCAATACATCACAATGGGCTGCATCACATGGGCCTAATACACATCATAATGGACCGCATCACATGGGCCAATACACATCACAATGGGTCGCATAAACATCACATCGGACCTCATCATACGAGCTTCATATACAATACATCGGGCCTCATCATATGGGCCTCATATACAACACATTGGGCCTCATCATATGAGTCTCATATACATCACAATGGGCCACAACAATGGGCCTCATATACATCAAAATAGGTCGCATCACATGGGCCTCATAACATCAAGTGGGCCCACCGTCCTAGTTGGACTATCTACACCATTCACCTATTTTTAAAGACCATTATAGAGCATTACTCAAAAAAATGAATCATATCGGAAGATCATGTGGACCATACCACAAATAACAGTGGAGATAATGATTTTCACAGTTAATAATTCACAGGGCCCACCATAACGTTTATTTTCCATCCAATCTGTTCATAAGGTCACAAAAACCTAAATTAAGAGGAAAAACGAATTTCATATTAAACCAAAATTTATGTGGTCCCAAACGGGTTTCAATGGCAAACGTTTAATCCTCTACTGATCTTTGCAATGTGGTCCACCTGATAGACAGATATGTCTTATTTCCCGTCTTTGGCCTTAAGACGAGCTCGCAAGCGGATGGACGGTTGGGATGAAACACTTACCTCAGGATCTGACCTACAGATCTTGATGACGTGAAATACAGTAGCTATATTGCTGTTGGTAGGCTGCTGGCCCACCGTCCAGGAGATGGACGGCTGGGATATAACACATATCTCACGATCAGACCCACCTAATTGGGCTGCTGGTCCACCGTCCAGGAGATGGACAGCTACGATATAACACATATCTCATGATCAGACCCACCTAACTCACTGACGTCAAACAGATGAACGGTTGAGATGTAACACATGCATCATGATCAGGCCCACAGAACTTGCTGACGTTAATACAACAGCTATAGGGTTGGTGGTCCCCACATCCTTAGATGGACTATTAGGATGAAACACATACCTCATGTGGGACCCTCAGAGCTTACTGACGTCAATGCAGCAGCTAGATAACTGGTGAAGGTACTCCAGCCAATCCATTTTCACAGAGGTGGGTCCCACGTGGGGCCCACCATATAATATTATATATATTATTATATTATCTTCTTTTTAAAAAAAAATGATGCAGCGTCCAGGCCCTGGACGGGCGGCCTAGATGCAATATACATAGACGTGGTTTTCCACCGCCGGATGATGGATGGCGTGGATAATATCATACATCAAGGTGGGCCACTAAATGGGAGAGAGAGAGAGAGAGGGAGGGAGAGAGAGAGAGAGAGAGAGAGAGAGAGATGTGATGGAGGGACCCCGCCACTATGGGCCCTCCCTTCCATGCGGTACAAAACATACATCAAGTGGGTCTCATTACATGTGGGCCCAACGATCAAAATCAACGGTGGAAATCCCATTCCACCAAGGAAATGCATGGTCTAGATGACCATTTACAATGGGAAAATAAACATCATGATGGGGTCCATGGAGGGCCCCATCATGAGATGATCTTATGAATCATGGTGGGCCATTGGCCATACCTAGGGTCCAAAGTGAGATCATACCATCAATCAGTAGGCTCCACTTGGCCCATCATCAAAAACATAATCTAATCCTACAAAACACCCACCGATGGTCCTCTTCTTTAGCTCCTTGGGATCCTTAGCTCCTAGGCTTCTTCTTTGATGGAGGATAATGAAGATTGAAGGGTTGGATAGTGAGATGAGAGGGTAGGAAGTGGGCCTTACACTTGGCTCTTTTCTCTCCTTGGGACTACTATTTGGTTGCTTGAAAAAATAGTGGAGAAAATGAGAGAGAGAGAGAGAGGCGATGTGATGGGATGAAAGTGGATGGGTTGTTGTAAGAAAGGGATGGGTGAGGGTTGACTTTTGGGTGAGAGAGGGATGGGTGTCATGCCTTGTTAGTAAGAGAGGGATGAGCTAGGTATGGGTTGTGATGGGATGTACTTTTGTTGATTGATTAATTGATGTGATAGATTGGGTAGAGATTCTCTCGGGATACGTAACGTGCGGCGTTTCTTCAAAATATACGCAGGCCCACAACTCCTGGCCTGGGTATCGTAACGATGCATAAGACGGCGCGGTCAAACTGGTACAAGTCTCGGGTCGAGTCGACTCAGAATTACAAGATACGACTTAAGGTTGCATGCAAATGCTGATTACAGGTCACGGGTTATCGGAATTCGACGGGGATGATCGCGGGAGTCTAAGGAATGGTACGGTCTAGGATACGGGCCTTACAATATCCAAAGCTCAAATGGATTATACCATGATTTCCATTGTTGAAACCTTACCGGCCCCTACAATGACATTTATTTGTCATCCAACCTGTTCAAAAGATCATACAACGTCGATGAAGGGAAAATACAAATATAAACATGATTCAAAACTTTTATTCCCCCGAGAAGTTTTCAACGATAGACATTCAATTCAAATCTTTTCCTATGGTGTGGTCCATGGTCCATTTACGCCTTGGATATGATTCATTTTTGTGCTAAGCACTAAAATTATCTAGTAAAATAGATGGACGGAGTAGATAAAATACATAAATCATGCCACAAAGTTTACTTAGTACACTAAGTGTACTGATTTACTTCCCGTGACCTTATGAACAGGTTGGATGGCAAATAAACATTATGGTTAGCCCAAGAAAGGTTTTAACATGGAGCATCATTTTTGGTGTGGTCTATTTGAACTTTTGATCTGTCTCATATTTGGACCCATTTCCTAAAATAATATACATAAGTAAGTGGACAGTATAGATATAACACACACATCATGGTGGGGATCACATAACTTGGTAACCACCACGCAATTTGCTTGGGATGATTTGCTACCTGAGTGTAATGTAAATCAATGTTTTCATTTGAACCATTAATTCAATGTCCACCAATCAGAGCTTTAAAAAATCAAATCACTGTAAATTTTGTCTTCCACACCATCTAAAGTGGTAAGCACAAAATGAACGGTTGAATTTAAGTTATATATGCCAAATGTACCATTTCACAAATCAGACGGCTTCGATCATCCAAGCCATGGTAATTTCGGATCGCTTAATATTTTGAGTAGAGGAAACTGAATGGACGGTCGAGATTTTCAAATAATCCTTCCACTTGTACTGTGGAGATATAGTTATACCTCACATGTCACCAACGAAGTTACGTAATTACGTGGAAGGAATAACACGTCCAGACACATCTAATTAGAAAACATCTGTAGGGGTGGCCACACGTGGAGTCAAACCCACATGAACTAGTTGCTATGATTAAATGCTATGTAGGTCCCACTTCCACAGCACCAGCTCATGCGAATCTATTTTCATTGAGAGAAACTTTGATACTCTGACAGAGTATGATGGATGATGCACAGGCACTTCAAAATAACTTAGAAATTGCATACGTGACAAACAAGTAAGTCTAAATTATTTTTCCAACCATAAATGCATCATGGGCTATAACATATGATATATTTGATTATTTGACTCCACGTGGAATTCAACAAAACAGGCAAGAATCCTATACAACGACGCAGATTGCGTCCTACCTAGAGCTGGGCATTGGACCGAATCGGATCGGATCCGGGTCAACCCGATCCAATCCGAAATCCTAGTGGTCTGACCCGAATCCGAACCGATCCGTTACTGAGTCTGAACCACCTGAGTCGGACCGATCCGAAATGTGGATTGTTTGATCCGATCCGTGCCCGACTCGGTTTTCCAATTGGGCTAGGTTCGGATCGCTCCACATTTGAGTTATTACATATCACGTGTGCACTATTGAAGTGCATGTGTATCAAGTGTCATACGGAGCGGGATTGTACACTTATTTTATTTTTTAATGTTATTTAACTTGTTTATAAAATTGATCTGCTTAAAATATTGCCTTTTAATCATTTAAAAAAATTATTCCAACAATCAAGTAAGCTATACCATTCAAATCAATGTAAATCTGATAGTTTCACCTAATGTATGTGGCGTACATGATCATTAGATTTTTGAAAACAATTGAACAAGAAATTTTCAAATTATATAAATTTGAAGAAAATAAAATGTCATACTATTGATATGATTATGAAAGTAGTACTCTTAATTAATTTAGAAGTTGTCTTCTCATTGGATGAGGCATGGACTAGATCTGTAACACCCCGGGTTTTCAGGGGCCGTGTAGTAACTCGGCTCCTGAATTCTCAGGGGCCACGGGTGCCCTAATGGGCTTCAAATTTTAATTACATTTAGATTATCTCATAAACAATGGAGAGTTTAGCAAGGCATGAAGCATAAGTAAGTCATAAAGCAGTATCAAGTGCCACTAAATATAAAAATATCCAAACTACAAATCCCAAATCATCTAAATAGGGAATTAGTCCTACCCATACATGACCCAAAGTGACTAGAGCCCGGACCTATACCCCGCGGTAGCCCGAACTCATACTAAAAGGATCCGCTGAAAGTTTGGAAGCAGGGAAGCTCTTCTTCCTTATCCAGGCTCACCCCGCTCAGCTCGTCGAGCTCCGCCTCACCTGCATCTAGTAAAGGGTCTGGTTGGTGTTTTAAAATACCGTCCCAGAGTGGGAGTGAGTATCTAACTCAGTGGGTGTCATTAGCTATAAGTTACATCAAATAACAATTTCATGATTAATTTAATGAAAAGATAAATTCATAAATCACTAACTAGTCTTTGTTAATGCGTATACGTGAGTTATGTATGATGCATCACCTCACCCACAACACTGCCTCGAGCGACTTCGTATCACGGTCGTGCATGACTAACACTCCTTCATTGCGACCTCAACTACCGAGTCGTCAAATCCTAGCTAATGCAATGCATGAATAATGTTAACCGAGTATTTGGTTAATTCTGTTCATCCAACAGGTTGGGAAAACTGGTACACCCCAACGATATCAATGCCCTCATCTATTTGCGAGGCTCGGACCCCTCAACGCACAAGGCCATGACCCTACGATCCTTGATCCCATCGGGGTACCCACCCCGATTGCAAGCACGTGAGGAGTGTTGGGAAGCGGGATCGCTCGCGGTCACTACGGGGAAGCTCGTCACCCCAACGTAGGCGGACACAGTGTCTCATTCCACCATGTCCGGCTCACAAGACTGTGGATCAGTTTCCCACTGTTGTCAGTGGGCATCAGTGGGCGAGGGGTGTTCCAGGTTCCAAACAGGCGTGAGCAAACATGGTTAACAAGCATGGTTGGTCAGTCAGTGGACTAGACTGCCCAAGTTCAAGCGAGCACGTAACGCACGATATCGAGTGCAAGTAACCCATGTAGTCTCACTACTGTCGCCCATTCGTGGCCGCCCAAATCAGTCAGTCTGGTCATAGGGTGGTCCAACCAACGAAACCACCTTCACAAATCTCAGTTCCCTGATCAACCCAAAAAGTGGATTGTATTCAACAACACGTCTAGCAAATAAGAGATCGTCTTCTAGTACAGGTGGAATCATGCGTACAATACATCGAGCATAAAATTTCAGGATATTAAATAAATGCAACTACTCTTAATAGCATAAGTCAAATATGTGTGCATGTGGTGCCGGATTTCCTAAGAGGCAAAGGATAACACATCACTCATAGTACAAAAATCTAGCAAGAAATAAGGCAATCATACATGTTACTGAGAAGATCAAGCAAAAATCGGATGTGAAGTGAACATGCAACGCTAATTTCATGCCCAAACGAATTGAAGACCAATTAAACATCAATTTATCATCGCATGCGTCTTGGGTAGACCTAGCATATAGGTTCCTAGCTAGATTTTCTCTAAATTACTCATGCACATCAATCTAACATCTACAATCATTAAATTTATCGTAAAATTGGTACTTGGCCACCCAGGGATAATGGTCCGCACCATTAGGTCGCCGAGGGCTTGCAGAGTCGTCTTAGGGGTGTTAGACTCGTGGAAGGGTTTGCCGAGGTCTTAGGAATCTTGCTCTTATGGTGGTGGATGCAAGGTTCCTATGGTTAGGGATTTGAAAAAAATCATAAATTCTCATATAAACACCAAGAACTATATGAGATTCATGTAATCCAATTTAGAAAGAACCTAGGTTAGGAAGTAGGTTTGTTTCTTACCTTCAAATCGCAAATGGGGTGGATTCGGAGGAGGAAAGTGATCGATATTAGGGCTTTGATTGGAGAAAACCGATGAAGGGAAGCACTAAAGCTTCCCCACCCTGCTCTCTCTTCTTCTCTTCTTCTTTCTCTTCCTCTTTCTCTCTCTCTCCTTTGAAAATGCAAATTCGTATGGGAAGAGGGGGTGCCCAAATGAAGCCCTTATATAGTGTCAGATTTGGTGTAAATGGCCCCAATGGTTGGATTTTTACTATATTAGCCCTATGGGAGGTTTTTTCTAACCTTTAGGGCTCATTATGGGGTGTACAAGTTGATATACACCGTAGGATAGTTATCCCTAATGATGATCTATGTATGGATATGATCGGCCCGCCATTTGGATGTGTATATGGTTAGAAGTATATTTAACAGTCACCGATGGTCGATCGGGGCCGCGGCTATGCGGATATGAGCAAGGAAATATTGTCAATCAGTACTCCAATTTTGGTTGTAGATTGACGGTCTGAAAGCCACAACTTCACGAAAGAGCGGAATGTCTATTTCACTTAAGTTTCAGATTTTGACCTAGGGGATTCGCGCATTGCAAGCACTTAGCTTTCAGCCCAATTTGAGCCATTCTGGACACTACCCAGGTCCGACTCCCACGATGGACGTCGAGCCTAGTAAGACGGACATTATTCTATAGTTTTGGAACTAGTGGCCCACTAACGAGCAGTCTAGAGCTTGTTCGAAAAATCAGGGCATTTCTGGAATGAATTAGGTATTGAGATTTCTCGTGGGCAATGCTTAGGATTTAGATTAACTATGTTCATAATGTGGCATATTTATAACTAGTGAAAGTGGAGATTTGGTCATGATTACTCTAAACCGTCAGTTTTAGGCTAAAAGAGTAACAGGGTTTATTTGGTCTATTAGTCAAGATCCGGGTCTTATCTGACTCGGCTTCGATTAGATCTTTAATTTAGTTATGATTGTCTTGATTAGTTAGCGAGGGTCGGTTAGATTTGGGACCTATGTGAGTAAATCATAGGGATAAACTTGATGTTCAAGTGATCGGGTGGATTCGTTGGCTTCCTACGGTTGATTAATCGGACTTGTGCAGTTCTTTACTAGTACCACCCGTGTATAAACTAACATTAAGTGCTAATGGTTAGTAAGTGATAATATAAGTTAATTACATTTTTAAAAAAAATTAAGGATTTTTGGAAATCCAAAACAGTGAAAATCCAGGACGTTACAAGATCACTCTCTTTGAAATAATCTGCACTCATTGGTATAATATCTTTGATACAGAATGTTTGTAGCACACTATCCCCAAGACACAATTCAGCTCGTACCCATTGTTAGGCCTATTCTTTAATATGAATTGGTTTAATACTTAAACCCTAATTGCTTTCCTTTAATGACTTCATTATTTACATTCTAAGGAAGATTCAGATCCTATTTAATGACCTATCCCTTCGCACAGCCTGGATTAATTTCCTTCGATCCTGGGCCAGTGGGGCAGGGGCCCACCAGGCTTCCGTTGCGCCACCTTTATCAAACGGATATATTAGCTGACCTAACTAGATTGAGCTTATAATGTTCTACCCCCCTTAAAAATTATTTCAACTCTCAAGGCTCAAAAATCTATGTCTTGATCCATGTGTCGGAACAAGGTGTAATTTAGGACCTATCCTTGGCATGAAATAGGAAACGATCTCTCAATACATTAGTCTTCCTCCCATCGATGATTTGTGTTATGGCATTGGTACCTATGGTGATAGAAATGAGATAAAATGATAGGTGTTGTGGTTGATTCCAGGGACGGGTGTGAGTTTGTGGCAAGATACCTAATTATACCAGGGAAGGACTTTTACCACGGTCCCGACTTACTTTCTTTAATCATGTCTAGTTTAATACTGTAGGATAATCTATACATATTAATACATAAGGAATTTGGACAAAATAGGTTAATGGGCAGACTATCTTTCTAAGTTCATATGCACAATATTTATGCCAGAATGGTCTGTGATTCGGGACCTAATTCCTAACTGTATGTTGCCCATTTGAGAAATTTCTTGGGCCTGAAAAGAAAAATCTCTATTGGCTATATATTTTTAACACTTCTCGAAGATGAAGTAATAAACTTTTGGTTGTAAGTGGTTGGGCCAACACGGAAGGAAAGTTGTGTAGTGGGTCTAAGCCGGGTATATAAACCTTCTACCTAGCTATGACAGAAATTTTGCCGTATTAGTCCTTAATCCTAGTTGATCCCGATCTTCTGCTTGATCAGAGCATTGAATTCATTGGTAACTACCAGGATTGAGAATTCGATTCAAACCGCGAATACTTCGCTTATATATAGTTTCTCTACTCCGTGTTCCCGATTGTAATAAGTCCTTGGGAAGGTAATTCTAATGGGTATATTGATTTGACCTAACGTTCAATCCGAGGGATATATAAGTTTTCTCTCAACGTGACTAGTTTCTAAGTCAAAACAGTTTCCTAAGAGTTATTAAAGAAGCCTATAAGTACTAAGGGGATTCAACGACGGAACGAGGTCTCACTCTAACCTAATCAAGACAACTAAGTCTATATTTCGATTATCTTAGCATAATCAATCCTTTTACATTCCTTAGTATAACCATTAGCCTAGTCTTAATTTAGGAGTAGCGGTAATCCAATAGTTGTAATCCAAAGTCTACGCTCATACTCTAGATGATTCTGTACCATTTCTAATACGGGAAATTGTTTTATCGCTTAGGGTCAAAAGTTGTCTGATTGGAATTGAGTTACCCGAACTTGATTTAACTGCGCTCGAGAACCTGACACATGACCATACCAGTTAAAGAGGTCTTAGGGTTCAGGCTATTAATTTATTGGGTTCCCTATACTGTCAGACCTTTCGAAATCTAGGAGTACCAACTCTAGGTCCAAAAATCTAAATATCCTAACATTTGATGGTCATTGTGGTTTATATAATCCTCATTCCCAAGGTCCTAGTTATCTCATTACTTCGCTATGAAATTCTTGGTTTGGGTCCATTTTTGTGGTCCAACGCGCCCGAATTCGCGCTATTCGGATCCGTTTCAAGTTTGGAATTCGTTAATTAACGACTCAAACCCGTCGACTGACAGCCTAGAGGCGACCTAGGTCGATTCACGTGATCGAAAATACATTGTAGACTAAGTTACAGTATTCGATCTTACCTGTCGGCGAAACTGTAACGCTCTGAAAATCGAGGGTCGAGCATAAACTCAACTCCCGAGTTCCAACGCATCACTTATGCAACATAATGAATGATGATTGAATGTTGTCTGTATTAGTGCATTGAACATGAGTGAGATTAAGCCAAAACAGCATATCATACTCCAGAGACAAGTGAGATAGCAAGCGGAAGACTGTGATAGATATATAAACTATATAAACTGTGGTGAGTCTCCAGAGTGTGATAATGTTACCAGGTTAACTATTTACAAGTACAACTCCAAAACATACCAAATTGAGGAAGTGTAATGTCTTCTATCCCAAATACCATAGCCCCGTTAATGCAATTTCAGGTCTTCATAGACCCGTCAGAGAGTTACATGTAGGAGAACTCCTCCTCAACATCATAGTAGTAATCCGGCTCTGCTTTATTAGCATCGCCATCACCTACAGCTAAGACAGTCTGGTTGGTGTTGCAAATACCGTCCCGTAACGTGGGAGTGAGTGATCAACTCAGTGGAACAATAAAGCATAGGTTAACATGTTATCAAAACAGTCAAGCAGTAATGATAAAGTAGTACAATCAACAATCCTAAGTACTCTTGTTAATGCAAGTATGAAATGCTATCATGATGCATGCCCTCACCAACATACTCCCTCATGCGACACCATCTTACGTCCGCGGCATGCTTTCATCCCTCAGTGCTCCACATCTTCCAGGCACATGCAGTGCGATGATGAGCATGATTACCGAGTTGTTATTAGTCCATTTCAAACAGCAGGATTGGGAAACTAAGGTACCTCCCTTATATCATTCCCAAACAATGATCCATTCTAGGGTCGTCAGTCCTAGATACTCTCATACGATGATGCGGTTCTAGGTCGCTGTAAAGGGCTACCAGGGCTGTTACACGCACTCGTTGTGCCGCTCCCCCATCACCTTATCAATACAGGCCTAGTCTATACTTTGTTTACTACGGGAAGGCTCGTCGTCTCTCCGTAGATTCAGAGTATGCTCGAGGTCACTACACCGGGTACGGTCAGGGCTGTCAAGGCTGTTACACGGAATCGTTACACCACTCTCCCATCACCCATCAAATCAGTGTAGGCCGACAGCTCGAATACAGTGTCTCATACCACCGTATTCGGCTCACGAGTCTGGTTGCTCAATGGTCACTACTGGGAGGCTCGTGGCCCCAGCGTAGGCCGACAGCTCGACCACGGTGTCCCATACCACCATGCCTGACTCATGAGTCTTAACGGATCGTGGTACCATGGTTAACGGGATTCCACTGGTAAGTTTGGTGCCCTAGGTTCAAGCAAAGGCGTCCAAACATGGTGAACATACATAAGGCGGATCGGGTTACTTAGTGGGCTCGACTAGCTCGAGCGCACTATCAATTGAACGACATGAAGTGCATAAACACTTCGCGTGACCTAACCACTGCCGCCAACCGAAGTACGACTCGGGTTCGTCAAACACACCCTACGTGGCGAATGAATCTCAGCCACGAATTCCATTCTATTACCGATTGCCTGGACTAACTCATAGTCCTAACTTCATTTCATTTCAACAGGTAAGCATATGAGACAGTCAAAGCAGTAACAAATCAAGATTTCAAATCATAACAATCAAAGATCCAACATCGTCCGCTTAGGGCTGCCAGGGCTGTTGCACGGAATCGTTACACCACTCCCCCATCACCCCTCACGACTTTTATGGAATACAACTTAAGCATGTAAAGTAGTCAAAGCAGAATTAAATAAACAAGTAATTCAAACATATTAACAAGCATGTTATAAAACACAATGCAAACAGGAAATCCAAATACATACGTTTCATAAACCAGTAAGTGATTAAACTAAACAACTTATATGAAGGAAATCATACACATCACTAAGGTAGTTGAGAATCCTATCTCAACACCTACTCAAGGCACTACTAGATTAAGTACATATCTATACAAGCATTTTCACAAACACTTAGACTACACATTCCAACATACCTATAATATACTAGTTAAAACACAAGTCGTAGCAAATCCTTTCATAAAGGATTACCACATGAACCACGATCATGCATTCACGACCAATAGTCATGGCAAGCATAAATCATAGTTCCATATTCATTCGAGCATTTCTACAAACACTTAGGCTACAACTAGCACATACACGACGTATGTTAATATAATAAGTGTTAGGCTAATCCGTTCACCCATAAGTTGATACACATATATCTAGCATACCTAGACAACAATTAATCATGGCAAGCACAAATCCGTATTTCATATGTATATGGTATTTTCTACAAATATAAGGGATACAGTAAATTCAACATAGTTAACATATAACCGAAAATGAAACGGACAACACTTTGTACATGTGCAATTGCATACAGATCATAAATCTATCATTATCTGACATTGAAAGTTTTGAAAACCATAACCTATACGTCTAAAGTCCGCACCTTTTGTCGTAGAATCGTAACGAATACACTAGAATCTCTAAGCCTTCGTCTACGGCAGTATATCAACCTATAGCACGGGATACGTTAGCTATTTTGCTACTTGAATCAATTCAAACCCTAAAACAGGTTAGAGTTAGGGTTTTCTTACCTAGAAATGAAGCTAGAATCGCCGAAAAAGCGATTAGAACGGGATGGTTAAGCTTGTAGATCGACAAGATAGAATGGCAGGAAGAATCTCCCACCTCTCCCACACTTTCTCTCTCTTTTCTCTCTTCTCTCTCCTAGATTTTCTCAAATTTGTATGGAATGAGAGAGTGAGGGTTTAAGGTCCTTATATAGGTCCAGAACTCACCAAATTATACTTCAGGTCAAGGTATACTTGGGTTATAACCAAGCAAATATCCCTGATCCAAAGGTGTAATCTGGCCTGATTCTGACGGTCGGAATCCTTATAACTGATCCGCAAGTGACACGTGCCAGATTACTTAAATTTATATTTTATTTTTAATTAATTTCACCTTTCTTACACTCCTCACTCCGGGCTCAAGCGAATAGCCACGGGACATTATCTGGATTTGATTTCCGAGATGGTTGTCAAGCCCAGCAAGGCGGTCCTAACCGTTTAACTTCGCATTAATCGGACCTTCGATGTACTGTCCAGATCTGATACAGAGTTTCGTGATGCTCCCGAGAGCAACTGGGTAATGAGATTAATCCTAGAATTTAGGGTAACCTAGCGTCAATGATTCTACAAGTTTTAGGTCTTACAGATCGTATTTAAAGTGGTTAGTGCTAATTTCACAGGCACTCTAGTTTAGCACTAGCTAATTCTCGCCTAATTTCTAAAGGATTTAGTCCTGTATGATTTCTGTCTGAGGTGGTACCTGGGCCTTTGTAGTTTGTATATAAAGTAATCCAAGTTATTAATACTTAGCTAGTTTAAGACAGTGTCTAAGGTGAAAGTACTTAGAAAAATTGAAAGAACAAGGTGGTGAAAGGTGGGATTTGTGAAGGAAATGAGTTCAAAAGCGATTTTAGACTTTGGGATTGAGTTCTGACAAGTTAATAAGGTGTTAGGATCGACCCATTACTTAAGGACGTCTAATTCTAGATTGGCAAAAATCTGGGATGTTACAGAAACCTTGGGATCCTAATGTCGTCTCTAAATTCCATCGCCCCCATCCTAAATCAGAGTGTGTCAGTGTACGTCGTGTTACCATAACCCAAGTCCAGTTTAATCCAAATCATGCTCTGATACCATCTTGTAACTCCCTGAAAATTGGGGGTCGAGCAAAGATCAACTCCCAAGTTCCAACGAATTACTTTTGCAACCAAGATAATGATGATTATTATGAGTGCATTGAAACATGAGTGAGATTAAACTAAACGACATATCATACTCCAGAGTTAACGTAATTAGGCAAGCGAAAGACTGCGATAGATATATAAAGTACATAAGTATTTCACAATTTTCAGAGTATGAATATGTCACCAGGCTGAACATATACATGTGTTGTTTCTAAATTGTGTCAAATACCAAAATTATAAAGTGTTTGACTGAATCATATAGCCCTGTAATCCCGTCGAATCAGCACGAGGTCTACATAGACCCGCCTGAGCGCTGAACGTAGGAGAATTCTTCCTCCTAATCCACGAAGTCCATTTCAGTTGCATAGACTCCGACATTACCTGCATCTACAACAGAATCTGGGTGGTGTTTTAAAACACCGTCTCAGGTGGGAATGAGTAGCTAATTCAGTAGAACTATAACGTAAAGGTTAACATGTTATCAATTCAGTCAAGCAGTACAACAATTAGGTCCCAATTACTCTTGTTAATGCAATAATGATATGCGATAATGATGTATGCCCTCGCCTGCACTCCCTCTGTGACATCATCTCACTATCGCGGCATGCAACACTCCCGTTGTGCTCAACTCCAACGCCAAAGGCACATGCAATGCGGTGCATGTGCATGTTTAGCCAAGTTCTTAATTAAGAATAATCATACAGCAAGATTGGAAAGCTAAGGTACCTCCCTTTATATCATTGACCCAAACAATGATCCATCTAGGGTCGTCAGTCCTAGTTAATCATATACGATAGGCAAATTTGCGAGTTTATACCATAGGTTGCTATGGGAGGCTCGCCACCTTAACGTAGGATTAATTCACACTTGAGGTCACTGCGAGAAGTTCGTCACCTGATCGTAGGCCTATTTTATACTCAAGTCACTACGACAAGGCTCGTCGCCTTAGTGTAGTCCTAGTGTATACTCGAGGTCACTACGGGAAAGGCTCGTCACCTTAGCGTAGGCCGACAGCTCGAATACAGTGTCCCATACCACCGTATTCGGTTCACAAGTTTGGGTTGCTCACTGGTCACTACGAGGAGGCTCGTCGCCCCAGCGTAGGCCGACAGCTCAACCACGGTGTCCCATACCACCATGCCTGGCTCATGAGTCTTAGGGGATCGAGGTACCAAGGTTAAACGGGCTTTTCACTGGCAAGTTTGGTACCTTAGGTTCAAGCAGTAACATCCATACATGGTGAACATACCTTGGGCCAATCGGGTTACTTGACAAGCTCGACTGGTACGAGCGTATGTTAAATTAATCGACATGGAGCGCATATGCACTCCTCGTGGCCTAGCCACTATCGATAACCACCATACGACTCGGATTCCTCGTACGTATCCGTCGTGGCTAAAACAATTTGGCCACCGATCGTAAACCATTACCGATTGCCTAGACTATATCATAGCCCCAATCATATTCAAACACAACAGGCATTCATATGTGACAGTCAAACAGCATGTGACGACCAATTCAAATATAAATCTCATATAAGCATTTTAACGAACACATAGAGTACATGTTATCATACATATACATTCATCCATAAATCACGTAGTAGCGAGATAGATTACATGAAGGAAACTGTAACTATAAATAAGGTAATTTAGAATCTTATCTCAATACCCTATTTAAATACATTTCAACAAGCATTTTCTCCTTCAGGCATTTTAACAAACACTTAGAATACACATTAACGTACATGTAATAAAATAGTTATAATATATATTAGGGCAAATCCTTTCACCAAGGACTTGAGACCCATACAACAATCATGTAATCTCAATCAATAGGCCTAGCTACAATAAATCGTAATTCCTTATTCATTCACACATTTCAACAAACACATGGAATGCATTGAAAATCAATATAGTTCGCATATATGTATAATACATGGAAAACATCGCATCTAAGCACATGTAATGGCAATCAAGTCAGTCATAAATCATTAACTGACATTGAAAGCCTTGAAAACTATAACCTAAACATTTATAATCCGCACCTTTCGCCGGTAAACCCGTACCGAGCTCAGTTTGAACACTAAGTCCTTGTCTACGGCACAATAGCAACTTATAGCATAAAATAGGTTAGGTATTCCACTATTTACTCTATTTGAATCCTTAAAACAGATTAGGGTTAGGATTTCTTACCCGAAAATGGAATCGGAATTGCCGGTATAGCGACATGGAAGCAGTTGTTAAGCACGTGGAGTGGTGGGATCGAATCCCAAGAACGATCCCTCACTCACTCTCTCTCACTTTCTCTCTTTCCTTCTCTTTCTTCTCTCCTCTCTCCTAGGGTTTGAAATTCGTATGGAATGAGAGAGGGGTGGTTTAAGGCCCTTATATTGGCCCAGAACTGATGGTAATGGCCCCAGGGCCATTGTATACTTAGGTTATAGCCAAAGAGCAGCTATTTCGATCCAACGGAGCTGATCTGGAGGCCCCCTTTCTGCATACGGTCTAAAGAAAGTTCCCTGACATTGGATCTATGCCAGGTTAAGTTTTCAGTCCGATCAGGTTTGTGGATCGGCCGTGGCGGACCAATTTTAGTTCAACAGTCGTTGTCACTCGATCAGGGCTACAAGTACACTGACCTGTGTAGGGAAATTTCCCTGATATGAGGGTGTATTTGGGTCAGATTCTGACGGTCTAAAACCTTAAATTTGGCCCGCAAGCGAACGGCCCAATTCACTTAAGTTTGAGTTCATTTTCTAAAGATATTCGCGTTTCTCACACACTTCGCTCCAGGCTCAAATTGTGCATTTTTATATACTATTTGGACTTGATTTTCGGGATGGTTTTCAAGCCCAGTAAGGTGGTCATAACCGTATAGTTTTGCAGTAATCAGACTTTCGACGCGCAGTCCACGTCCGATACGGAGTTTCAAGATGCTCCCGAGAGCAACTAGGTTTTGAGATTGATTCTAAGTTTTTAGGTAATGTTGGGTTACCGATTCTAATGGATTTGGATCTTGCAGTACGGATAGAAAGTGGTTCAAGCTAATTCTCCGATTCATTTAGTTTAGTACTTAACTAAATTATGCCCCAATTACAACATAATATGATCCTAGGGCAGTTCTACGCCCCTTTCTGGCACTTTTAGTTAGTATATTATTTTAATTATTTTTCTAGTAGTTCGTCATTAAGTCTACTTCATCTCTACCAAATTTAATTCGATTTCGTGTGGTAGAAAAATTCTAAAAATTCTAAAAGCAACAGCTGTCTAAACTAATGATTTTTGGATAGTTGTCACATTGACTTATATTTAACTATATTAAAATTTTTATTATATTTTTTACTTATTTTTATATAAAACTAGACTTATCAAGCTTCAATCTGAATTTTGAATCACATAAATCGGAGCAGACAAAAAAATACAGAAAATGGGGCAGAAAACGGGCCGCCCGACCCGCTGTGGCCCGCTTGGCCCGCTGACCGATGATGCATCCCCGATTCGGGGATGCCATCCCCGGTCGCTGGATAGTGGGGGATGCCTCCCCAAACCGGAGATGTTATCCGACCCCCCCCCCCCGCCCCGGGACACCGGATGTGCGCGGGACCCACCTCAGATCCCTCCGATTTACGTCGTTTGGGCCCCCGAGTCCGTTTGATGTGGTTTTGCCACTTGATATTTGAAACGGGTGTATTTTACAAATCGGAATGAGTTATCTACATGAAATATATGATTTTGGGGTAGGAGGAGCTACTCTATCCAAATCACCTATTTATTTCATGAGATTCTAAAAGGTTAATGGTCAAAAACCCAATTTATTTATATATTCACTATTTATAGTAAATTTTAATTTTATTATTGTTCTTCATCATTTAAATTTTATGATTAGTGTCTAATATGAAAGTACTTGAAAATTTTTGAAGAATAAGGTGGTGAAAGGTGAGATTTTGAAGGAAATGTGTTAAAAAGGGATTTGAGGCTTTAGGATTGAGTTCTGAGAAGTTAATTAAGGTGTTATGATCGACTCATTGCCCAAGGACGTCTAACCCTAAGTTGGCAAAAATCTAGGGCGTTACAATGAGATGTTTAGAGTTGCAAGTTAAAGCCATGTATAATATTCCAATTTCATGAGCACTTCAGATAATTAGCCTACTTCTCATAAGTAGCAGCTACACTTTCACATTTATATGCATGAATTTATCAAAATGTCTCTGTAAAAGCTGTCATTTCACCTTAAAAGGCTCTCTCATATGTAATGTATTTAATTGGGAGTCATTCGAAAATTCATTTTTTCCATTGAACCTAATTATTGGGATCTTTAGTCCTTAGTTATGTTATTATTTCCAGTAATTCATTTTTCTATAGGTTTAAGTCCCATCTCCCTCGGTGTTTTTTAGACTTTTTTTTTAATGGTTAGGCCCTTAATTAAGGGATCTATTATATTCTCTTCGAATTTTATAAAGTTTAAAGTAATTATACCATTTTTTTATAGTGGTCTCATATAACCATGCCTTAAATAAATTTGTGTGAATTTTTCATTATAATACTTGTTATTGACCCTTCTCATGGTAACTATGTTGTCATAAAGAATGGATATAGATCGTATTGGTTTCATCTAAAAGGATATATCTATCAAAAGATTTTTATTTATTCCACCTCCTCATCAGCTATAATTAGAACAATTAATTCTAATTCCACTGTGGATTGAGTTATACAAGTCGTTTCTTTGATTTTCATAAGACAACTCCACCTACTATAGCGAAAATATAACCATTAATGAATTTGAAACTGTAAGTATTTAAATTATAATCAACATAATTATAATCTTCAATTACGGCAGGGGACTACTTCTAGTAATGAAGGTTAAAGTCTCACGTCCTTTCAATATATATTAAGACCCTATGAATAATATTTCGGTGCTCATAACTCAGGTTGTTAGAATACCTATTTAGTTTGCTCACCGTAAATGCGATATCAAACCTAGTGTAATTCATAGCATAAGCATAAGTTACATTGTCAATAACACCCACATATTATAATTGAGATGCACTATATTTAGTATTTCAATCTAATTTATTATTAAGGTTTGAAGGTGTACATGCAATTTTATATTCAAAGTGATCATATTTTCTCAATATAATAGGATTTAGTTAATGTTATGTCAGTTCCATTATTAATGATTTTAATCCCTAAAATGACATCGACCTTTCGAAAGTCTTTCATGTTAAATTGAGAAGATAGATTTTTTTAATGTTATTGATGACCTCAAGATTTGTGCAAAAAATCAAAAGATCGTTTACTATAGACAAACCAAAACTCGAGAATTTCTAGATACTTTAGAATAAAGACATCATTCACCCTCATAATTTTAAATTCATTAGACATAATCACATTGTCAAACTTTTCATGTAAACTGCCTAAGAGCTCATTTAAAGTCCATATAAGGATCTTAACAACCTACGCACCTTATCTTATTGGCTTGATTCCACAAACCCTTTGGATCGAGTCATGTATATTTTTTCTTCTAATTTATCATTTAGAAATGCAGTTTTAACACCCATTTCGTGAATTAAAGTATTATATGTGGAAACAATAGCAAATAAAATATAAATAGATATCATTTTTTTGCATAAGAGAATAAGTATTAAAGTAACTGATGCCTTTTTTATATTGAATTTATTAGTTAATAACGTGGTATTATATTTTTCAATTGAGCCATTAGCCTATACTTTTTTTTTAATATTCATTTACAGCCTAAAGGTTTTACTATATGAGGTAAATCAATTAATTTTTATATGTTATTAGATTTGATACAATTTATTTCATCATTGATACCTTCTTTCCAAAAGATAGCATCACGAAAAAATAAATCTTCGTTGAATGTCATAAGGTCGCCGTCTAGTTGAGCTTGAAACACGTGAAAATTAGGACCATAATCCTTAGCAATCTTATGTCATTTGTTTCTCCTAAGATTTGAGCTGGGCGAATCTGAAATTTTTCCCAAAGATAAACTCCCACTTAATTGACCCCTACTTTTTCTTAATTTATAAGGAAAGATGTTTTAAACATTTTTTATATCATTATATTCAATTATAATATTTTGCCTAATGTCTAAAAAATTATGTCCTATTAGAGGAGGCATAACCTATAAGCACACATGAGGAAATATTGGCTCTTAGTTTGGGTTTTTTAAGGTATGTTAACCGGACATGTGCAAGATAGCCCCACACCCTAAAAAAATTAAGGTTTGGTTTTATATCTTTCCATGGTTTATAAGGAATTATCTTTCATTTAGTGAAATGCCCTTTATTAAGAATATAGCATGCAAAATAAAGAACTTCTCCCAAAAAGCTAATAATGATACTACAACTAAGCAACATACCATTTGTTGGGGTTCGTTGCACAAAACCTTAGGATCTAGCCTCCCAAATAACACCAGAATTATGGGATAATAAAGCAATGAAATAAATCAAAGCACAAACCACACAACACAAGAGTTTTTTACATGGAAAACCCTTAAAGAGGTAAAAACTACAGGACCTCGTCCAGATCAACAATCCACTATGAAGTAGAACGTTACAACCGATCACAAGCACACACTGCTTGGATCAAACCTTCTTCACTCACGTAGTAGTGGATAAACAATAAGATAATAAACAAAAATGGAGAGATCTCACCAATTACGAGGATGCAGAAGCGCCAAGATGTCAAGTGCACAGTAGATCACCTCTACGAGCAAAATTTCTCTTCTATAAGCTTCCTCTCTCTCTCACACCTTTAATAGCCCTAAACCCTTTAGCAAACCCTTACAAAGCTTTAGGAAACTCTCTTGCATTCCCTAGAATAACCCTAGGACCCCTATTTATAGTTTAGGCAACTTCCTTTCGCACCTCTTGCGAAACTGCCTCAAATTTACGCAGTCCGTACAAAATCCGGACATAAATCTGCGTAACCTCGACTGGTCAAGCAAGGTCCTTGACCGGTCGAGCAGCCCACTCGACCAGTAAAGCACCTCCCTCGACTGGACGAGCACCACGAAGTTTCAAAATCAATTGCTCGCTGGACTTTGAGTCGAGTACCACTCGACTGGTCGAGCACCACCCTCAACCGGTCGAGCAAACTCCTCGACCAGTCGAGCCATGAGGAGAAAATCTCCATCAAAATTTCCCCTTTTCGACTCAAGAGATATCCGTCATTTTCAAGCCAGCCAGGTTTCTACAAACCTCAAACTTGCCCTTGAGCAATGCCTTGGTCATCATATCTGACCCGTTATCGTCCGTGTGGACCTTCTCAAGTTGTAACACCTTCTGTTCCAAAGTATCCCTGATCTAGTGATACCGAATCTCTATGTGTTTCGACTTGGAGTGCTGACTTGGATTCTTGCTCAAGTGTATAACACTTTGACTATCGTAATAGACTACGTGTTGCTCCTGCTTCAAGCTAAGTTCCTTATGAACCTCTTCATCCAAAGCATCTCTTTACATGCCTCTGTGACTGCAATATACTCGGCCTCTATCGTCGACAATGCTACGACCTTCTATACCTTACTCTGCCAAGAGATCGTTCCCCCTGCAAACGTGTACATAAACCCTGATGTAGACTTCCTAGAGTCTATGTCACCTGCCATATCTGCATCTGTGTAGCCCCCTAACACAGGTTTTCCATCACCATATCATACACTCAACCTGGATGAGCCTCTTAGATACCGCAGTATCCATTTCACCACTGCCCAATGCTCTTTGCCAAGATTGCCAAGATACCGACTAGCAACACCAACCGCATGTGCTATGTCTATGCGCGTACACACCATAACATATATCAAACTTCCTACTGCTGACACGTAGAGTATCTTCCTTATCTCATCCACCTCTGCCTTCGTCTTGGGATACTGCTTGTCACTCAATCTGAAGTGACCATCCAGTGGAGTACTGACCGGCTTCGCTGCATTCATATTGAACCGCTCTAGGACTTTCTCAATATACCACTCTTGTGACAGCCAAAGCTTCCTGCTGCTTCTGTCACGAGTTATCTCTATTCCTAGGATCTGCTTAGCTAGGCCCAAGTCTTTCATCGCGAACGACTTGCCCAACAGTTGTTTCAGCCTGTCAATCTTCTTGATGTCTTTATCCATGATGAGCATGTCATCAACGTATAATAGCAGAACTAAGAAATGACCATCTGAGAACTTGCGCGCGAACACGCAGTGGTCCATCTCCGTTCTGTCATATCCATGCATTAACATAAACGAGTCGAACTTCTTATACCATTGTCGTGGAGCTTGTTTCAGCCCATACAAGCTCTTCCTTAGCTTACACACCATATACTCTTTGCCCTTAAATTCGAAACCCTCTGATTGATGCATGTAGATCTCTTCTTGCAGGTCACCATGGAGAAATGCAGTTTTAACATCTAACTGCTCTATCTCTAAATCCATGCTAGCCGCCAACCCAAGCAACACCCGTATAGATATCATCTTCACCACTAGTGAGAATATCTCCTCGAAGTCTATTCTTTTCCTCTGACCAAACCCTTTCACCACAAGTCTAGCCTTGAACCTCATCTGTGAATTCTTATGCTCATTCTTCTTTCTAAACACCCAATTGTTGCTCAAAGCTTTCTTGCCCTTAGGCAATTTCACCATATCATAGGTATGGTTCTTATGCAAGGATTTCATCTCCTCTTGCATAGCTTTCAACCACTCCCCCTTAGCTCGTCGGCTAGGGCCTCAGAATAGTCTTCTGGCTCTCCCCCATTAGTGAGCATAATGTACTCATGCGGCGAGTACTTCTTGGATGGTTGTCTGTCCCTCGATGACCTCCTCGCCTGTGGCTCAACAGGTGGATCAGGTGGGGGCTGCTCCCCAAGCCTATCTTCTGTAGGAACTCTCTCGTCCTTTGCACCTTCCTGTACTCCCCCGTCATCAGGCACCACGGGAGGAAAAACTGGATCCATATCCTCTAGCTCTCCTGAATTAGGCTGCGTCTTTTCTGGCTTACAAATGTCTTCAATACATTGGTCTTCAAAGAAAACCATATCTCTACTCCTGACGAGCTTCTTCTTAGTCGGATCCCACAATCTGTAGTCGAACTTTTTATCACCGTACCCCAAGAACACACATTGTCAGATCTTCATATCGAGCTTGGACCTCCGTCCTTTGGTACGTGAACGAATGCCCTGCATCCAAACACCCTGAGATGACTGTACGATAGATCTTGTCCAGTCCACACCTTCTCGGGTAGTTCTCCATTCAACGGGGCCGATGGAGATCTGTTTATCAAATACACTGCCGTATGCATTGCTTCTCCCTAGAACGTCTTGGGCAACTTCGCATGGGATAACATGCATCTGATTCTCTCTACAATTGTGCGATTCATTCGCTCAGCCACACCATTATGCTAGGGGGTCTTGGGAACCGTCTGTTCATGTCGTATACCTAGGGACTTACAAAACTCATGAAAGTCAACGATGTATTGACCACTATTGTCAGTGCGGATGCACTTCAATTATCTACCTGTCTCTCTCTCAACCATAGCATAAAACAATTTAAACACACCAAAGACCTCGTCCTTGGATTTCAAAGCCTAAACTCAAACCCTCCTAGATGCATCATCTATAAAAGTGACAAAATATAATGCCCCACCCAAGGTTTTTGTCATCATAGGACCACAAACATCAGAATAAACCAAATCTAATGCATGCACTTTATTAACATGAGAAGCGAATTTAACAAATGAAACTCTATGTTGTTTCCATGATAAACAATCAATACAGGTTTTGAGAGGTATACCTGTCACGTCTAGAATGAGCCACTTCTTTGCTAGTAGCTGAAGCCCTTTTTCACTCATGTGGCCTAGACGCCTGTGTCACATGTCAATAGCTAAATCTTCCGCTGCATTCAACCCACCCTTGTACACACTGACACTTGCCTTGTAAGGGTGCAACACTTCTTTCCTCTGGACGCGATCAACGATTCCTTGATGAGCTTCCAGCGCCCACCAACAAATAGACTTTCATAGTCATCATCATCCAACCTTCTCGTCGACATCAAGTTGAGGCGGAGGTCTGGAATGTGCCTTACATCCCTGAGCACCAATATGCAACCCACAACGGTCTTCACACAAATAACACCGACCCCTACGATCTTCGATATGCCAGAATTTCTTATCTTCACGGCCTTAAAGTCACCTTACTTGTAGCTTATGAAGAAGCCCCTGCGTGGAGTCACATGAAACGGGGCTCCCGAGTTTATCACTCAATCAGTGTCCTAACTCATAGCTATGAGACAAACATCGTGTTCTGCTGAAAAAATAACTACAACATCGCCATCTGAAGTGACCATAGTGGAGTCTGATTCATCTTCCTTCTCCTTTCCTTTTCCTTTTTTGTCGTTCTTCTTATTACGACATTCATGCTTGTAGTGGCTCCTCTTGCCACAATTCCAGCATTCAACATCCTTTCTGGTACTTAACTTGCCTCTTAATTTATCTCAGGTCTTTCCACCCTTTCTGTTCTTTCCTCTTCCTCGATCTTGTATCACAAGGGCCTCTTGCTGAGTAGACCCCGGAGTCTTCCTCCTTGTCTCCTCATTGAAGAGACAACTAGTTACCTGTTCTATAGATACTTTTCTGTCTAGCGCAGAGTTACTTAGAGACACCACCAATGTCTCTCAACTATCAGGCAATGAGCTAAGCAATAGTAAAGCCTATAATTCAACGTCCAGGACCATCTTCATAGCAGAGAGCTGATTCAATATATTGTTGACCTCATTCATGTGCTCAGCCACAGAACCACCATCTTTGAACTTGAGACTCACAAGTCATTTTATCAGAAAAATCTTATTGTCAGTTGTCTTCCTCTCATACAACCCTTGCAATTTCAGCCATAGGCTAGCGGTTGAGGTCTCCACAGACACATGGTGGAATACGGAATCGTCCAACCATTGCCTAATAAACCCCACCGCCTTCCGGTCCAATTTCTTACAATCATCATCTGTCATATCATTTGTTTTTACTGATATGCCTAAGATTGGAGCATATAAGTCCTTGCAATAAAGCAAGTCCTCCATCTTAGCCTTCCATATGGTCCAGTTAGAACCATTGAGACTGATCATCCTTGATGAGCCACGTTTCATAATTCAGAACCAATCCCACTCCGTTCAACCAACCTAAATGCTTTTATACTACTTTGTTGGGGGGCGTTGCATAAAACCTTAGGATTTAGCCTCCCAAATAACACCAGAATTATGGGATAATAAAGCAATGAAATAAATCAAAGCACAAACCACACAACACAAGCGATTTTTATGTGGAAAACCCTTAAAGAGGTAAAAACCACGGGACCTCGTCCAGATCAACAATTCATTATAAAGTAGAACGTTACAACCGATCACAAGCACACACCGCTTGGATTAAACCTTCTTCAATCATGCAGGAGTGGATAAACAATAAGCGAATAAAAAAATAGAGAGATCTCACCGATTACGAGGACGTAGAAGTGCTAAGATGTCAAGTGCACAGTAGATCACCTCTACGAGAAGAACCTCCCTTCCACAAGCTTCCTCTCTCTCTTTCTCTCTCTCTCTCTCACACCTTTGATAGCCCTAAACCCTTTAGCAAATCCTTGTAAAGCTTTAGGAAACTCTTTTACTGTAAGGCCTGTATTAGAGTCCGTACCATTCCGTAGGCTTCCGCGGTCTTCCCGGTGGAATTCCGGCAACCCTCAACCTGTATCCAACGTTTGCATGCGATTCTAAGTCGAGTCTTGCACACCAAAGTCAGCTCGACCCAAAACTTGTACCTTAGTGACTGCGTAGTCACCGCGGTTCTAACGCCATGACTCGCGCACCGATCCGATACCCGAGCCAGGAGATATGGCCCCGCGTTCATTCTGAAGAAACGCCGCGCATTAGAAATTCTGAGAGAATCTCTACAAGATGTCACATCAAATCAAGTCAAGTACACTACCCATACCCCATGCCACCTCACCTTATCCCAAGTACAAGCAACCATTACCCCTTTTCCCCAAGTCAACTCTCTCTCTCCCTATCCATTCCTCTTTTACACAATTTTCAACTAAACCCATACCTTCCCATCCCCATTCCTTACAACACCCATCCCACCATTCCTTATCAATCCATCATTCTTTTCTCTCTCTCATTTTCTAAGCAACCTCTTACTCCTAAGAGAGCTTCCAACGTCCAAGCTCTCTCCCAAATCCAAGAGTGTGGCCCACTTTCCACTCTCTCATCTCCCATCTCAACCTTCCAATCTCCATCAACCTCCATCAAAATTGAAGGCAATGAGCATAGGAGTCCAAGGAGCTAAAGAAGGAGGCCACATGTGAGTGATCCACCGTTGATTTCGAATTTTAGGGCCCACTTGTTGTGGGACCCACCATGACGCCTGTGTTGTATTCACACCGTCCAACATCCAAGGACGCTGGACATGGCCATGAGCGTGAACTGTTAGTGAGGTGTACCAGCTAGCAAAAAAAATATAATAATAAAATAATAATACTAATATCTTAATATATATACATATAGCTTGTATATTGTGGTGGCCACACGTGTGGACCCACCATGTTTTATGCGTTAGATCCCCACCGTCCAGAACGTCCAGAGAGTCTGGACAATGGGCATTTAGCTATGTTATTATTATTTTATAATATATCTTATTATATTATATTATAATGAGAGAGAGGGGAGGTGGGGTGGCCCACGTACCTAGGACCCACCTGACGAGCGGATTGGCTGGTGCCTGCACCGTTCGTGCAGTGACCCACCTTGATGATTGTATCTAGCCGTCCATCTGCTGGACGGCCAGCGGCCTCACCATGATGGATATTTTCCATCCAAACCTTCCGTCTATTTGGCCACCTCGTCTCACGGCCTGAGACTAAAAATAAGACAGATATAATATCAAGTGGACCACAATGCAGAAGACAGTGGGATGAACGTCCATATTGAAAACCTCTTTGGGTTGCAGGGTCTAGACCAGTGTGATATTTGTTTTCCCTCTATATCCAGGTCTTTGTAACCTTATGCACAGACTGGATGGAAAATATATACTATGGTGGGCCCACTAGAAATTTAACTGTGAAAATCATTATCACCACTGCCATTTGTGGTATGGTCCAAATGGTCCTTTGGATATGATTCATTTTTGAATAATGCTCTAATGTAATCTCTAACAATAAAATGAATTGTGTTGATTGGTCTAATTGATTTGGCCCATTTGTATCGGCCCATTTGATCGGTCCATTTGAATCGGCCCATTGATTCGACCCATTTGAATCGGCCCCTTTGGTTTGGCCCATTTGATTCGGCCCATTTGATACAATTGAGGCCCATGATGATGTATATTAGGCTCTTGTACGAGGTCGTGGGCCCACTATATGTTTGACCCTATGTGGGTCACTCCTTGGGAGCAATATTGGTTAAAGGTTCACATTGATAGGCAATGATGGTTGGACGTCCACATTGTGACCTTCCTTTAGGCCTTGTTAGGCCCATTTTTATATTCCCTAGTGGGTTAACCTAAACGCTTGGACCCCATTGATTTTTTATTGATCCATCATCAGTCGTCCATCTGTGGACCCCGCCTTGCATAGAGGTTAATAATCGATGCCGATTGCCGATACCGGCTACCGTTGCCGATTATGAGTTTGTGACAGCATAACATCATGATACATGCCCATACGCATCATCTGTATATTTGTTATGAGATGTGATTGGTCATTGCATATGCCATAGTGCAGGTGGTTTATGGGACTCCCTGATAGGCAGAATTATCTCACATGAGCGCACGGTATGCGCAGGATTGATGCATGATTGGGCTGTGTAATTCATACACTCTACATTTGTGTGATTGTGATTATTGTATGCCCTAACGACATCAGGGTCGTAGCCTCCACAGGCACATCGTGGATGGCCGGATTGGATACCGGAAATACTGTTTCTAGTATTGGGGCGTCATAGATGTCCCTTTGTGAAAATTCCTAAACCTGATGGTACCAGAGGATGACTCCAACGTCGAGACCGAGTGGATATATGAGCGCACGAGGGCCGAATACCAGAAGGTCGCATCTCCCACTGTGTCGTGGTAGGTTAGAAAGGGGTGTGGCCTTACTCGCCCGAGTTTAGGGGGCATTACTAGGCTGAGTTTGACCAACTCGTGAATGGGTCCGCTATCGACGTACCGAATAGATATTGGTAGACTATTGGCCAGGCGGATAATGAGGTTTCTTACGCTCACTTGGACTGCGCACCTGGGAAAGGGGTAGTGCCATTTGGAGTGTACTAAACCCCGGTTATTATCTAGAGTGAGAATCGTACTGATATTTGATGCTCCAGTGAGGAATCGCATTGACATGTGGATGAGAATTGGCATGCATGAGTTGCATTTCGCATCGTATGGTCATGAATGGCCGATAGCATTCATGTTTTGCACCGCATATCCTTGGTATGGCTAATTGCATTCATGTACTCATCAGCATGATTCCATATTACTCTGACATTGCATTCTGAGCATGCTCATATTGCGCACACACTTACACCACCCTCTAAGCTTTCTATAAGCTCATACACGATTGATGCGTGCAGGTGACGTTAGGTCGCAGCTGTAGCTTACTCACAGCAGGAGCGTGCAGTTGAGTTTCAGGAGTTTCCGTTATCATTATCTTGTATTTCCCTTCATATGCATTGTACCTTAAGGTTTTTTATCATAGTAGATTTTGTGATGGTGTTTTGTGGTTATTGCTCTTGGGTTATGCTTATACTGAATCAAAATCATGTTTGAAATCCTCATTTTAGAATCCCAGGATCGGAACCTGGTGTATGGGTGCCGGAAGCCGAGAATGGGGTACTACGGAGGCTGTCGGTGCCGAATTCGGCGATCAAAAATTTTGTCAGCCCGGTTTCTGAGTTTGGGACTTGACACTTGCATTCCCTAGAATAACCCTAGGACCCCTATTTATATTTTAGATAATTTCCTTTCGCACCTCTTGCAAAACCGCCTCAAATTTATGCAATCTGCACAAAATCCGGACATGAATTTGCATAACCTCGACTGGTCGAGCGGCCCACTCAACCGGTCGAACACCTCCCTCGATTGGTCGAGTAACACGGAGTTTCAAAACCAATTGCTCGCTGAACTTTGAGTCGAGTACCACTCAACTGGTTGAGCACCACCCTCGACCAGTCGAGCAGACTCTTCAACCGGTCGAGCCATGAGGAGTCCCCATCACCATCACTATATTGATTAAAGTTTTATTATTTCATTATATTACTCCATTTTGTTGGGGAGTGTATGGAGTAGTAACCTCATGAATAATCCCATTACATTTGCAGAATATGTCAAAGTCCTTGTAAGTGTATTCTTCACCTCAGTTATTTTTTAAAAATATATATTTTTTATTTAATTGATTTACATCTTTAATTTTGAAAATTATAAAATTATAACGTGCTTTATCCTTAAATCTTAACATATAAACATATTCGTATCTGGAATAATTATTAATAAAGATAATAAAATATTTACCACATCCGTTTACAATAGTTTTTTTTAAGATCACATATGTTAGAGTGGAGCAGACAAAGTAACTCATAATTTCTTTCCACATTATGAAATGTTTTTTTTTTTTTTTTTGTGAATGGGAGTCACACTTTTTTAATTCATTATTTTCTAAACTGGAAATTATTTTATATGTTGTTATATATTTAATGTGTTTAACATTCACGTGACTTAATCTACCATGCCATAGAGAAATATAACATACCATGTAAGCAGAATTTTTTTAATATTTTACTCGATATTAAATTTAAATATACCTTGAGTATAATCAACATAATCTTTCTCAACAAAATAACTATTTTTAGAGATAACAATCTAATCAAACCCAATAACCTATTTCAAGTTTGAAATCATTTTTTTACATGCATAGAATGTGAAGGACGTTGATCATAGTGAGTCTTCCCAGAGATGAACATAAGATAACCTTCCCAATGTAAGCATAATTTCAACTTACCCTTATCCAATCACATTTATAGTGATAGCATTACCCATTTGAACCTTCCTACTGATTGCGAACCTTTTGTAGCTCTTAAATCAACTACGATCACAATTTAAGATTCTTCGGCTGAGTTTACTTAATGTATGGGAGGCCTTTTTTTAAAAATTTTTAATGACACTTTCTTCCAAAGTGTTCAGGCTTCCCATGAACATAGCAACTTGTTGATTTATCTTAGTTATCAAAATTTTTTTATTAAACTTGAATTTGAATTTCTTTTTTAATTGGAGCTTTTAATCTAATTTTAAGTAATTGAGATTTTAAAATGATTGATTTTGATTTTTATATTTTACCATGTGCACTTTAGGTGCTTCTTCCTTCTCGTCTTTATTTTTTATCATTGAGTATTGCTTCATCTTTGATCAGTAGGCGTACAATGAGTTATTTTATAGATAACTCTTTAGTTTTTTATTAAAGAAAAATTTTGAAGTCTTTTCAAGAATTTGATAATTTTTCAATGATTGTCACCACTTTAAAAAGTTCATCCATCTTATTCCCTCACACACAATTTCATTAGCAATCAGATTAAAGTCGTTTACCTGTTACATGATTGATTTTTCATCTATCATTTGTAATTTGAAATATCCGTTAACCGCATAGATTTTTACTTATATCTCTTTGATTTTGTTTTTTTCTCTATGTCATTTTAGATATTAGTAGAAGTACCAAAGTCACAGAAAACATCATATAATTTATTCGACATCGCATTGAGAAATAGTTTTTACTGATGTAGTTATCCTCATCCCACTTTTCGTAGACAACTGACCATACCGATTTTTTAAGATTTTTAGACCTCAACTGACTTATGATGTATGCCACTCTAAGAATTGTGAGGTAAAAGTGCATCTTTTATTTTTACATCTTAAAGTGTTGTTTATCAAAATTCTCAAGGCGAACAGATTTATTCTCGTTTGATGAACTTTCCGAAGTCATATGATAATATCTCAAAATTATTGAAAATAATGGAGTAAGAAATATTTGAATAAGATAAATTTGTAGAAAATAAAATGTCACACCTATTGAGATGATTGTGCAAACGGTACTCTTGGTCAATGCAGAAGTCATCTTCTTATTATAAGAGGTGCGGAGCAAGTCACTCTTTCTGAGATAGTTCTAGTCTCATGGTAAAATATGTCATGTGCAGAGGGTTTGTAAGGTGTTATCCCCTGGATACAATCGCCTAACGTATGATCTCAACAACGTACACACGTCGTGCGAGACCCAGCACTATGAACATCATCACACCTCAATACGCCTAGTGAAAAGAAGAAAAAAAATCGAAAAGAGATGAGACATAAATGAAATGTATAAGTATAAAACATATGAGATAAAAAAATTTATGCATGTAAAAGAGAAAGATGTCTAATTTCACTAAGATATTGTTATACTACATGTATATGCCACATGTACAGAGAAGCGGTTCACACGTGTGAAGATATGACACACACGGGGGGGACACAAAAGAAAAGGCAAGCCACATCTAGCTGATAAAATAATTTAATTTTTTATAAAACCAAAACTATCTTGACTCATAGAAAGTGATTGTGCTCAAACCTACTCAACGTACATGTTAGTATTGTCTGGCCTGCAAAACTAATGTGTTAATCATCACTGTTGATTTAATTATCTTATTGATGGTTATGATGATCATGTGTGATATGCAAACATGTTATTAATACCATAACTAATATGTGGGTATATTTTAACCATACATGTATATAGGTTAAGGGATAAAGATTCCTCTAATTGTCCTTGGAAACTTAAGACTGGGTGCAACAATTATTGGTTAAGAGAGAGTTATGTTTCATGGATTTTGATGTCTTGTTGTTCCATAATCACCTAATAGGTTGTAGGAAAAACTTATTATTGCTATTGTTATGAAGTCATTTTGTGTGAGAGAATCGATGATGAATTATAATGGAATGTCTTTGTCATTGAGCTCGATGACAAGACAATATGCCTATGCCCTGCTGTAATGGGAATGTTAGTGTTCTTGAGAATGAGATCTTGGTATTAAATCAATTGAATACTTATAATGGAGGATTAGTTTAAGTCTCTTAATTAGGAGACTCATTGTATCGTAAGACCTGAAGATATATATCGAGTTTAAGTTCATAATATAATATGTTTTGGCCTACCTTACGAAGTGAATATTGTTGGGTTAATTAGTTAGATGTACGAATGTGGTCCATATGATCTAATAAAGGATTCATTTGTCTCCAAGATTTTGTAGATCAAACCATCCATTAAATGGTTTTTCACTGATACTAGTAACTTAAAGTTTTTAAAAGGTTTTCTAAATGTTTTTAATCATTAATATTTTCTTTTTACTATTGAAATATTTTTCTCCACGCTTAGAGTCCATTCTTTTTTCACTATATATTATCGTAGTAATGTAAGGAAAATGTGTAATAATTACAGTTTATTTTACTCATCTCCTAGTAATTCTCATATTTAATTTATTGGAACTAAAATCATAATGATAGTATTTTTACATTAAAGTAAGATTAAATTATCACCAAAATACACTATTGTTGTTGTTTGGATTCTAGATTTTTAAGAAAATGTTGGAAAAAAGTGCAATGATTACAATTTTCTCTCCATTTGATTTGACTGTGGTAAAATCGTAATGATGACATATTTTCTTCATATTATTGGGATAATTAGTGAAACAAATAGGCCATGGATGACAATTTCGATTGTTGAGATCTCGTGATCTATCACGTGATTTGCATATGAAATTGATCGATAATAGATTTCGTGTTCAATGAAGGATATAGTTAATTTAAGTACATGGTTGGTCATGATTATAAACTTTATATATAATAGGACATTGCCAAAGTCTGTGGGGTGGTGAAACACCATATTGGCGTCTCCCTCAAACCCTAACTCCATTTTAAAAATAAGATCCCATTATATAAGTAAAGCATAAGAGAGAGAGAGAGAGAGAGAGAGAGAGAGAGAGAGAGTGTGTGTGTGTGTGTGTGTGTGTGTGTGTGTGTCTTAGTTGCCCATACTCCCTTTAAAGTCACCATAGAGAGAGAGTTTATGTATGAAGAAAAGAACTTTATCTCTTCCTTATTCCCTACATTCATGCGTCTATGCTTATGGGCTCCACTGTACGTGCATCCGTTAATGTCTTACTTAACTTTGGTCTAGGGTTTGTTGCTAGCATTCCTGTTTTCCTTATTTATGATATACGTGAGAGAGAACATTCTATCTAAAAAGTATAACATTAACAACTGAAAGGTCTTCAGTAGTAACAATCAAATGTAATTTTGAACCAAAATCTCTAACTTTAGTTATTTTATTGACAATGTGTAAATGATGATCCTCATGATCTACTCAACTAATGTGAATGTGAAAAGTTTTAATTTTTTAATATTTTCAAAATTATATCAAAACTTAACATATAACGTCGCTGTGTAATTATTCTAACAATCTTATTAATACAAAACATTATATATATATATATATATATATATATATTGTAGACACTGAAAAATCGGCGCCCATGCTGATTTAAAATGTTATGATTGTGGTGGGAGTGATTAGGCTGATTTATGAATGTTGGAGTCGCCACTAGCCAATTAATCTCAGAATCTCACAGTCGGCTAGAACCCACGGAATATGTAAGGTTAGAGAAATTCGAAGACTCTCCTACCTTAGAGTGACTCCTGATCTGCGATCTGGGATTCCGAGTAAGGGACCTCGGTTACAAAGAGGGAAGGTGTTAGGCACCCTCTCTGCCCGTACAAATGTACGGTCTCTACTTTGTGTGGTAAAATAATCTCAAAGAATGGATGATGTGGTCAAGATAGGACTAGGCACATATGTGGATTTCTGATGTGGCAAGATCCGAAATTTCGGCAAGCCACAGGCATACGTCCAACAACGTATCTAGAGGACGGATGTGATGATGCTTATGCCAAAAGATGAAGAAAAACTGGACTAGATCACCTAAGAATTTCTGATGTGACAAGATCTGATGCACGACAAGTCACAGATCATACGTTCACTAGAGATCTAGAGAAGTAGGGGGGTTGAGAAGGGAATAGATGTCATGATGAATGCTTGTATGTAAAATATATGGATATTTGGCTTGCTCTTGAGATGACTAGAATATGAAGTACACCATGGCTATTTCGGGCTAGACTAAAGGGTTGAGATGGTTGAGGTGAGGCTAAGAAGTGGCTGAAAAATTAGGACTTTGCGGCTTGGGAGCTCCTTCTCACCCTCACTCTCTTTCTCTCTTTCTTTCTCTTTCTCTCTCTCTCCCTTGGTTTGGTGTGTGTTGAAATGAGGAGAGGAGAGGGCTATTTATAGCCTTCTCTAATGGCAATGTAGTAATTTTAGGCTTTGGGAGGGGTAAATGCTGATGTGGCAATAGGTCATTGGTTGGAGAGAGAGAGACGCCACGTGGCGTGCTCTCATTAGCTAATAGGGTTGGTAAAAGGGTAAATAAGATCGGATTGAGGTGTAATTCCAAGAGAAAGTTGACTTTCAGACGCTGGGACAACTGTCCCCAGATGTCCACACGCGGGCCGCACTTGGCGGGACTCCGAGTACCGCATGCGATAGTCCGACTACCGCCCGGGTTGGGTTGAGTCCGAAACTCGTGTGGTTAGCTCCGCACACATTTTTTGAGAGGAAGCGGTAGTTTGACTACCGCTTGCGGTAGTCAAACTACCACCTCGAGTACAGTTTCTCCCGAAATTTGGCCGGTGGGTCCTTTTATGGGTCCTGAGGGTGAAACAAGGTTTGTTTTGGATATTTGGCTTTAAAAGGCTCGAAATTGGCTCGATTGTGACCTAAAAATGGACCGAGAAATAGGTTGATTGTGGGTGAAGGTTTGGGTATGCTTTGGCTCAAACGATGGCTTGTGATAGCTTAGGTTTGGTTGGAGTTTGGATCACAGTTTTGGCTAAGGTTAGGGTTTAGGCTGGTATTAGGGCTTGGTTTGGATTAGGGTTTGATTTAAGATATGCTCATGGTTCCCGGATTGTCTTAGCTTTCTCAAGATGTTAGCCTGGGTGGGGTGTCTATAGATGCCCCTCTTTGACCGAGGTTGTCGGCAACCGAAGGTCAAAGCAAGTGGACACCCCACCCTTTCGGTCAGAAAGGATAGTGACTCGAATCTGTTGCCTGCCATTGTATCATTGTCGGTTGACTGTTTAGAGAAAGATGACTTGCACACATAACGAGGGTTGAGAAAAATGTTGTGATTGTCCCCTGCACATTTGTCGCGGCTTTACGGGTCACCAACCACAACCTTTTCACGTCAGATTGTTGATAGCATTGGAGAGTAAGTCTGAAAAGTAAGGGCCTTTGCGTATTTGTCACGACTTTACGAGGATTCCGGTACTGTTTGGTCTGTCGTTCCTTTGCTACGTAATCACCTTAAGAGTGTTCGTTCCATTTGATCGTCAAAGTGGCTAGCTGCCCTGCGTGTTGGTGCTGCCTTACGGGGAATTCACTACGCTGACTTAGACTTGATCAAGTTTTGCGAACATCCCAGACTAGGTATGTGCAGGTAATCCTTTGTCATGTAGTCCGCTGATTCTGATACTTTGGTTACAATGGATTGTTGTCACTTTGAGTTTGATTATTCTTTCCAGAGATAGATCTAATCAATTTACTAGCATCCGTACGACTGTTCAGATATAGAGATCTGGGCAATCGTACATGTATCATGTATGGATTCAATCATCTTATTTAGCTGTTTGCACTGACCGCAACTGGAGAACATGGAAGATTCCTCAGTGTACTGCGTGCCGCGTGGGTTTTTGAAAACTATCATCTTTGGAGCTAGACTCCTTGGAGATTTTATTTGAAAATATTTTTAGATTTTTTGAAAAATATCCATTCGATCTCGTGGGTGAGCATCGTCGTTCGATTTTTATTTGCACGAGTTATCTGGATTGAATAGCCAGATGACCTCCACTAATAAATTAATGAGGCAATTGAGGAACATGGGCCTGATTTGGACATGTGGGCCTAGGACCATGGGCCTTGAAATCGGGTTTGTGTAGTGGGCCTTGCTTTGGATATGTGGGCTTAGGAAATGGCCTTGAAAACATGGGCTTTGAACTATGGGCCTTGGAACAATGGGCTTAATGGGCTTTTAACATGTGGGCCTTGTGGACTTTGAACTTGTGGGCCTCTGGGGCTTTGAACTTATGGGCCTTGTGAGCTTCGAAATGTGGGCCTCTGAAGCTTTGAACTTGTGGGCCTTGTGGGCTTCAAAATATGGGCCTCTTGGGCTTTAAACTTGACTTTGTGGTTCCCCGACTTTGTTGGCTGCTTGTCCTGTATATGCATGAATGCTTCTTTTTTTTTGTAAAAGAAGGAAAATAATGTACTTGCAAAAAAAAGATGTTTTAAAGGAATTTTTTGTGCCAAATTTATCAGTGTTTGCTTACGCTTGAGCTTGTGCCTGGATGGTGGAATCAGAATATTGAACTTAGCCCACGTCGAATCCGGTATTCTGAGTTGTTTACTAGGGATCCCGATTCCCTTAAAGTAGCGCAAACTAGGATCATGCCCCTTGGATTTGGGTAGAGTCTGACAGAATTCTGATCCGGGACTTATCTTTTCCTTGTGCTTCTTCACTTTGCTTGTTGCCTTGGCTTCTCCTATACCTGCACTTTTATTTTTCTTTTTTCTTTTTCTTTTCTAGTCATTTTTGCCCGTAGCGCCTTTTCAGGTTTTCACCACGACCGGCTTTCTCGTCATTTTTGCCCATGGCATCCTTTCAGATTTTCACCATGTCCCGAGTTTTTGCTCTTGCCTGCCCCTTGGCAGTTGTGCTCTTTTTACCCTTAGTGCCTTTTTAGGTTTTTACCAAGTCCGCTACATGCCTGCTGTTTTTACTTGAGACGCCCTTTCGGGTTTTCACCTCGCCCATTTTGCTTAAACACGTTACTTTTCTTTTGATTTTTTTTTCTTGTACAAAGGTGGGAGGCTAGATTCCATTCATTGCCACCCGATTGGTGAGCTACCTGACTTTGTCTTCAATCATGATCGTAAAGTTGTTGACATTAGGTTAAACTATTCTGAGGAGAAATGGGATGGTGAATTGTGTTCTCACTCATTGGGTCCGACTCTTTTTTTTATTTTCTTCTTTTTTTTTCTTTTTTTTTTTGGACTGCGCGCTTTATCCCTTCATTTCTTTATTTCCTTATCCTTTTTTTTGTCCTTCTTTTTTTTAACCCTTTATTTTGGAACACTTATTTGAAGGAAGGAATGATGATGGAATGTACCTCAGAATGCTAACCTTTTATCGTTTGACTTTAACTTTACGATTGTGGTTGTTGACATAGTCAGGTAGGATTACCCATGATAGACGTTATCGGCATTGATGGGCTCTGGAAGATCTTTGCCCTAGTGAGATGAAGGGCACCTCCCGGAAGAACCTCGTGGATGATTAGCTGACCGTCTCAGGATGGCCTGGAGTTGCCCCCTAGATCTAGTAGGTGCAATGATAAGATGTGCATGATTACCATGTTGCTAACCTTTCTTTCAGATTTGTTTGTTGTTGGTCCTAGCGATCGTTGTTTTCTTTATGTCTTCAAGATGTAGTTGGTTGTATCGAGCTTACCACCAATCATTTTCCTTGACTTCTTTTTCATTCGTATTGATGATGTAGGATGTTGTTGGCGCCTGCTTTTGTCTACCACAAGAATATACTCATGACCATTGGATGTCTTTGGGTTCATTTTTTTCGATGATGTCCACACCCCATAATGAAGAAGGGCTAGAGTGTTGTCAGGTTATAAAGATTCGAAGCATGCACATGGATCCATTATGCATGCTTTGAACACTTGAAGCATTTCCTGACATGCTGCAATAACTTATCTTCATCGTTCATCAGTAGGACTCCATCGTAGACTTCAAGCATGATCTTGACAGCTTTGCTTGATGGGCTTGACTTCAGGTTTCATAGCAGATGGTGTATGACTAGATCTTCATTTAATCTGGGTAAGGCTTCATAGGGGAACCCAAAGTTAGATAGCCCCGGGTCTCAGGAATTCTGTCATTGTCTGCTTGTATTCAGGAGGCGAGAATCTCTTGATGCGTACTGTTCTAAGGAGCTCAAGGATCTCAAGTTCACAATTTCAAAATCATCCGTGACGACATTGGCCTTTACCTCGAACTTTCGAAGGGAATCCTCTAGCTCGAGAGTTAGATCATCATTTTCCCCATCCTGGGCTTCGTTCAAACCCATGAGTTTGAAGTCTAACTCCAGATCAAAATCATGAGAGTCAACCTCAAACTTGGGTATTGTAACAAATGCATTTGGCACATTATTGCTTTGTGAGTTCTGAAAGATTTTCTACTGTTTTTGTGTTTTGAGAAATTTCTATTGTTTTTTAGATTTTGACAAGTATCTGAATTTTTTTAGCATTTCGAAAATATCTAATGTTTTGGCCTTTTGAAATTTTTTGATTTTTTTTTGGGAAGTATATGATTTTTTTTTTTTTTTTTGGTGTGTTTCGGAAATATCCAGTGTTTTTGGGTTTTTGAGAATTTTTTGATTTTTTTTTTTTGAGAAGTATATGATTTTATTTTTTTTTTGGTGTTTCGGAAATATCTAGTATTTTTGGCTTTTAGAGAATTTTCTGATTTTTTTTTTTTTGAGAAGTATATGATTTTTATTTTTTTTTTGGTGTTTCGGAAATATCCAGTGTTTTTGGCTTTTTGAGAATTTTTTTTTTTTTTTTTTGAGAAGTATATGGTTTTTTTTTTGGTGTTTCGGAAATATCTAGTGTTTTTGGCTTTTTGAGAATTTTCTAATTTTTTTTTTGAGAAAGACAGCGATGTGAATCAGGGATTGTCTGATTCGACTTAAGGAGCCAAACATTATTTTCTTTTATTGTGCCGTCTTGGGGATTGCGAACCAGCTATTGCCCTGCACTCCCTCCCCTAAGGAGGCAGGGCCAGACAGATCAGTAGGTGGGCCCTTATTGCTGTGCCCAAATGTCGTGATGGGTTTGAGATTGGGTTCTGAGTTGGTGTTGGATGTCACTTTCCTCTGCTCATCCCCGACACATTGTGACTCTTTGGATTCTTTCAGCTCAGGTGGGACCCAGACTGTGGTACAGTCAATCAAGGGAAATTCTTGCCCCTTGCCCAAGTCATTTTTCAAATAGCCCAGTTGGGCTCATTTTGCTCATTTGATTCCCCATGGTGGATTTCGACCTACTAATCGGATGGATGATCCCTTCTCTGATGAATCTGATTGATGTGTGGATGAAGGGATCGTCCTCCTCTTGCCGACTTTGCCCTCCTTTGATCCATTTGTGCTTTAGTACCTCACCTATAGGAGGTTGATGTCCCAGTTCTGTCATGCCTGCATTCTCTTGATATTCGAGCTGATAATAAAAATGTTGGTGTTCAACTGGAGGGAAGACATAGTTTGATACGATGGGACATACGAGAGGCATGCAATTCACAGTCTCGAACTGAAGACTATGGTATGGGATATCCTCATCAGAGCATTATATGTCTATGATTGGGATATCTAGCTCCTGATGGTTGACTGCTTCTATCGGAAGGATTTGTTCGGGATAATTCAAAACGGTCAGCGCCTTGTCTCCGAAAATGTATTTGACCTTTTGGTGAAGACTTGAAGAGAGAGCCTTGACTCTATGGATCCAAGATCGATTAGGGAGGAGATGAAATGAAGTTGTGATGTCAAAGACCTGAAAAGTGATGGTTGATGTTTTGGGGCTGATCAAGATCTCGACATTAATATCTTCCTCGACCTTTCTCCTAGAGGCAGGAGCCACTCGTCCTAGACTCTTCTCTTGAAGGATTGAAGACTGAGTAGAGCTAGGTAAATCCCTTCGAGTAGCAGAATGTCCTTCCTGAAAAGTTTCTGCTTGATTGAAGCTGGGCCCTGATTTTGCTAGAGCATGCGGTGTGTTGATCGGGGAAGGAGCACTTTCTTGGATCACGACAGTTGGAGCAAGGGTCAGATAGGGTGATGGTGCCCCTTGTGAGGCAAAGGATGTATGGACTGGATTGATCGGTGGTGGCTCCTGTGGACTTGGAGGCATGGAGATTGGACTGGATGGAGATGCCTCTTGCATATTTGAGAGTGAAGAGATTGGACTGGCAAGGTGTGCCCCTTGTAGACTTGGGGGAATCGAGACTAGATGAACTGGAGATGCCTCCTGCGTATTTGAGAGCGAATAGATTAGACTGGTAGGGTATGCCCCTTGTAGACTTGGGGGTATTGTTGTTGGGCTGGCATTGATTGAATAGATGCATTGGACTGAATGACAAGGCGATTCTCCCTAAATGATATTAGTGGCAGGGGTGCCCAATGAGGTGGGGCTTGCTTGATACAACGGCAGGGGATTCTGGAGGGTGTAATTGGTGGTGGCAACAGCAGGAGAGGTAACCACGATCGTTTGGTTGTCAATCAGATCTTGGACCACATGTTTCAAGGCGAAACAACGGTACGTTGTTTGACCTCGAGATTGGTGGTATGCACAGTACTCATTTTCATTATAATTTGGTGGTAGAGGGTTTGGGGGGAGCCTAGGCAGTAGTGGTGTGAGTATTTGCCTTTGGACTAGCATGGCCAGTATTTCACTGTAAGTTTGGGCTATCGGTGTAAACTGCCTAGGTTCCCTGGCCATCCTCATCTGCTGACCATGATTTGGGTATTGAGGAATCTCCCTTTTACTGTTGTTGTTGTCATTGTCCCTCTTGAGGAGCAAATTGATCACATTGGGTAGAGGCGACAAGATTATCTTCTTCTGTTAGATGGAGGTCAGGAACATTTCTGTTACCATTCTCGTATCCAGTAAGCCTTCCTTCCACTACCCGTTGTACTAGGGAGGCCTAATGAGGCCACCAGGGGGAGATTGTCTCAGCCCTTATTCCGGCTTCGACTCATTCCCCAGCACGGATGAGTTGGGTGAAGTTGGCATATGGATACGATACGAGGTATCCGGAGATACTCGGGTTTGTCGAGTGGGTGATCATGTAGATTTGCTCCTCGTCATCAATGGGTGTTTTCATTCTTGCGGCCATGGCCCGCCACCGTCCAACATAAGCTGACAATGATTCATCATTCCTCTGCCTTGAGGCAGCAAGGTCCGCCCTTTTGGGCGCTACATTAAAATTGTACAGAAAACGATCAATGAAAGCTTGGGAAAGTTGTTCCCAAGTTTTAATTCGATGGTAATTTAATGACGTGTACCAATCTAATGCATCGCCTTTCAAGGATTTTTGAAACAAACGGATCAACACTCCGTCATTACCTGTCATAGTATTAAGCTCTCTACAGAATGCTCTTAAATGGTCTATAGGACACCCCGTACCATCATATCTCTTGAATTTTGGTACCTCAAAGTTTTGAGGTACCCTTGCATCGAGAAAGGGGCATAAGTCCCTGAATTTGGTGGATGAATGATCCACTCCTTGCTGCCTTTGTAGTTTCTTCTGCACCTCTCGCAATTGCTCCCGGAGCTCTTCGATTTCAGAGAGATTAGTCAAGGGGGGTTTTACCCCCTGGAATTGATTAGATCTCCTATTAGGAGGAAGATGTTGGAATTGGCTGGCATGCTTGACTGTGGGAGATTGTATTTGATAGCGGTTCTCATCAGTGAGAGGTTGTTAGAAAGGATTCTCAGTTGCAAAAAATTGGCCTTGAAGGTGACTCCCATTATGGGGAGGATGCTGGAAAGTTGAAATGACTGGGGCATTAGGTGATGATACTTGCATGGTTTGGACAGTCTCTTTTTGAACATATTGGGCAAGAAGGGCCTGTAAAGCCTTAAAATTTTAGGTTATTTCGTCCATGGTTGAGGTGAATGCGGTATTATCAGTCATGAATTCAGGTCATCCGGGGATGCCTTTTAGGTGTAATGGTTTCTTCTTTTTGGTTTGCCAGGCAACTTTGGATTGGATAAGCATGGGGTGAGTGAAAGCCTTGAATGGGTGCAAGCAAAAGATCGATCCTCATTTTTTTTTTTTAATGTAAGGTATGAATGCAAATGTAGAATATCCCCCAAGATTATATTACCACACTATTTCGAGTCAGGTCTCAGCTAGTATGAGCTAACAAATCCCCAGTAGAGTCGTCATTCTGTAGACACTGAAAAATCGGCGCCCACGCTGATTTAAAATGTTATGATTGTGGTGGGGGTGATTAGGCTGATTTATGAATGTTGGAGTCGCCACTAGCCAATTAATCTCAGAATCCCGCAGTCGGATAGAACCCACGGAATATGTAAGGTTGGAGAAATCCGAAGACTCTCCTACCTTAGAGTGACTCCTGATCTGCGATCCAGGATTCCGAGTAGGGGACCTCGGTTATAAAGAGAGAAGATGTTAAGCACCCTCTCTGCCCGTACAAATGTACGGTCTCTACTCTGTGTGGTAAAATAATCTCAAAGGATGAATGATGTGGTCGAGATAGGACTAGGCACACCCGCGGATTTCTGATGTGGCAAGATCCGAAATTTCGGCAAGCCACAGAGTATACGTCCAACGGCGTATCTAGAAGGCAGATGTGATGATATTTATACCAAAAGGTGAAGAAAAACTAGACTAGATCACCTAGGAATTTTTGATGTGACAGGATCCGATGCACGACAAGTCACAGAACATATGTTCACTAGAGATCTAGAGAAGCAAGGGGGTTGAGAAGGGAATAGATGTCATGATGAATACTTGTATGTAAAATAGATGGATCTTTGGCTTGCTCTTGAGATGACTGGAATATGAAGTACACCATAGCTAATTCGGGCTAGACTAAAGGGTTGAGATGGTTGAGGTGAAGCTAAGAAGTGGCTGGAAAATCAGGACTTTGGAGCTTGAGAGCTCCTTCTCACCCTCACTCTCTTTCTCTCTTTCTTTCTCTTTCTTTCTCTCTCCCTTGGCTTGGTGTGTATTGAAATGAGAAGAGGAGAGGGCTATTTATAGCCTTCTCTAATGGAATGTTTTAATTTTGGGCTTTGGGAGGGATAAATGCTGATGTGGCAATAGGTGATTGGTTGGAGAGAGAGAGAGACGCCACGTAGCGTGCTCTCATTAGCTAATAGAGTTGGTAAAAGGGTAAATAAGATCGGATTGAGGAGTAATTTCAGAAGAAAGTTGACTTTCGGAGGCTGGGACAGCTGTCCCCAGATGTCCACACGCGGGCCACACTTAATGACACTCCGAGCACCACCTGCGGTAGTCTGACTACAGCCCACGATAGTCTGACTACCGCCCGGGTTGGGTTGAGTCCGAAACTCGTGTGGCTGGCTCCGCACACATTTTTTAAGAGGAAGCGGTAGCGTGGTAGTCAAACTACCACCTCGGGTACAGTTTCTCTCGAAATTTGGCCGGTGAGTCCTTTTTTGGGTCATGAGGGTGAAACAAAGTTTGTTTTGGATATTTAGCTTTAAAAGGCTCGAAATTGGCTCGATTGTGACCTAAAAATGGACTGAGAAATGGGTTGATTGTGGGTGAAGGTTTGGGTATGTTTTGGCTTGAACGATGGCTTGCGATGGCTTAGGTTTGGTTGGAGTTTGGATCACGGTTTTGGCTAAGGTTAGGTGGTTTTAGGGCTTGGTTTGGATTAGGGTTTGATTTAGGATATGCTCATGGTTCTCGGATTGTCTTAGCTTTCTCAGATGTTAGCCTGGGTGGGGTGTGTATATATATATATATATATATATATATATATATATATATATATATATAAATATATATATATATAGATATATATATATATATATATATATATATTACATATCATTTTATATAAAATATGATCCATTAAAAATATGGTATACATAATAATGATAAATTTTAATAGCAAAATGAACGACCTATCAATCATACAAGCTATACCATTTAGAATTAATGTATATATGATGGTTTCACTTAATGTACTTGCATAGCCCACCTGATGATTGGATAGTTTCAATGTTTGTCCTGACTAATTTTTATCTTATGTTTTATAATTTTCATGGACAAAATGTTCTCCTATAAGTGATATAGAAGCGAAAAATAAAAGGCATTACATGTTAATTCACGATATTATATATGATTATTTTAATAATCCATCTATATAAATTTGATGGGCATCTTTTGATTGATGGATTTTAGAAACATACGTGGAATATATATATTTTTTAAAATCAATATTAATTAGTTAATTGGGACTCCTGTTTAGACATGGCCATGTTTAAAAAAATATACTTGACCATGAGTTGTTGATCTCCTAAGCAAGAGAGCCTCTCCTATATCTATACCAGTTGGAGAAGGGCAGAGAGCAACAGTCAGAATCCTGATAGGGGGCAAATTTGACCCTAAGTTGTTTGAGAAACAAACCACCACACATAGAGATGTGGACATGAGAACTAGAATCGTCTGGGCATGGCCTACATCTCTTTTCTCTTCCTCACATTCTCTTCATGTCTCTGGCTTGGGAGGACGTCCATGGCTCTTTATTCCCTCCTCCTTGGAATAAGATCTTATAAGGATGATTTCTATATGGTGCTCCATCGCCCTACGGAATATATGTGTTTTATTGTGAAAGATATTCATAAACCTCTAGTAATCATGCACTCTAACTGTTCGAATCTCTCTACTGCTAGTGGTCACCATCCATTGTCAATTCTTATGCCACCTAAGATATATATCATCTCGAATCTCAACTATTAAATACTCATTAAGTGTGATTTAAAACAAAAATAACGATAAAAAATAAAAATCAATAGTTGAAAATTTTTGATTAACCAATTAAAAACCTTATAATTGTTTGTCGGCCTTTTAAACTCTTGACGAACTATCTAAATTATAAAATCATCCACCTATTCATATGATATTCATATCCCAAAAAGATATAGTGAATCCCTTATTGGATCGTGCGTACTTTAAGGACCTTAATAAATAAACCAAGCTACACTGAATTTTAGTGGCTATACAGAAGTCTCGTGAGGAGAGTCAAAGCATGATCAATCATCGATTTTCTTTAACGCTCTAAAACTCGACACTCGAATACAAATATTCAAATCCCGTGTCCTGGGTGTTAATATTAAAGCAGTCGAGTGCATTGGCATTGACATTGATAATGCCCTGATTTTCACCACTTAATTACGATGCTCTAACTACACAAACATTAGTATTGTCTAAGAATGCTTCTCGTGGGAAAAATCTATACAAAATAAATCAAAGTAGGGTATAATGAAGTCAATGAATGTTGAAAAAAATGATACGATAAATAAAACATAAAGTGCATGAGCGATCATCTAAATAAAGTATGTAAGTTCAAAGGAGCCTATGGGGATCACTAAAAAAAAAAAAACAAATCAATAAACAAGATATGTCAATATTAAAGGAAAGTCACTAATGGCTCGAGCTCCCAAAGCTCAACCAACTAAAGCCGCTCCATAAAATCATCCACCTCTCCACCAGCTCTACCCTAGCGACCCTAAGCTCTGGAACTCCATCTACCTCCATCCACTATTTGATTTTCGAATTTGAGATGTGAGTGGCCATCTTAGTGAGAAATCCCCCAGAGATTATACAATGCCATATTAATCAGGTATAGTTTCGTAAAAGACGTACAAAACAACCATCGAGTATAATTTATCTTATTGAATTGTATGAATGCATGAAATGTTTATTGTAACGAGGATGCACATCCAGCTAGACCAACTGCAAATGAATGTGTCTTTCAAACAGTCGATCCATTCACTTAGTAACAAGAGACCGAATCTTTCAAACAGTCAACCCGACTCGCAGTTACAAGGAGCCGGGTCTTTTAAACTGTCGACCTGTATCATAGTCATAAGTGATTGAGTCGTTTAAATAGTTGACCCAACTCACAATTACAAGAGGTCGGGCCTTTCAAACATCTGACATGACCACAATAATAAATGGTCGTTCAAACAATGGCCTAGGAGCCCACAAAAGCACTCAAGGTACATTGCATCTCACAACATCTATATTAGCCATTTGATAACGCTCGCATGCCATGAATGCATGATTAATTAAACCTTCATTAATATGATTAGTAAACAATCATTTAATATGCCTTTATAATTAGTGCTCAACTTTAGTCTAATGAGTAGGCCTTACCATCCTAATATATAATTTCGATAAATGGATTCCTCATTTAAAAAAAAAAAAAGCAACAAGACACTAAGTTAATTAAATGACACACCAGCTGGATTTCACTTAAACAGGGATAATAAGACACAATAATACACCAATATTGTAATTCTACAACCAAATTTTATTTAACTCAATTCACAGGATGACAATTAGTTTAAGGTATCAGATGATCCAACAAAGCAATACTTCAAGTGTGCAACTTATCCACACAATTCACGCATAACCACATCAAGGCATGCCATAATTCATATATACCTAAATTTTACAAGACAATGATTATATTTATATGATTATGCATCCAAGGAATGTGCTTAGTGATTCAAGCTAAGCATTAGGCTAAACATGTTAAGTGATCATATACATAATTTTAAACATGTTACAGATTATAACAACGAGTTAAGGATGTTATGGATTTTATCAATTTATCATAAATTTAATATACGTAAGATAAGTTACAAGAGTTATTACATGATTTATAAATTAATTAATATGATTATCAAGTGTTGAGGTCATTGCAAGACAAAATGTCACCGAAAAACTTGAATGATAAATCTCACCTTAGAATTAGAGATCATCGATTTCGATGCAACCTTGGTATAAAGAATTTGGAGGAAATGCTAAGAACCTTGATTAATCAGCAATCCATCGCTAATTACTCAAGTTATAACATAATTAAACTTTCAACTATGGTTTAAGGGTTTACATATCCTGATTTGGAAAAATTCCTAACTTGATCACTGAACAAAGTCTGAGATCGGCGTAAATCCAATGCTCACATGATGTCAAGCTCGAGTATGGCTCTCGGATAAGAATAAGTCGCCACAAATCGCTTGCAAGGATTACAAATCCTAGCTTGAACAAACCTTGACATAAAAAATCCTAAATTTTAGATGGAAATGAAGGGTTTTTTTTAACCATAATCACTCAAATATTGTTAGAAATTGGGGCAAGACGGGCAGGCATTATGGGAGGACCCCCTATCTAACTAATCAAGAGATTTTCTAGTCAGGGAAGATGCGGAATGGTTCGCACAACCCGGATTCGGCAAAGAATAGTCCGATGTGGCAATCTGCACACAATATTTCAATCTCTCTCTCTCTCTCTCTCTCTCTCTCTCTCACTTTCTCACTATTTTCCAAACCTATAAAATGAATGAAATGTGTAAAAATCATTTTATAGTCCCACTTGAAAATTTAGGTGATTGTAAGAGTATTAAATTTCAGAGATGTCGATCAGACCTACAGGAATCGACGATCGGTTGGTCGGACCGATAAATGTCAATTCTACCCTAATTTATGCTATTAGAGTTAGTGGATACAACATGGGCTAAATTGACCATGTATTGGTCTAGTTCATGATTCTCGAGGTCCTAAGGGTTTACCTATGTGTTTTGTTGATTATTCACTCATACCAACCATTTCGTTCATTGTAAAAATGGCGCAGACTTCCTCTAGTCCCACGCTGACCCTAATGGACCAAGAATCCAATGGTCGGAGACTACGATACAGTTCGATATGTTAAGGTACGGGGTCTAATTGAGCCACCAGCACCCTTGTTAAGTTTTGGACTCGCGATCCCTATGTCTTTGAGTATACGCACATGTAAACCCGTTCATTAGCCTAATCTAATTGGAAATTACCGGTAACACTCGAGGACATCCAATACTCGAGTATTGGATGGTTGGGGTGTTACACTTTCCTTCTACACATCATTAAATTATGGGGATCTGATGGGGCTAGTGCAACCATAAGCCCCATTCAAATCTGAGTGTGGTGGGTCTCCCAATCTTGATGCTTATAACCAACCATGCTAGTCCAAGTGATCAGAAGCCCAATTCAAGGAACTATCCATAATTTACTTACATGCTTATGTGAAGTGGGAAAGGAGGCGATTCAACACCAAGTTGGTTTTGATAGATGAAGATTGATCATCTTAAAACCAAGCCAATCCCCTCATGTGAGACGACCTTCCAATTATAATTTAAGTATTCCCTGGAACTTGTATAGTTATGGCTAAGACAATGAGATCCATGAACACAATTCTCCACTACCAAGTCCATACGCCAAATCCTGAGTGCCTAAGAGCATCAGAGTCGATGCCTCTCAAAACCTACAAAACATGTTTGATAAGAATTAGTTAAGAATAATGAAATGCATCATGTAATAAAATTTGAGGTCCAATAACATTGGTTTCTAATATACAACCCTAACATCTTTCATTTTCAAATACCATAAAAAATGGATGCAAGCTTTCTACAACAACTGTTTTAAGGAGTTCCTATAACACTAGGTTTTATGGAGCAATTTCCATGTAAAATATATTTCATTCATTGATTTTATTGACTTATATTAAAAATGAAGGAAATCCAAAACCTAAGTTGATCACACCATAAGAAATTGTGGAGATTGAGCGCTCATGATTAAAACCTCATCGAGGATACAAAAGTTTTGTATCAGATTAATATTTGTGTTTTTCCTTTGTCTGTGTGAATTAGCTTATGAATGGATATTTACATTTTCATTTTGTATATTTTCATTTTATATGATGTTGGCAAACCAACATGGTAAATTGACCATGTTATATAGTAAAGTCATGCGTTTGAGTATTTATTATGATGAAAAACCACCTTAGTGCGAGTGGGTGGGGGTGTGAGTGCCTGTATAAAAGAAAAGTTATCAAATAATACCCTAATTAACTATACAAGAGATAATCATATATAATTATCATATATTATGATTAATTTTTGCTATTGCATTGCTAATAAAAATTGATTCAAATTTGATAACTTGTAACAATAAACAGAAGGGCCCACCAATTTACTAAGCAAAAACACCTCTATTATCAATGTGTATATATGTGTGGGGTGGTTTTACTCAATGTGCAACATACTTAATGATTACATTATTTTAATTTTGGCCATAGGCCTAAATATTATGATCCATCAGCTGTAAGGACGAATGTTCTACTATAACTGACACGTGAGCAAAAACAAAGTTGCATGACATGATCATTTCAACAGTTTAGCTAGAGTAGAACTTAATAGGTCATTATCCACTTACATGTAATATTCCACTGACGTGTCATTTTTGTATAAAATCTAATCCATTAAAAATGTGGGACATATGATAAATATAATTTCTAAAAGAAAACAGACTGATCCACTAATCAGCCACCCTACACCGGTCAAAATCAATTACATCCGATGGTTTCAATTCACCTAGGTATATGATCCACCTGATGATTGAATTACTCCAATTCCCAAAAAATGATCTTCATATTATGATTCATCATTTACACGGACAGGATTTTCTTTATAAGCCACACATAAGATAAAAATAAAAAAGGTTGTATGATAGTTTAATATACACCATTGTATGGGATCATTTCAATAATCTGGCCGGTACAAGACCGACAGGCGGCTTTCATTTTCAAGTAACATCAAAACCCACCCCTCCCCTCCTATTTTTTAAATTCCCAAAATACCCTTCTCCCTCTCCCCACCCTTCAAAAACCCTCTCTCCTTTTCTCCAAATCCCCTTTTCCGCGTCTCTCTCTCTCTCTCTCTCTCTCTCTCTCTCGTCCATGGAGCAGCAGCAACAGCAGACCGCCATCCCTCAGAGAAAAGGGCAGCAGCAACAGCAGACCGCCATCCCTCAGAGAAAAGGGCAAAAACGGAAACTGGAGGAGGAATCTGCGGCAACAGCGGCGGACGAGGACGACGACGAAGAAGACCGAGAGATCTCAGAAATCTCCCCCGATGCGCACCACGCGCTAGCTTGCGAGGTGAGGGCGCAGGTTAATATCCTAAGCACCACCTTCTCTTGGAAGGAGCCCGACCGATCGGCCGCCAAGCGAGCCACCCACGTTCTCGCCGAACTCGCCAAGAACGGTATAGCCTTTTGCATTTCTTCTTTATTTACAAGATCTGGACCGTTAATCCGGTCGGCCCCGCCACGGGCATGCGGTGGCCTGAAAATCTAGTCGGTCTACTCATTGGGTGGGCCACACGAATGGAAGTTTAGGAAAAGGAGACGATCCAAGGTCTGTATTTAAACTGCATCGGTTTCATGCTTTGTCTGGGACATTTTCATGGTGGTGGCTGCCTAATGAGTGGCCTGGATCATGCACATCTGGCCCATGTTGGGGGGTCTGCGTTCTTATCTGTTTCTTTCTTTCTTTTCGTGTTTGCAGAGGATGTTGTGAATGTTATAGTCGATGGTGGGGCGGTCCCCGCGCTGGTGAGGCATCTGCAGGCCCCGCCACTGCCAAGTTGCGGGCAGAGGCCTTTTGAACACGAGGTTGAGAAAGGGAGTGCTTTCGCCCTCGGGCTTCTTGCCGTGAAGGTAACTCGGGGTTTGCCTTAGTATCTTTTTCTTTCTCTTGTTTTCTTTTTGGAGTGTAGTAGCAATTCCTGCATTTCAAATTCTTTAGCTATTCTTGTATTTTTGTTGGAGTATGCATGGAAGAATATGAAGTCAAACAGTTGACTGATTTGTTTGGGCATGCGTGGATCTATTTTTGTGCATTGGTAAACCACCTAAACATTTTTGGGATAAATTGGTAGAGACAACTAAAGAAGTCCACCACTTCCTTTTGTCCTCTCTCCATCCTCGATGTTCGTTCCATTAATACACATCCTGCTCATGGTGTTCATTAGACACTGACCAAATGATCTTGAACCTTAGAGTAGCTAGGAGCAAGGCGGATATTTGGTGAAATTTGTTGAGGATCTTTGGTTGGTGGAAAGGCCCCCAATTTCTCTTTGATTTAAAAAAAAAAAAAAAAAAAAAAAAAAAAAAAAAAAAAAAAAAAAAAACCTCTATGGAGCAGCAAGGAGAAAGGAGGCAAGTGTTAAGGATTTTATGTGATATTTGGAGGAAGAAGATCTTGGGATACTTTTTTTAGAGACTTCAAGTAAGAGGAGATGGTGGGAATTAAAAACCACATATTGTCTTGGCAGTGTTTTTTCTGATGGGAAGCTGAAGATATAAACATGAGATTGGGCTCTTAATGGATCTTTTTCATCTAAATCTTTCTTTGAAGTGTTGAAACTTGACAGAGTAAGGGGGGTTGAGACCTGATGCAATCTGGTTATTGAATAAATGCGAATTCAATGTCCAAATCCCTATAGCTGATGAAGTAAACACCACAGGAGAATGTTGGAATGTTGAGGGATGAACAACTTATGAATTTGGAATCTTTGAACTAGTTACAATTACATCAACAAGAACTCTGAAAACTAAAAAAAAAAGTGTAGTGTCCTCTAGATTCTAGAACAATCCTTTTTATATGCCTTATGGACATGCTGTAGATTCCGTATGAAATCTTTAATCAAGATTTTGCAACTCTTGGACTGATTCCAAAATCTATTCTATACAAAATAACATATTAAGTAGTAGCAGTTGTATCTTCAAGGATTTCGATCAGAAATCAGCTCCCAGAGTCATCAAAGAGTCAGTCTAAAAATAGCAAGTGTACATCCAGACTGGCAAAATTAGCAACTACATTATCCCAAAATGTGTGGTTGTAATCCCAGATGTTCAGCAGCAAACATTCATAAAATTCAGCCATGGTGGGCCTTAGGCCTGCATCATACTCCTCAAGGTGGAGGGAACTTGACTTGGACAAGCTTGATAGTTGATACTCCATGTAGATAGTAGAGGTTTGACTCTGACGAGTTCAATACTCCTTGCAAATAGTAGAGTTTTGCACATTTAGACTTTTTCAATTCATTGCTTGTAACCCGTGGGCATTCAAAATCAAGCTTGTAATGCCCACATCTTGTGTTTATGGTCTTCATACGCACAATACTTGTTCAACTTCTTTTGTCTTCTTATTTGGAGCTTTATCCATATCGACAAGACGACAACAAATTGGACATGTATGTTAGACACCTTGTGAGGGCAGTCAAACAATTGGCCAAGTTGAAACTTGAAAGTCAGTGTGATATTCTAGTTGTCTGGCAAGTTCGTCTTGTAGGCTTTGTTATGCAGCTTCTTCTTGACTTTGCATGGCCTAATCTTTATAGGCTTGTGCCTATCATTGGTTCCTGTAGGAAACCTTTCTTTTAGTAGATAAGCTGTAACCAATTTGCATTTGGTATAATATTATCTTTGTTCCTGAATGCTTGATGTGTTTGGGATTTCTCTCTTTGATCCTCTCTCTCTCTCTCTCTCTCTCTCTCTCTCTCTCTCTTTAATAAATAATTTATTTTTTATAAAAATCTCAACTTGCTGGTTTAGGAAGTGTTTGGCGGACATGTCAACATCATCCCTTGATCTTTGTAATGATAATGGTACTAATTCAAATACATGATACAGACTTGTACCGTTCATGATCCCAAATGGAGATTTCCTCATGGTATGATATATGGAGTTAAGTAGGCAAGCAAGGCTTGGGTTAAAGACAAGTCCTACTAAGATACATTGTCACCACCCATGGCACTCTTCAAAAAGTTACAAAGGCTTCTATTGACTGCTCAGTTTGGTCACTTGTCTGAGGTTCATGCGTATTAGAAACTTGAAGCTTAATCCTTAGACATGGTCTACAGTTACAGTTGCTGGCAACTTGCAAAGTCTTAGAATTTCCTTGAAGATGTTAGCTATATGCATGGCGTCCATCTTCTCTTGCACAATTATGGAGTGAACTATTTTTGGGAAATGGTTTGCTATGCTGAAGATAGCATATGCTCCATTATGAGCCCTAGGACAATGTTTGTAAAAAGATCCACCCATGGTGCAGCTGGGATAGAAAGAGGTGTCTCATAGTTGGGTGTTGCATGGTTAGTTGATATATCACGAGAGATTGAATGTCGACCACCGTGAAGGAGAAATAAAATATCAACCCCATATGCATAGCTCGGTGGACCATCGAAGATTGAATATGCTCCTTTGTAAGATCTAAGAAGACCAAAATGAAGTTTATGAAAAGATCTGCCCATAGTGCTATTGGGATGGGAAGAGGTATAGAAAGGCTAGTGTATCGTACATGCCTTTTGGAAACGTGACATTGACGAGAACGTGCAACGAATCATGCGATACCATGATGCATATGGGGCTAAGATAGTATTTCTTCGTCAAAATGACCGATATTCAATATCTTGCGGCCATAGTACGGCATCAACGCCCAACTTGAACACTTGTAAAAGCCGGCGAACTGATTGATAACCAGCCATGAGTCTCTAATGATTTTTACGTTTCTAGCCCCGAACTCGATCAAGATTTCAAGTACAATGATCAGAGCTTACATTCAAACTCGAGCTATAAAGCGTAGTCTTCTCTTTTCTCACTCGGGGAGGATGATGATAATTTTGGCACCTAATGACCAATCTTTTTTTGACTCATCAAAGATTAGCTTCTAAGGGGTAAGATGGACAACGTATATACCCAAGATATCAAGAATGATCTGGTCGTCTATCCTTAATGGGTGGTCGGCTAAGAAATCAGCCAAAGCCTGGCCCTTAACATCCTACTAGGATACGTATTTGAAACTGAATTCAAATAAACTGAGAATCCATTTTGTAATTCTTCCTCTCAGGATCGACCTTGTGAGCATATACTTAATGAGATTAGTCTTAGCGATGACGTGGACTGTTCCTGTTAATAGGTAACGTCGGAGCTTGGTAACGATGAAATACAAAGATAAGCACAACTTTTCGATGGCCGAATACCGACTTTCAGTATTGTGCAAAGTCCGGGATAGATAATAAATCATGCTCTTTCCTGCTGTTGCTCTCCTGGGCTAATAGAGCTCCAATTGATTCTTCATTTGCTACTATGTAGAGTCGGAACAACTGATCCTTTCTGAGAGGGATTAACACCGACGACTTCGTTAAGTATTCCTTGATTTTGTCGAAGGCGGCCTGATATTCCTCTCGCCATGTGAACTTGTCTCTTGCCTTAAATTTGATTAGCGAGAGAAATCATTTTACAGGCCAAATTGGAGATAAAAAAAGTTAATTTGGCCAATAAATCTTTGTATCTCCTTGTTCTTGGACGACTAGGTTTTTAGAATAGCCCAAACCTTGTTTTGGTCAACCTCTATTCCTTGTTGATGGAAGCGGAAGCCCAGGAAATTTCCCTCGGAAAACCCAAAGGCACACTTGAGCAGGATCATCTTGAGCTTGTGCCTCATTCGTTTAAACAACCATCTTCAATCTGCAAAGTGGCCGCCTAGGTCGACTATTTTCACCACTATATTGTCAATATAGACCTTCATAAATTTACCAATCATGTCATGAAGAATGTCATTCGTGGTCCTCTGATATGTTGCTCTGGCGTTCTTCAACCCAAAAGGCATTACAACCCAACAATAGGTCCCAATTGCCCATGGACATCTTAAAGCCGTCTTGTGTACGTGTTCAACAGCAATGTACATTTGGTTATATCTAGAATGGTCATCCATAAATGACATGATTGTTTTTGGCGGCCCTATCGACAAGTTGATCTGCAATCAGTATTGGGTACTCATCCTTTGGGGTTACCAGATTAAGATTTCTAAAGTCTATACATACTCTCAGCTTTCCATTATTCTTTATGATTGGAACAATATTCGAGATCCAGTCTACATATTGGATCAGCTGGATGAATCCGCCCTTGAGTAGCCATTCAATTTCTTCTTTGACCTTCAAGGTAAATTCAAAAGTCATCTTTCTTGTTGGCTATTTAAACGGCTTGAACCCGTCCTTGATGGAGAGATGGTGCTCCATGAGGTGTCTGTCGAGGCTGGGCATCTTATGTTAATCCCAAGCAAAATAGTCAGAGAATTCTTTCAGGACTGCAATCATTTCCATATGGGCCCAGGGGTCCAACACTGCACTAATATAAGTCGGCCGTGAGTTCTCTTATGTGCCAAGGTTCACTTCGAGCAGAGGATCCTGGACATTGGCCTTAACGTCGTCCATCTTCGTAGGTGTAGGTTCTAAGTCATGGAATGCCATGCCATCTTCAATCACTTCATCTTTCTTGAGTAAGCATTCTGCAATCTTGATGTCGCATCCTCCGTGATCAATCGCATGTTCGAGGCAATATTCGATTTTGCAAAGGTTAGCTGTGGTTTCAGCTTCTGTCCGTCTTTGTTCCATAATCCATTAAGGAACCTCTTCAACAAAGTATTCAGTTGGTGGCTGATATGGGACGATCACATTCGGCTCGCTAGAGAGTTCATGCATTAGAGTAGTAACCTTATTAATGAAGGAATTAAGATTTGACTTAGATTCTGTTGAATCCATTCCGCTGATTAGAGTGTTGAGCTCTATCGTGGGGTCCGTTGCGGTGGTGACCCTTGTCAGACGACCGTACTTGTCTCGCTCGATAAATCGCAATGGCTTTATCTGCCCAACTTAGAAATTGGCTTTGGTGACATTGAACTGGGCTAGAAACGGTCAATTCTGCGCATACGATCTCAACTTTATTCCCGTTCAATAGGATCATGAATTGGAGGGATGAGGGGATGGACTGGTTCGAATGCATCCAATCCCTTCCAAGAAGTGCGTTATAACTGGTCATGGGCTTGATGACGAAAAAGGTTGTGACGACCTTCCGGCTTCTGACCAAAAACTCCACAGGCAACACCCCCTTTGTGTTTGTGATCCTACTAGCAAAGTGAGAGACCGTGACCTTAGTTGGCAGTAGATCACGTGATGTCTTGCCGCGCTTACGGACAATTGTCATTGGCGTTATAGTGACGGCTGCACTGTTATTGACCATGACTCAAGGTGACTAGACAACCATCCATGTGTGATGTCACGTTTAGGGGCTTCAGATGCTTTGTCATCATGTATGATAGCTTTGTGATGATGACCTTCTTAGCTTCCTCTTGTTCAATGGTGATTGATATCCTGGTACCATAGCCATGGCCGCTGGTGGGGGAACAATTCTCAATCTGATATGCAATTTCGTCTTCTGCCATACGGTTTGGCTGGCCCTGGTCTAACTTTGCTCGGAACACCATTGGTAACACGAAGACCATGTTATCGCTGAGCGTGAGGTGTGACCACTCAAATTTGACCATCGCTGTGTTGCCACCTTTCTCGGGCTCAGGGGCTCCGGTTTGGCTTCCAGTGTCTTCAAGGCAATCCTTGGAAGGACTGATTGGCCGTGTAGTACTCCTTATAGATGAAATGGTAATCCCTGAAGCCCTCATTCATGGGTGCTTCTTTAGGTGGAGTCATTTCCCAAAGTACTTGCTCCTCGACTTGTGGTCCCAACCGTTCAGTAATCGGCCATGGCCTTTTTCGGATCACGCGCTCCGCTATTGCGAATGCTCTATTTGCGACACCGTCTTTGGAGCCTATGTTTTTTGCGTCCTAGTCAAACCCTAAGGTGCTGGTGGGAACTTTCGATGAACCACGATGGTCTATCGGTCCGTCCGGGCCTTAGTTGGCCTGACTATCCTTCGACTTTTAGGCGGTCATCTAGTCTAATGATCATACCCTCTGTCCATGGTATGTCTCTTTGGAGCTTGACGAGGTTGCTCCTTGATCCTTGGGTCGTGATTTTTTGGGACAAGTTTGGGCCTTTGCCTCCTGGCATATGACATCATGCAACGTTGGCTTGTCTCCCCATGTTCAAATGAGGGGCGTGACCTTCAGGGTTGTTGACTAGTCGCCACGACGGCCGTCTGGCGCACGACTCTTGGGTTCACAGCAAGGGGTTACGATGGTCGTGTCGAGGAGTCAACCGCTGTTGTTAGCAATGGTCGTTTGGATTCTTCACGAACGTGCTTCGAACAACATGCACAAAACACAAGTTGTTTAGATGGCTCAACAGTGTGAGTTTTCTCCTTACCCTTCAGCTGGATATGTTCGTCCTGCGAGGTGTTTGGGGCTGGGGCTGGGGCTGGTAGTGGAACAGGCGTTTGATTTGTAGGCGGAATTGACAACTTCTTTGGCGGTTGCGGCGTCGCCATCTTCTTCTTTGAGGAACGGCCGATCATTTTTAGTTTGGCCAGAACGACATTGGCATCAACTATTTTAGGAAAAGGATCTCTATCAATCCCCAAGGCCTCCTTGTTGGAGAACTTGAGGAGGCTTTGTCGATATTCTCTTGAATAATATTCCTAAAAATGACAATTCTTGGTAGAATGAGTTTTGGACCTGTGCCATTTGTAGAACTTCCCTCTCTTTAGTTCGACATATGGAATCTTCTGGTACTTTGGTAATTTGATAAACTTGAACTCCAAGAGGTGTCCAAAGATCTCATTGGCCTTGGAGGTGTTGAAAGAGTATTGTTTGGGCAACTCAAACATATTCTTTCGAGGATTTACTCTGACAGGAGTTTGGGTCTCTCTCCAAGGCTGAACATTCGTAAGGTTGTTTCGCCACCACCTCAGCGATGGCTAACTTGTAATTAGGGTCATGGTAGTATGTGCTCTGCGATGAGTTCATTCTTTGACACTCCTCTCGGAAAATCCATTCATAGAGGGTGGCTCTGACCGACAATTCAAAAAAGGTGCCTCAAGTGCATGTCGTCGAACTTCTTGCGAAGCTCGAAATCCATGCCGTTGAGGGCAAGTTTGGTGAACTCGACCTCGGGTAAAGCCATTGAGCATCGGTTCTTCACTTTTTTGAGCCGAGCAATAAATCTCTTGGTTGATTCTCTAGGAAAACTGCCTAAGTTTGGAGAGATCGGACATGGAAACCTTAGGCTTGGTTCGATGAAATTGCATATGAAATCTCTCCTCCATCTCAAGCTAGGTCTGGATCGAGTTAGGGGGGAGATTGATATACCACGTGAAGGTGGCCCTTGTGAGGGAGTTATCGAATCGCCTGGGCTTCAAGAACACCAGATTGTGTGGTGAAATGACTGATGTGCTCGATGGTGATGGTTTCACCCTCCCGAAGAAAAGAGTGAACTCCAGGACCTTGTATCCTCTAGGCAGTTCAAAATATTAATCCACCCAAATGGGATAAGGTTTGCGGTAGACGGGTCGAGCGACTTGTCGGCCATTGGGTTCGATTTCATACTCTTGGGTAAGTCGAATGACATCGTCACGTGCAATCGAGCGTTGCGGTTGCGGCCCCCCTAGGTATCTCAGCCCTTGGGTAGCCATGATGAATTGTTGACACCACAGGAGGTTTCCACTTGGGGTAGTTAGCTCCAACATGATAGTTTTGCGGCATCGGTGGCGTATGAGGTTCCCCTTTGCGCCAATTGACGCCTGCATGGAGTTGCGCCCCAGTCGTTTCTCCTAGCCACCACCGAAGGTGATAGAGGGTGACCTTGAGGTTCGGCCCGACCGATCTTCGTGACTGGAGGTTCAGACAGCCGTTCTGCCTCTAATTCCTTTGAGGAATTTGTAACGCCCTGAAAATCGGGGGTCGAGCATAAGCTCCACTCCCGAGTTCCAACGCATCACTTATGCAACATAGATGATGATGATTGAATGTTGTCCATATTAGTGCATTAAACATGAGTGAGATTATACCAAAACAACATATCATACTCCAGAGACAGTTAAATAAGCAAGCGGAAGACTGTGGTAGATATTTAAAATATATAAACTGTTGTAAGTCTCCAGAGTGTGAACATGTTACCAGGTTAAATATATACATGTATACTCCAAAAATGAACAAAAAAAATATACATGGGTGCTCCACAAGTGCAAAATAATAAGTGTAATGGCGTCTAATCAACATCCCTGTAACCCCGTCGATCAGAACATGGTCTACATAGATCCGCCTGATAGCTGCACATAGGAGAAACCCTCCTCAACATCATAAAAGTCCGGCTTCGCTTCGCAAGCATCGCCATCATCTGAAACTAAAACAGTGTCTGGTTGGTGTTTTAAAACACCGTCCTGTAACGTGGGAGTGAGTGATCAACTCAGTGGAACAATAAAGCAAAGGTTAACATGTTATCAATTCAGTCAAGCAGTAATGATAACGCAATACAACAATCAGGTCCTAAGTACTTTTGTTAATGCAATAATGATATGAAATAATGATGCATGCCCTCGCCTGCACTCCCTCAACGACTTCATCTCACGATCGCGGCATGCAACCTTTCTTCAGTGCTTGACCTGCTACGCCAAAGGTACACGTAATGCGATGCATGCACGTGATTAGCCAGGTTCTTACTTAGGTTTATTCATACAACAGGATTGTGAAGCTAAGGTACCTCCATTATATCAATTCCCAAACAATGATCCATTATAGGGTCGTCAGTCCTAGTAAATCTCATACGATGTTGCGGTTCTAGGTCACTACAAAGGGCTCGTCACCTGATTAGTGTAGGCCTAGTTTATACTCTAGTTGCAACGGAAAGACTCGTCGCCTCCACACAGACTCAGAGTACACTCGAGGTCACTACCACCCACACCCTACCAACTGGCAGTCTATTTTCGAAGGCTCGTCACCAACCCGACTGGGGACCACAGCCAGGCTGCGCAAGGGTAGGCCGACAGCTCGAATACAGTGTCCCATACCATCGTATTCGGCTCACGAGTTTGGATTGCTCACTGGTCACTACGGGGAGGCTTGTCGCCCCAGCGTAGGCCGACAGCACGACCACGGTGTCCCATACCACCATGTTTGGCTCATGAGTCTTAGCGGATCGAGGTACCAAGGTTGAACGGGTTTTCACTGGTGAGTTCGGTACCTTATATTCAAGTAGTAGCAACATACATGGTGAACACACAATATGACAATCGGTTTTATTAGACAAGTTCGACTGGTACAAGCGTACGCTGAAGTAATCGATATGGAGCGCTAACCACTGTTGACGATCATCGTATGACTCGGATTCACCGAACGCATCAAATGTGGTGAGACTAGCTCGACCACTCAAACAGGAATTGTTGCCGATTGCTTGGACTACATCGAAGCCCCAATCACATCTCAAATACAACAGGCATTCTTATGTACTAGTCAAACAACATGTAGCAACCAATCCAAATATAGATCTCATATAAACAATTTAACGAACACATAAGGTATATATTATCATACATAGGCATTTCATCCACAAATCACATAGTAGTAAGATAGGTTACATAAAGGGAACTGCAACTACAGGTAAGGGAGTTGAGAATCCTATCTCAACACCCTCATTACATACATATAGACGAGCATTTTCGTATTTAGACATTTCATCAAGCACTTAGATTACACATATTACATACTTGTAATAAATTAGTTAATCCACATATTATAGCAAATCCTTCTACATAGGAGTTGCCATATGTACAACAATCATGTATTCCCACACATCAATGATAACAAGCACAAATAATAATTTCATATTCATTCAAACATTTCAACAAACACATGAAATGCATTATATTCGATATAGTTCACATATATATGTAATAAACGAAAATCCTTGCATCTAAGCACATGTGACAACAATCAAGTCAGTCATAAATCATTAACTGGCATTGAAAGCCTTGAAAACCATAACCTAAACATTTATAGTCCGCACCTTTCGCCGGTAGACTCGTAACGAACTCGGTTTTAAACACCAAGTCTTTGTCTACGGCACCACAACAACCTATAATAGGGAATAGGTTAGCTATTCCGCTCTCTGCTCTATTTGAATCTATAAAACGGGTTAGAGTTATGATTTCTTACCCAAGTACGGAGTCAGAATCGCCGGTATAGCGATACAGACGGGGTGGCTAAGCACGTGGAGCAGCAGGGAAGAATCCCAGGAACAAACCCTCACTTTCTCTTTCTTTCTCTCTTTGGTCTCTTCTCTCTCCTAGGGTTGCAAATTCGTATGGAATGAGCGAGAGAGGGTTTAAGGCCCTTATATAGGCCCAGAACTGATGGGAATGGCCCCAGGGCCAAGGTATACTTAGGTTATAGCCAAAAGGCACCTGCTTCGATCCAACGGAGCACTTCTGGAGGCCCCTTTTCTACATGCGGTCAGACTTAAACTCCCTGACATTGGATCTAGGTCAGGTTAAGATCTCGGCCCGATTGGATTAGCAGATTGGCCGCGAGGGACCTGTTTCAGTTCAACGGTCACCGGTACTCGATCAGGGCCACAAGCACACTAACATGTGTTGGAAATTTTCCCTGATCCGAGGGTGTAATTGGGTCGGATTCTGACGGCCTGAAAGCTTAGATTTGGCCCGCAAGCGAACGGCCTAAATCACTTAAATCTGAGTTCGTTTTCTAAAGGTATTTGCATTTCTCACACACTTCGCTCCGGGCTCAAGTTGTGCGTTTCTGGACATTGTTAGGACTTGATTTCCGAGATGGTTGTCAAACCCAGTAAAGCGGTCATTCGTATAGTTTTGCGGTCATCGGACTTTCGACGTGCAGTCCAGGTCTGATACGGAGTTTCAAGGTGCTCCCGAGAGCAACCGGGTTTAGAGATTGATTCTAGATTTCAGGGTAAAGTAGCGTCAATGATTCTGCACGTTTTGGGTCTTGTAGATCATATTTAAAGTGATTAGTGCTAATTTCACAGGTACTCCAGTTTAGCACTAGCTATTTCTCGTCTAATTTCTAAAGGATTTGGTCCTGAGTGATTTCTGCCTGAGGTGATACTTGGGTCCTTGTACGGATTTTTCCGGGACGTTATAGAATTATTGACAGGTTGATGGGTCACTGTTGTTGTAAGCCTTTTATCATCCCGGCGAGACTCTGCATGGGCCTTGATGCCTTCTGTGATTTGTCGCAACTCTCCTTGCTTGTCAAGGATGTGATGTGCAACATCATTTAGTGTAGCTAGGGCTGTTCACGAGTCAAGCTAGCTCGAAAAGCTCGCTCGACTCGGCTCGAGTCAGCTCGGATTGACTCGGCTTGAATGGTCGATTCGAGCTGAGCCAAGCTAATTATTTGAAGCTCGAGTTGAGTTCAAGCCAAGTTTGAGGAGGGGGCATTTCAACTCGACTCGACTCGACTCGAAGCTCGAACTCGAGCTCGACTTGGCTTGATTAATAAATATATTAAATATTATAATATATATATATATATTATATTATATTAATATAAGTTTTAAGTTTAAACTTATAAAAAAAAAAACAAACCCTAAAGTCTCTACCCGACCGCACACACCCCCTTCCCTTTCTTCTCTTTCTCTGCCCACTGCCAGCCGCCCGCCCGCCCCGACCACCACCACCAGTTTTCATTTCAGCTCCACAATAGTATGATTTCAATATCTTGAGATCTACTTCTTAGGCAAGAAACCCAAGAAATTCGAGATGGGTTCTTCTCAGATTTGTTAGAGCTTCAAGGAAATCCAATGATCGGATTGGCTAAAGCTCTTTCCTTGGATTTCTGATCTGTGTTCTGCTTTGTTTCTTTTCTAGTACTTGGATTTCTGCTGGTGGAAGAAGATCAAGAATAGATCGGTTCTTACAGGTTTCCTCATTCTATTCGAAGCTTTGTTTGGTTTTTTCATCGGGTTTTGCTTTGATTCTCTTAAGATTTTTGAATTTTTCATCAATGGAGGAGGATCAAGAACAGAATCCATTACTCTCTCACCCAATAAGCTCGAGCTCGACTCGAGGTAAACTCGACTTGACTCGAACCACTAGCTCGACTCGAACTCGACTCGACAGCTTTGGCAAACAAGCCAAGCTTCAATGTTGAGCTCGAGGCCAAGCTCAAGCTCGAGCTCGAGCTCGAACTCGAGTACATCATGGACAAGCCAAGCCAAGCTTGGCCCACCTCGACTCGACTCGGCTCGGCTCGATGCCCACCTCTAAGTGTAGCACTCGGTTAGGAAGAGGATCCTGCGTCCACATCAACGGTTATACCTGTTGTCCCTCGTCAAGCGACTCTTTCACAACCTCAAGTGGATTACTAGCCCCATATTGATTTATTAAGAAATGCTAATATAACACCAAGTTCCACAGGGCGTGCCAGGAAAGAGTTTTGTTGTTCAATCGGGACATGTGGCCACATGTGTAATGAACAACCCGAATTTGGTCAAACCTGTGTGATTAAGAATAGTGTTGGGCGTGCCAAAGTCGTACTTGACTTTAATCAATTAAACGTTTGTGACTCCAAGTGTTAAGCAAGCCGGATTAGACCAGACTTATGAAGGTTGGCCTGACTGTTCAACCACCAATTGTTATAGCGATCAAACGATTTTAGAAGGGGAGGGTTAGTCCTTCAAAATGGTATCTCTTTGCCTTGAGCTAAAGACTTTTATTTCAACGGTGATATCATATCAGGTTTTTCAGTAAATTAATAACGGATGGATATGATTAAAAATAAGGCTGATTGTTGATTTTATTAATTGGAATGTAAGAGTAGTGCAATAAAAAAAAAAGAAAAAAAAACTAAGATGAGAAGAAAATGAGTACCTACGACGGCTTGTGATGGCAAAACGGCCGTGGAAAGGACTATATGGTCATGAGACGGTCATGGTGTGAAGTTAGTGTGATATGACTGGTGATCTATCAAGTAGGAACCCAATGATCGGGGATTCGACGGCGGTGGCCGTGGATATTTAACCTACTTCTATGGTGTACTGCAGTTATGGCGCTGGACAGTAGCAGATTTAAACTAATATAAGGACTTTGGATTTGCTGTAGTGTGGCTAGATAGTAGTGGAGTGTCTAAAGCTAAGAAGCTAAACTAAGGATAAACAATGTTGCACTGTAGAGAGATTGATTGATTGTGGCGAGGGCCTGTAACTCTTCTTCAAGTACTGTTTTTATAGATTTCTAATTGGTGATGGCCATGTCACAGTTTTTGTGTAAATCTTTGATCACTTAACAACTGTGTCCTAACAAGATTTGAAATCCTTGCTATATAGTGCCATCGTGATTTGATTTGCTTATAATTTTGAATGGATTTCCCATTATTCGTTCTTAATTTATGGTGCCATCGATCATCCCTAGGAAAATTTCTTTTTTGGTGTTGATTTATTTTTGATCTAGGACAACCATGCTGTGTGTAAGCTGGATTGCGAGGAATCCACTATCGGCAAGACTTTGGAAACTTCCTGCATAAGCAAAGCGGCCACCCATGTCGCTCGTGCGTCGGTTATATGTCCTATAAATGATATCTGCCTTTTCTGGTAGATATGTGTACGACTATGAGTGGGGTTGCTTCTGGCAGGCTACGTGTCGCTGACAGACAAGTGTTGACAGTCCCTCATGGCACAAGTATGTTTTCCTCCCACCATTCATACATTGTGTTGACATGTGACGGCTTCTTACTAGGTAACGTGGACCGTGTCAGGCCAGGTGTAAGCACATGCTATGAGCAATTTAAAACATTGGCTGCAATAGACTATTATTGAAGTGTTTGGGAAAGGATGAGGCCATGATTGTTATGGGCGAAGTACACGAAGGCATATGTGGAACCCATCAAGCATGATAGAAGATGAGGTGGCTCATCCAAAGACACGACTATTATTGGCCGACTATATTAAAAGGTTGCATGAAGTATGCGAAAGGGTGCTAGGCTTGTAAAAAGCATGGGCCGTTGCAACTTGCAACACGTGCCTGCGACAACTTCATCTGATCGTCAAGTTATGGCCGTTTCGTGGATGATCGATAGATCTCCTTGGGCAAATATTTCCACCATCCTCGAAACAACATTGTTTTTTATTGTCGCCGATTACTTCACTAAATGGGTTGAGGCACAACTGATGAAAGGAGTCGACCAAGTAGGAATTATTGATTTCATTAAGGAACATATTCTTCATCGATTTGTTATTCTTGAAACTATAATAGTTGACAAAGGTGCGGCATTCTCAGGTGCTCAAATCCATCCTCTTGCTAATGCCTATAAATTCAAGCCGGTTTACTCTGCTCCATATTATGCTTAGGCCAATGGACAAGCCGAGTTGACTAACAAGATTTCGAAGAAATATGATCAAGCGTGTGATAGAGGACAACCTATGGTCGGGGCATACAACATTGTCTGAAGTGCTTTGAGCATATCGAACATCTCAAAGAACGAGGACAAGAATCACACACCCTAACGTATGGACACAATGCTATATTGCCCATGGAGGTAAATATTGCTTCGCTCAGTGTGGCATTCCAGAATCAATTAACTCCTCAAGAGTTTATTGAATCCATGATGATGGAGCTAGAGGAGCTCGATTATGTCAGATTGCAAAGGGTTCATAAAATCGAAGGTAGCTAGGGTCTATAATAAGAAAGTAAAGGGCAAATCCTTTAGTGAAGGATAATTGGTCTGGAAGACCATATTGCCCATTGACACCAAAAGTCATAAATTTGGAAAGTGGTTCCAGACTTTTGAAGGACCACTCATTGTTAAGAGGGTGTTGCAAGGAGGAGCTTATTTGTTACATGATCTAGATGACCGAGAAAGTAAAAATCCAATCAACAACCGTTATCTAAAGTACGTGCCTACCCTTTGGGAATCCATGCAAAGACAAGATGAATCGGCTGAAGAACAGGTTGATGAAGAATAAAAAGAAAGGAGCAGAAAAAGATAGTGAGCAAAAAGGAGATTTTTATTTCATTTGAATCGGACTTACAGGATATCTGTTTCATTACACAAAAAGTTCTACACAAAAAGAGAGGAGAAGTTGAACGATATCTGGCCAATTATCCTTCCACAAAAAGTAGGGGGAGTTCTTCATTTTTTTTTTTTTCCAGAAATAGTAGCCAAGCCCTGAGCTTTGGCTGCCACTCATAAAGAGCGTTACTGGTCCATATCTTCGCTATTCCACAAACAGTGGTAGGAATAACAAACACCATTGGCAGAAATCGGAAGAAGGTGAGGAAGAAGAAGGAAGTGGCGAAGGAAGCTTAAAGAAGATTGAGCTAGGGAGCACGTTTTATAAAAAAGATCTCATTGTCGAAGCTCTCACTGATAATAAGGGGCAAACGATTTCCGACGCTAGGAGGATGTGTACGATGTCCGAGTGCAAAGCTTGTGCCACCATGTGTTGCCTGCCAAACACCCGTCAGAAACCAAAACGTCACAATGTTCCTTCACTTTCTTCGAATGTAAAGTGATGCGGGGGGGGGGGGGGGGGGGGGGGGGATTGTTTACATCTAGCTTGACACAATCCATATTGCCTAGTGAGAAGCCGTCACGTGTTAGTACAATGTACGAATGGCGAGAGGAAAACATACCGCGCTAGGAGGGATTGCCAACACTTATCTGCCTCGACACGTAGTCTGCCAAAAGTAACCCCACTTAGAGCCGTATGCACGTCTGCCCGAAAAGGTGAATATCATTCTTAGGACACGTGACCAATGCACGAGCGACACATGTGGCCACTTCGTGTATGTAGGAAGTTTCCAATGACTTATCGATGACGGATTCCTCACAATCCAGCTTACACACGGCATAATCGTCCTATATATAAAACAGATTAACATCGAAAGAGAAATTTTCCTAGTTACGATCAATGATTTCTCAGAGGTAGCAAGAAATTAGGAGCAAATAATGGGAAGTCCATTTGAAATTAGAAGCAAATCAAATCACAATGGCACTATACAATAAGGATTTCATATTTTATTAGAGGACATAGTCATTGTGTGATCGAAGAAGATCCATATAGAAACTATGATGCGGTCATCGCTTGTTAGAAATCTATAAAAGTAGCACTTGAAGAAGAGTTCTGGGCCCTCGCCACAATAAATCAATCTCTCTACACCGTAACATTGCTTATCTTTAGTTTAGCCTTTTAGCTTTAGACACTCCACTTCTGTCTAGTCACACCGCATTAAGTCTGAAACCCTTAGATTAGTTTAGATCTGCTATTAGCCAACGCCATCGTTGTAGCATGCTATATAGTAGGTTAAATATCCACGACCACCGTTGTCGGATCTCTGATCATTGAGTTCCTACTTGAGAGATCACCAATCACATCCTGCTAACTTCACACCATGATCGTCTCATGACCGTCTGGTCCTTTCCACGACCGTTTTGCCAGCGCAAGCTGCTATAGGTACTTATTTCCTTCTCTGCTTAGATTATTTTCTTTTTGGCTGATTGCATTATTACATTCCAATTAATAAAATTGGCGATTAACTTTATTTTTAATATTATCCATATATTAATAATTTACTGAGAAACCTGATACACTATCACCATTGAATGAAAAGTCCTTAGCTCAAGAAAAAAAGATCCCATTTTGAAGGACTAACCCTCCCCCTCTAAAATCGCTTTATCGCTGTAAAGGTCAACCTTCACAGGTCTGGTCCTAATCCGGCTAGCTCAGCGCCTGGGGTTACAAGCGTTCAATCGATTCGAGTCGAGTATGACTGTTGGCGCGCCCAACACTATTCTTAATCGCACACGTTTGACCGAATTCAAGTCGTTCATTACACGCGTGGCCATGTGTCCTGATTGAACAACAACAGTGAGTTGCATAGCGTTTCACCCTTTTGAGGCGTGAGGCATACATTACGTAGTGTGTAGCTTAAGCTAACGCTACTTATAGATTTTTAATTAAAGCTGTGCTTGTTTGTACCGAATATCTTGAAATTTCATTATGAATCAATCTAATTTGGTGCAAAATATCATGATATTTGGTGCAACTGAACACAACCTTAAATAATAGGATATGCTTCGAGGATTAAGATTAAGGACAAAGAAATAGCAATGGAACTGATTTAGTACTGTTCCTTATACTACTAAGATCTTTAAAAAGATTTACTAATTTTTATTGAAGGTGAAAAATACAGCATATCATTGAGAACATTAATTGATTTTAATCTTTAGTGGAAAATAACTTGTGTAATAGGCTATGTAGTGTGTAGTGTATTCTAATTAGCGTTAGCGTAGGCTACATGCGACTTAGGCTGTTTTCATGAAGCTATGAAGTGTGAAGGCTAAGCTACGCGACTTATTTAAACTACATGCTACATAGCTTGAACTATTTAAAACACTGCTCTCGGCATATTCACCCCATTCTACTTTGTGTAGCTTGGACATGGTCTTCTTCACAACGATCCTTCAGGAATGCACAAGCACTATCCCTTGAATAAATATCACTGTGTGAGATATTTTTGCAATTTGGATCTTGGCCAATTATGCAACCATCAAGCACATTCTGAAAACAAGGTCATCCTTGTACCATTCTTCTAATGCTTCAATACAACAACCATGATTTAAAATGTTCTCCTACAAGACCTGGTTTCTGGCCCTGACCAGAAAAGATATCGTGGTGGCTTGAAACTGAAAAGATCTGACTTTTCCTGATTTGTCCTGAGCTGCACTAAGTCATAATAGAGTCATAGTAGGTCATGATGAGTCGGATAGTGCAACTCGTTAGGTGATTATATGAAGGTGCTTTAAAAAAAAAAAAGAAACACCACCATTTACCTTTTTTCATTTCAAAGGCTTAGGGAGAAGACTCTTCCAAAAAAAAAAAAAGGCTTAGGGAGGAGGAAAAATGAATTTTGGAGCATCCATTGCTGACAGCTTCAAAGAAGACTTTTTAAACAAAGTTCTGTGAATTGTTATTAATTTATGTGATATTTTTTTTCAAAAATTTCCTGAAAATTTGTGATTCTTTATTTTTTTTTTTAAATCAAATATTTTCTTGTTCCGGTCCCAGTCTCACCCTGTTTAGGATGAATTGGATCGGTTTTGGGGAGACGGCTTAGTTTTGATCCCAGGTCAGTTGGGGACTGATATTGCTTTTTTAAAGCACGGCATGTACATTTATTGATGTCTGGGAATTGTTTCCTTGGCCTTTATATATATATATATATATATATATATATATATATATATATATATATATATATATATATATATTAAATAATTGAATGTCACCTCTTTTTCATCTGATGAACATCTTTTTGGCATGTAACAGCCTGAGCATCAACAACTCATAGTGGATGCTGGTGCTTTGTCTGATCTCGTGTGTCTGTTAAAAAGGCACAGGGATGTTTCTAACTCTCGTGCAGTCAATAGCGTTATTCGGAGAGCAGCTGATGCAATCACAAACCTCGCTCATGAGAACAGCAGTATCAAAACCCGTGTCAGGTTTGCTTGCATACTTATTTACTTCCTAGTTACATTTCGACCAAGATACCCTGTTAGTGATATTTTGCCCCCGATTTTCAGGATTGAGGGGGGGATTCCGCCTCTTGTTGAGTTGCTTGAGTTCACTGATACAAAGGTACAACGAGCAGCTGCAGGGGCCCTGAGAACTTTAGCGTTTAAAAATGACGAGAACAAGAATCAGGTCGATGGTTCACTGTGCAATATCAGATTCATTCTAGTTACGTTCTTTTTGAGCTGCTATTAATGTTGTATGTTCTATCAATTTGCAGATAGTGGAATGCAATGCTCTTCCCACATTGATCTTAATGCTTCGATCTGAGGATGCTGCTATTCATTATGAGGCAGTAGGGTTCTTTTGCAAAGCATTTTTTAAATGAGACATGGCTCTGCTTCAGTGTGGAATCTGGAGTTTTATTATTGTTATCATCTGTGGCGTTAGAGTGATTCTTTATTGATCTTTAGGTTGGTGTGCTTGGGAATCTGGTCCATTCATCCCCAAACATAAAGAAAGAAGTACTTCTTGCTGGAGCTTTGCAACCTGTTATTGGGTTACTGAGGTACCATTGGATTTTGGATTCCTTTGATCCTTGCTCTTGTTCTTCTGTCTTTTCCTAGTTGCTACATTTATCTACTTGTGTTTTGGCTGTAATTTTATGAGAAGATATGCGATTACTGATTGCTCATTTTCACATCAAGGCCACCTTTGCAAAAGTTTATGCACAAGATGTTCTTAGTGTTGAGTAATTATTTGGTTTCGTTGTCTATATTTTCATCCTATGCTCTTGGAGAAAAGTTTTGGTGTTCCTTCATTTTCTTCGCCACATCCCACCATCAACCTTCTTTTCATGATTTCTTCTAGTTTGCATTTATGGTTACTAATTATGAACTAATTGTCCCTTTTTACCTAAAAAAGAAAATCTAATTATCAATTTTGGGTTTCCTGCTTTCTGAATATGTGTTGAACATCTTGCTTCTAATGTGTACTATTACCCAATAAATAATTTTCTGTATCTTACAAAGGTATACAACTTCTTTAGCATCTTTTGCATGGATTCTTCTTAGCTGCTCCTGCATCCCAAGATCTCGTAAATTAGCATGTCACGCAATTGCATCCACATCTAGAACTGCTTCTGCCTCCTGCAATTAGAGCTTTGGAGGCTAGTTGCATTTTAACTCCTCCTTTGGAAGTTCCAAGTGGCTAGATCCTTTTTGACCATGTTTTGGTTTGTTTTTGGTTTCGACCATGTTTACGATGGTGTTATGGTCCACTCTTTGGTGAGAATGCAGTCTCGGCTTGTTTGATGATTTTATGAACCCGATGGGCTTAGGTAGTCCATTGTGTGGCAATCTTTCCACTAATGCATATTCGTAAGCATTTGACATCATTCCCCCAAGTAATTTTAGGAAAAAAAAATTGAAATTAAATTTAGATAAATGGCATCACCAATTTGAGGGACCATGCGAATGCCCCAAATCAGCCTAAAATTTGTGCTATCTATGGACTCATTCCATTAACGCATATCCTTAAACAATTGATATCATTTTCCCAAGTAATGATAAAAAAAATAAAGTAAAATACAATTCAGAGGAATAATGTCGTTGGTTTGGGGGACCACTTGAATGGCCCAAATTGGGCCGATATTCATGCATACTCTTTAAAAAAAAAACCAGTGATGCATATCCATAAGCATTTGACATAGTTCCCTAAAAAAAATTGAAATTAATTTCGGATGAATAGTGTATTTTTTGGAATGGGCCGTTACGACCGCATAACGCATAATGGCTCAAACCATTTCTGTTATTTAACGGCTGTTATGCAACTGTTTTGGAATACCTTGATTTGGCACCCAGGTTGCATCAATTAGATTGGAGTGAATTCCATGCAAAGAGGTTCTTTGTGTGATACAACCTCAATTCTTTGTCAACATTAGTTTCAATTTTTTCGGTACATTTGATATTTTTCGTTTTTAGTATGGAGTGATTAATGAAATATGATTAACTAGAAGAAGGTGAGCGTGGATTTCTTTTGGGTTGTCTACGTGCAAGAGAGGTGCACTTGGTTAGGTGCATTTGGAACCTTGATTGGTGGGTTATTTTATTACTGAATTTATGATCTAAATGGCTGATTAGTCGGTATTGAAGGACGGTTCTCTGAAAAATATTCTATGGTCTGAATTTGCCAAACATTTGTCTACGAATCAGAGGTTACAATTTCTCAGACTAAGATTTCCGGATTATGATCCATTTGCAGCAGGTTTTTCAATTTGGATGGTTGAACCGAGTTGTACATGCCTCGTGTAGAAGTTAAATGCATGCATATGAGGTGTCATACACCATGAAAATATCCAATAACTCCCTTTCACAATCACTCCCCACTTCCACCCCTTTTCCACATCTTGCAAACTGCTTCCTGTTTCCATGTGTGTTGCACGTGTCATACCCACTAGTTTTTGTTAATGCTAGTAACCTTGCATCATGTATTCTTGATCATTAACTAATTCATGATCACCATCAAAGCCTTATCCCAACTAAATGGAGTCGGCTAAACGAATCCTGTTCCAGACTTGATCAAGGGCCTGGTCATTTACTAATTGCTTTTGTTTATATTACATGGTTGCTGTGTAGTGATCGTTCTTGAACCTATACTAAGGGAAATGTTGAGTTGTTCTTTTCATTTGTTGTTGCATCACTTGCATCTTTGAAAGAATGAGATGACATGTGGTTAAATATATATGTTGGTACTTGGCTGGCAGTTCTTGCTGTTCGGAGAGCCAAAGAGAGGCTGCTTTGTTACTTGGGCAATTTGCTGCAACAGACTCTGATTGCAAGGTATCAATTTTTAAAAAAGAAGATTCAGATCGCAAGGTCGTTTATGCATTTCTCTTGGTCTTGTTTTATTCATGTTGAGCGGGAACCTATTCCCGTTGGTCTCTCAAGGATGAACATTATTAGTGCTGGAGCTGTTCTATTCACCCAACCTTTAGGAGTTATACTGTATCTTTTTTTTTTCTTCTGAAAATGGAGGTGCCTGCAGGTGCACATTGTACAAAGAGGTGCAGTCCGGCCACTGATAGAGATGCTTCAGTCCCAAGACATTCAGCTCAAGGAGATGTCAGCCTTTGCACTTGGGAGACTGGCACAGGTTGGTTATACATTAGCATTTACTGTGGAGGCATCACTAGTATAGTCCCTATTTGTGCACTTGGAATCGTTATTAAAACTCAACTCGTAGGGTTTATTGGGCCTTTCTTTTACTTCATTCTTTTCCAAGCACGGGTTGTTAGTCCCATTTTTTTGGCTATAAATTTGCATTTATCGAGGAGGCATCACTAGCATATTCATGTTTGTCTGCCTGGAATCGTTCTTAAAACTAACTCATAGGGAATTTATTGGGCCTTTCCTTTTATTTCATTCTTCTCGTCCATTGGATTTCATTGTCCCAAATTTATCAATATGATTTATGGAATGGAGATGAGTAATGTCCTTATTTACCATACAAGTGGGGTCCACCTTATTAGTGGATTATTCTGGGTTTTAAGACAAGGAATGGATGCATCGAGCCCCTATTGGTACATTGGCATGGGTTACACACATCTGCTACGTTTGCTACAATTTAGCTCTTAAAATATGCCACGTCCCCCAATTAAACGAAGCTCTGGGTGTTTTGTTTTAGTGGAGGAGGAATTATTAAATTTATTTTCGAGAGGGTGTTTTGAGTAATTTTTTCCTTTTACAAGGCAGTTAGTGCGGCTGATACCTGTTAGGCAAGGCTTAGATGATCATGATGATGATGGATGGAGGGGGTGGTGGTTAGTGTAAAAATCCCTTTTTTGATCACTCGACAAAGAACTCCATTAAGGAGAAAGTACAAAAGAAGTACTGGGTGTGCATAAAATCTCAAATCATTATGATGTTACACTGAGCACCATGTTTTGCGAGATTATAAGCTTTTACATATGCTTCTCCACGGGTTTAAGATACTCTTCCTTCTGAGACCGAGGAAAGCATATAATGGGTTTCCTTGAACTTCTTGTTGGGTGTGCAAGGGGTGGAGTGCCCCTTTTTAGCATATCTGACAAATTTAAGGAGTTCACTTGGAACCTAAATGTTGGCTGTTTCTCTTAGTTGTGTTGTAATTTGACTCGGAACAATTTCGTTGAGATGCATATGCAGCACTTATTCTCATCAGGTTTTCGCATGCATCACCCATGAAGTTTGAAGGTGTACTTATTCTCAAATACATGCACATGCAAACGGTAAAAACTGTGAATGTGAAGTAGAAAGGAATAGATGATCAGCAAGGGGTATGTATAAAATTGTGTTTGTATAGGCATTACAACATTAGTTGCCAATCTATAAAGGTTCCATGTGCATGAACTTTATAGTTTGAGAGAGTATGTGTTCTTGCGGTCCAAGAACTTGCTTCTATGGCACAGCTTTTCTTTCCTCCATCCTGGATTCTGATAATGAGTTGTCATATGGAATCCATACAAACCATTGGGACCTTGAGGTGCTTGCATGAAGAGTTGTTTTTTATTTTTTATTTATTTATTTTTTTATATAAATAATAATAATTTGAATTCAAATTTCCATCTAGGCACTTGTTACTGATGCTCTGCACTTGATTCGCGGCTGATGGTTTGATTTAATGTGACTTCTGCTCTGGAAGCATTCTATGAACATTCAACTTTTCATGCGTTTGGTCTTGTTCTTTAATGACTAACATATAATGATCAGTACACATTTTTGGAACACAACTTGATTGTGTAACAGATGTCCATCTGCAGCAAGTTTGTTTCCGTTGACATTGTTTTTTGTAGCATAATTTCTTTGGTTTTGTTTTTACCTTGAGTTGCACTCTCCTGCATGTTATGAATTTTGGTCAATAATGAAAACTAAATCTTGATGCTATGTGATGGAACTGGTAAAAGCTTGTGTCTGTTCCAGCTAATAATTTGTAACTGATCTTCTTTTGGTGCTCTTCTTTGTGAACAATATCTTTTTTTTTTTTTTTTTTTTCCTTCATTCCTTCAGTCATTAAGGTTGCCTGTTGAATTTGTTGCGACATTTTCTTTCATTCTCTACTCCACAATTACACATCCATGTTTTTCTTTTTTTAAATTTATTGAATAATGTGAATTTGAACAATCAACAGTAGGGCAATTCATTTTCCGGATTGACAAGCTGTCTTTTCAGGATACGCACAACCAAGCTGGTATTGCCCACAATGGTGGTCTGGTTCCCCTCCTTAAGCTTCTTGACTCCAAGAATGGGTCTCTACAGCACAATGCTGCATTTGCGCTATATGGTCTTGCAGACAATGAGGTAATGGTTTAATCACCGGGACTTTGGCTATGATTATGTATGCAGATACCTTTATGTTCATTTCGTACAATGTTGCTCTTTAGTGAGACACGAGTTTTTTTCCCCTTCTTCTAGGATAATGTCTCTGATTTTATCAAGGTGGGAGGTGTCCAGAAGCTGCAAGATGGAGAATTCATTGTTCAAGTATGCCTGTTTCTCTTTGTTCGTTAAAGGCCACTGGATGATTTTGGCAACTGCTTTCTGAAATCTGAATGCTCTGAGCGGATGTTATATCCTGCATTCCTAGGATTTGTTTCAGTTAATGATTATCAACTTGTAAACCAGTTTCAAAATTTCCTTCAGGTCATCATAATTTGGTGAACCAAGCCTCGCTAATATGGATGTTATGTCTACAATTACAGGCGACTAAAGATTGTGTAGCTAAGACATTGAAAAGATTAGAGGAGAAGATTCATGGACGAGTGAGCTTTCTCTTTTTCCAACCCTTTTTATTATTGTTATTTTTTGGTGTCTGGGTATTCTCATTCACAAGATTTTATCTCCAGACATGCCCATTCCTAGCACAGTATCTACTAGTTAGCCAACTCATTCTTTTTATGGTTTTTGTCCAATAGGTATTGAAGCATTTGTTATATCTGATGCGCATAGCCGATAAGATTGTTCAAAGGAGAGTTGCTTTGGCTCTTGCTCACCTTTGTTCCCCTGATGATCAGAGAACAATCTTCATTGATAACAATGGTATACCCTTAACTTTATAGTCAGTAATCCTCTTATTCCTTAACTATTATTGGCCTCTTTTGTGGAGGTTGCTCTAATCAGTAATCATGTTATGTGCCTCCAGGACTGGAGTTGCTTTTGGGTCTTCTTGGATCCACAAACACGAAGCAGCAGCAGGATGGTTCTGTGGCCCTGTACAAATTGGCTAACAAGGCTATGACACTCTCTCCTATGGATGCAGCACCTCCATCCCCGACACCACAGGTTTTGCCTCCTTTGGAAATGAATAACCAGTGACCAGTGTCTTTTTCAGCAAATTAATCTTCATAGTCTTTGTTAAAGAGGTAATAGGTTATTAAGCATATTTAATGGAAGGTAAGAAAACACAGGCTCACAAGTAAGAATTAGCTATGAAGAAACTGTTATGTAAGCAATTAATTACCCTAGATACATAATGTCTGAATGAAATAGGTGCTTGCTGAATCAATTATTTAATGAAACTTGTTAGGTGTTCCCAATTGTAAGTTTGGAATCTTAGGCTTTATGGCTGTTAGTAGCCAGCAGCTTCACTAAAAGAATGAATTCTGATTAGGATATTTGTGAATCAAATGGAGAACCTTGTGGTGATTATCTAACGTGTAGTGGGTGGGTGGGTGGGCGGGCGCGTGTGCGCATGTGGGATGGGCATGCATCCATACGCATGGGTGGGTGGGCGGCTGGTTGTGGTGTTGAAGCAGGATGGTAGTAGGAATTGGCATAGATATCAATGCATGTTGTTGTTTGTACTTTGTAGAAGCATTCTCAGAATAAATGAACTGATTAGCACCAAGTAATCATTAGACTCTAAATCTCCTTAACTTAACTAGTACTATAGTTCAATTCTGTAGCATGGTACTGAAGCATGTAGCTTACTACCCATATTTATAGAAGGGCTAGTAGAATACTACTAAAACCTTAGAAACTTAAATCAGCCCCTTGTGTTGACTTAAACAAGTGCAATTTACACATGGATGGGATCTAACAGATGGACCCAATGGTACTCTGATTTGATCGTGGCCTACCATGAGCCGCATCGGTTGTGAGCATAGGGTATTTTGGTCTTCAGCTTTGGCAAGGGGGAGCTTCTCATCCCAAATTCCATCTCCTCAAGTGGGAGGTCTGTAAGCCTTTCAATGAAGGTGGGGCTGGGATTTGCAATTTGGAAGATGTTAGTTTTGCATTCCTTGGTAAATGGATTTGGAGGTTTTGGGTGGAGAACAATCTTTGGCATAAGGTTGTTTTTTTTTTTCTCGAAGGATGAGGTTGTTGCCGATAAATATGGTGTGGTGACCTCAGGTGTATCAAAGATTCTTCCTTGTATAGAGTCTCATTTTGTTTGCCCATTTGGTGGCCAAAGTCCTTTCCGAGATCGGAATTTGGCAGCACGAACAAGTTGAGTTTTTGGGACGACATTTGGCTTGGCGAGACCTCTCTTAGAGTTCAGTTCCCCAGTTTAGCAAGATTATGCTCAAATCAATCAGACTCGGTTGCTGAGTGTTTTTCTTTTCAAGATAATGGCGGGGTATGGCTGCCCCATGTTGCCAGTCCGTATCTGAAGCTGAGATCATGGAAACGGTGAGGCTGCTTGTTGCTCTGGAAGGTATTCGCCCCAATCAAGCGGCTTCGGACAATCCCATTTGTTTAATAGATAAATCTGGCAAATTCTTGGTGAGGTCCTTTCTCAAGGTCATTTGTGGTTCGGTTGATAGATCAGCTCCTCCTATACTGGTTTTCTTTGGGAAGAAATAGGATTTTAACTGTAGACAACTTGCGCAAGGGAGGGATGATTCTACCAATATTTGTCTTCTGTGTAAGAAAGATGAGGAATCGATGACGCTTCTCTCTCTGCTGCCCCCACCCTGGGTGTGTGGGACTACATCTTTTCAGCATTTAAGAAGCCTTGGGTGATGCCGGGTTTTATGATCTTTTTCTGGCCTGTCATGTAGTGGGGCCTCCCAATGAAAGGAGGGATTGGCGTCTTGCTTTGTTGGACATTCTTTGGTGTATATGGATTGAAAGGAACGGTAGCTGTTTCAGGGATAAGAGTGGCACTGTGGAATCCACAGCCAGAAAAGTTTTTTCTTGTATTATGGAGTGGAGCTTGTAATTTTGGGCTGGTTTGTTCTTTTTGTTTTTCACCTCCGGTGCTCTTAATAAAAATTTCATCTTTCAAAAAAAAAAAAAGTGGAAGAAGAAAAAGATGGACAAGGCGTAGGAACTTTTCCATTAGCTTACTTTCCAATGTCAGAAAGGATTAGGCGATTCCAAAGTGCTAATGAGAGTTGCAACAAATGCCTTTGACTTTAAGCTTCTGGTTATCACTCTCTTATTTTTAATTTTCAATCTTACCACATAAAACAAGAGTAGCCTTTGTCAGATCTCCTTTCTGGTTTTCTTTTGCTTGCCAATAAATGTTTCAAGGAAAGACACTTGCTTTGCAGCATTCTCAATTTCTTGTTCGTAAAATTGCATGCACTCTCTTATCCGCTCTATCCAATATCCTGTCTGCATTTTGTATTAATCTGTTTGAAAAAGTTTTTCCTAATGTAGGAATACTTGGGAATCGATTTTGAATTTAAAGGTCTTGTTTTTCATTCGGATTTTGTGTCCATGCTGAAATGCAATTCTTGTTGCAGGTGTATTTGGGTGGACAATACGTAAACAATCCTACACTGTCAGATGTTACGTTTCTAGTTGAAGGTTATAAATCATTCTTGACTGAATCAATTTGGTACTCTTTATGCTCTCATTCTTTGGGGCTTTGGATAGAAATGTTGGAGTTATAATTTGCCTACTAGAAAGTCCCAAAATTTATATGGTGAAAAAAGGGCATTCTAAATGCTAATGCTTCCTTTTCCAGGTAGACGGTTCTATGCCCACAGAATTGCTTTGCTTGCTTCTTCAGACGCATTCCGTGCAATGTTTGACGGTGGTTATCGGGTGAGTCTAGCCATATTTTCACATTCAACACATGGTACACCAGTACATTGTCATATAAATTCTGTTTCCATGTTTATCTTTTGTCTTCCATGAGTTTAGTTATATTTTCAGAGTCAGATTGATAACTGGGATTGACTGTCGTAATGCGTGTCATCGTCTAAGCCTTATCACAGCTAACTGGAGTAGTCTACATGAATCCCGTTCCACCATTTCACTCTATCAAGGAGCAGATCCTTAGCTGCAATTTGCAACTGGTTATTCAAGAAAAGAAGTTTCCTCGAGTCTTCTAGTATGCGATTTTTCGTTGCTAGACACATCAGACTCCCTTAAATCCTCGTACCCATGAAGTCTGAAAAGGTAGGCTGTACATTCCTTTAGGGTGGATGACCTTTGACAGTGATGAAGATTTTTGATATTAGCGGGAATCAGTGTTTTCCGAATCGTAATTGTACTTTTCGTATCATATGGGTGGTGTACGATTCATATCGCATCATATGAGTGTACAATTCAAATTGTACACCCAGATTGCAAATCTTAAATAATCATACGATAATCATACTTGCGTAAATGGGCCCAAAAGTTCACAAAAATCATAATTTTTTTTTTTTCAATTTTCTTCTTCCTTTTTACCCTCTTGCTTATAAAACATGAAAAATGTCCTCTATGCTTATTTATTTTTTTCTTCTTTCTTTTCACCCATTTCTTCTTCTTCTTCTATCCCTTTTACCATTTTACACGTGATACGTATACTGAATGCATGTTCTCAATTGATAATATCATAATATGTGATTACTTTTCATGGTGTATATTGATGGGAAATGGATTATTGATGAGTTTCTTTTTTATTTTTAATTTTTCTGATTTATTTGTATTTTTTCAGTTGCCTTTAAAAAATTGTACCTTTTCAGATGTTTTCAAATTCTTAAATTTCCAAATCTTACGATTTACGATATGATTTGCGACTCGATACGATTTGACCTCTATTGTGTGATGCGATAATGATTTTGACAACATTGGCGGGAATTGAGTAGGGTGGGTGACATTTGATTGCTTTTGCAAATTCGTTGGCAATATGGCAAGTCATGAGAAGACGAACTTTGAAGGTGGCGGTTTTTATGATGGTAATGAGATTGTCCAAAGGTTTGACTTTCGATAGAGCTTTGTGTTGTTTATTATTGATGATGGGATTCAGAGAAGATACACACTCCCTTGAGTAGTGTGGTGATGTTTGGGTAGGTCCATTCAATATGTTTAAACTTGATTAAACCAGTTCTCAAATTCATACAGGAGTGGTTTTAATGCTATTATCCTCTGAAGAATTAAATTCTTATATGGGACTTAGGTGGGTCCATCACATGATTGATCCATTCAATATGCTAGACCACATAAGACTAGACATAGCCATGCATTGATGTCTGTTAACAACTCAAATTACCTGAGATTAAGCAACACCGCTTGATGCAAGTCATCAGCCCCATGGAAACCTTACATGGGTCAGCCCAAACACATGACAGTTCTGAAGCGTGTTCACATGAGTAAGCATATTCACATGGATAAGGAAAGTCAAGGTCTTTCTTAAGCGTCATGGACTTATGCCGTGTGCACGAGACTGATATAATCAATGTTTTAAATATCAAGGATATCGGCCGATATGTCCCACGATATATCTCGTATCCCACTTGTGCGATTTGAAATGCGCCAATAGTGCTGATATATCCCGCATGTTCGATCCGGTGAGCATTTTCAATTTTCGATTCCTTTTTTTTTTTTGTTGAAATTATGTTAAATCAGTGTCAAATGGTTATAAATCCATTGGTTCTTCATGTTTTGCATGAAAAATCATGGAGTTGGAGCTTTGATTTCGATAACCATTGGTTCTTCATGTTCACTATGTTTTTTTTTTTTTTCAAAATTTTCCTTCAACCAGCTGTCAATTAAGACTACTTTTGAAGTATTTAGGAATATTTGATGAAATGTTATAACATACACTCTAATTTCAAATTTTGAGTATAGGTGGTCCTTTGGGGAAAATTTGAAATTTCCCCCATTTCTCCCAAATTGCTTGCAATGTTGCACTCCAAACATGAAATCAAGCATATATGAGCGTTGATCTACTGATTTGTTAAGTCCTTGTCAATTTTTGGAAAATTAAAATAATTTTTAATTAAAAAAATAATAAAACATATATATATATATATATATATATATATATATATATATATATATATATATATATATATATATATATATATATTTCAAAATTTCCCTTCAACCAGCTTTCAATTGACACAAATAGGAGTGTTTGATGAAATGATCATCACATACACTCCAAATGTTATGCATTCGATTTGAATATAGTTGTGTTAGTTTAGTTGGACAACGCATAGCTTACAACCCTTACAAAGGAAACCTATTATGTGCACTTCTTTTTTGAGATGTTTTGATTTAAAGGTGTGAATTAAGGCCTTTAAAAAAAAACAATCCTTGAAGTTTCATTGAAAAATTCAACCATTTTCCTAATGTTTCCCCATGTTTCCCAAAAAGTGTGATAAATTACCTGATACAAACGATATATCCCGTGTGATAGCCAATACGTATCTGTATCCCAAGGATGCGATGCATAATGCGATACCAATATTTTGAACACTGGATACAATATCTATATTGAGTTTCACCCCAGGGTCTTGATTGTACCATAATATACTTTTTATTATAACTCATTTGATGCATACACATGATGATAAGAATGCAGTCATAACTACACAATCATTAATCTATTTATGATTCATTTAATGTATTGCATGATGTGGCTTTCATGGGCACGTTTCCCAAGAGACCCACCTTGTTGCCATTGATATGAACGTCTGCTCCGGATGATCACACACCTAAAAAAAAAGGCCATTCTGAAACTTGGATGGGGACCAATGCAATCAATGGTGGGTGTCTCCTTCCAACTATTCCTGTTTTTGTGGCCCATTGCATTATGGTTGGCCTGATTTTTGGGCCAAACAAAGGGGGTGTGCATGATGGTTCGAAGTGGATGCCATCAACACATCAAGGTGGGGGGCCCATGAAAATGTTTGCACTTGACCATTTTCCATATTTATATGTACACACAGGCGTATATATTCATTCATGTGAATGCTAGGAAGAACCAAAAGCAAGTTACATACCCTTGGGTGAAGCTTGTAGGTTTAAGGATCTAGTAACTTCTAATATTCAAGTAATTGTTTGTTTGTCATCCTAGGGAGTGTTGATCACGTTGTCTTGGATTACAAAATTGTACAATACAAGGTTGTAAATGGATTGGATTGGGGTCGATTCGGGTCCAATCTGCTTACACAAAGGACATACTCGGATCTAAAGCTGATTTGACATGGATCTGGGTTTCCCAAATCTGAATTCAACCTATTTAGAGAAGGGAAATACCCTGTTGTCGCTCGTATCTGGGAATAGAAAGGAGATACTGGATCAAAATCATTTCCGTGATGTTTAGAGGGGGTGGGAGGAGAAGAGTGGAAGGAGTCCAAAAGTTGGGAGGGAGGGATGGTGGTGTTATCGAGTTTTAGTCGAGATGGTGCTATCATATAAACTAGGGGTATAGCACATGTGATGCAAGTAGAGCGAGGAGGGGATTGAGATAGGGAGAGATTTGGAGGGGAAACAAAGGAGAGAGGCCAAGTTATATTTGCATGAAGCGCGAAGCGGAGCAGCAACAAATTTGGGTGCGGCAGTGGGGAAGCGTCTATTTCAAAACGAAAACAAGTATACATAGGTAGAAAGCATGAGTGGGAGCAAGAGTCTGAAGCAGAGATTTGAAGCTGGATCAGCACCTAATTAGAGGGATCCTGCAAAAGGGAAAGGTAGTGCTAAACACAGGTGCGTGTTTCATAGAGAAAGAGAGATGGGAATGATGGGTGACCCATCCTCACTATTTTCCTTGCTGTGGCTCACTCGAGTCCCAAATCCTCCCAATTTTTGGTCTAGCATCCTAAAATGAGCCACCATAATAGATGTATAGAGTGTATGTCATACAATTATCAGGGTTGGTTCGACAAATCCTTTATCTCATGATCTCTCTAATTAGACGTTTTGTACTTCTAATTAGGGAATAAGACAATCAGTGCGGGCTACATGCATTAAAAGAAGTGAAAGGAAGTAGGTGCAATCTGTGTCGTCCCTTGTGCGGAAAAATCTCGACCATTGCTTGCCAAGAAACTACATTTTTATGACGAATTTACCCTCTTAACCAATGTTGTGAAGACCAACTGTGAGGACAAAATGTCCAAAACTGTTGGCGCTATAGGTAGAGATATGGAAGATTGAGAGTGGAACGAGGAGACCAAACTGTGTTCTGTAACAAACCCTCCCAACTTCTTGAGAAGGTAGGGTGGGATGGTTGATAAAGGAGCAGGAAGAGAGGGGAAGGGGGAAAAAGGAAAGAAAAATATATAAAAAATGATATAGTGTGTTACTTTAGACTTGTTTCTATTAAGATGTTGTATTATATATATTTTTATATTATAAGTAATACCATTAGGATCAGATGGATTGGACTGACGTGGACGTGGACCCCACTCGATTGTTAATCGGATCCTTGGTTGTATCTGATCCAGTGGAACCCAAAAGCAGAGGGTTAAAGCCTTCTGCGGTGCTTGGGCCTACCCCACCTATTAATGGCCCTAGTACTGCTTGCCACTGTTATGTGAAGATGAGAAGATGAGAACTGTTCCGGTGGGTCAGCAATCAACTTGGACTTATCCTGATTCCTGGGGCAGGTGAATATTCCTGTCAAATAAACCTTTGTTAAGTAGTACTGCTTGCCACTGTTGTGCGAAGACGAGAACTGTTCCTGTGGGTCCGCAATCAACTTGGACTTATCCTGATTCCTGGGGCAGGTGAATATTCCTGTCAAATAAACTTTGTTAACTAGCATTTAAATCTCTTATTCAAAGCCAGCTAATGTGGCATATGTATTATTTGTGTACCGCAACTTTAAGTCGCCATAGAAATCATGGTTACTTCAGTCCAACACCCATACGATGCTGGGTATACTGACAGGCAAATGAGCACCTCTCCTTGTGCGCTTCCCCATCTTGCTATCAAGAACATATTTACGAAATACAAGGACAATCGAGAAACAAGAAAAGAGATACAGTAAAATACAGCAATTGCATGTGGGCTCCAGCGCAACCTACCTCCCAAAGTACACATAGCAGAGGGGAAGTTGGATTGGTACCACCTATCTGATGTGTCTTACTATGTTCATGACAGATAGTTCAAAAACTACAGCAATCAGGCAATTGTGGCCATCATTTTGTGCTGACTGTCAATCGTTAACAATTTTCATTTTTTAGCTTCCATTTAGAGGACACTGATTGGACGACTCAGATCGTGTGATCAATGTATTCTTTGAACTTTGACGCATCTATGGTAGTGTCCTGGTCCACCCGCCACATGTGCAGTGGGACATAGTATTGTATTGTTTAGAACACTGAGTTGCAGTAGATGTCCTTGTCAGAAGGTTCAAAGCTCAATGCATTGTCATTACATGCTTCTTTCCTCTTTCTCCTTTGATTTATCTTTTTATTTGATCTATATCAATACTTTGCAACAAAAGCTGGTTTAATTTTCAGCATTTAATATATACATGACTGGAACCACGGTGGGAATGAGTTACAGGAGAAGGATGCGAGAGACATAGAGATCCCCAATATAAGATCGGAGGTGTTTGAGTTGATGATGAGGTTGGTGGTTTCTCTCTTTTGCATTCCTTGCCTCTTACAAAGCATGACCCGTTTGATGTTTGACGTGTTTGCTTTCATTTGTTGACAGATTCATATACACAGGTTCAGTTGATGTTACACTAGATATTGCACAGGATCTGCTCAGAGCTGCAGATCAGTATCTCTTAGAAGGTCTCAAGCGACTCTGCGAGTATGCCATTGCACAGGTGAAGAAGAGTTGTGTAATTTGTTTAGGCTGTTTTGCTTTTCATTGGAAGGTTGGTTCTGATAATAGAAAGCGTGAAACTATTCAGGATATATCTCATGACAATGTCTCGAGCATGTACGAATTGTCGGAGGCCTTCCATGCCATATCTCTGAGGCATACATGCGTCTTGTTTATCTTGGAGCAGTTTGATAAAATGATAACTAGGCCTGGGTAAGCTTGCTTTCTCGACCTCACATGAGCTCACAAACACACATCCTATTGATTTGGAATACATCAGGACAGAAGCATCTGATGCCCAGTTTATACAAATGGGGCCAAAGGTTTGACGACCCCTCTGTGGATGGTGGATGCCCCCCAAAACATCCAGATTAGAAAAGCCCAACATACCAATCTTTGAACTTCTCATACTGTTTCTATATTCGTTCAAGTATTTGGATCTTATGATATTGGAGACTTTGGGGCGTACCGATTTATGGCGGGTCCCATTAGAGGGGCGGTCTGGATCACCAAACCTTTGGCCTCAATTGTACAGACTGGCAATTTGGGAGACTGCATTCCTGATTCACCAGAATCTGATAGTGTTTCTATACCAATGAATGATTCTGAGCTGATGAATTTTGCAGGTTCTCTCTGCTAATTCAACGTATAATACCGGAGATCCACAGCTACTTTGTGAAAGCATTTAAGCCTAACCCACGGAGTGCCCGGCTGTAGTAGGTGGCCTCGCTGACCTTGGTCTAACTAACACATTGGATGATAACGATTGTACAGTCGGGTCGTCGTCACATTGTTATCGATGTCTGTCACTGGCGCTATTTCGAACAAATGAAAGGGGAAAGCGAGTGATTGGATTTGTGTTTTAGTAGCGTCTCGTTTGGAAATGAGGGTCTTGTTTCTGTTACATTCTCTCTTGTTTTACACCTTTTAATTTGTTCTGATTTGTGCTGATGAGCCTCATACGTTGTCTTCCAAGCATTTGGGAATCTTTGCTGAGGCTTGCAAATTCATCGAGGGTGATTTTTTGGTGTCTGAATCACACGGTCAGATTGATTGTAGCCCAGTTATGAAATTCCATTATCTTAGAGCTCTGTTAGCCGCCAGCCATGGGCTTGCTGAAAATAGAATTTCTGCATATTGTCATGCTGAAATTTCCTTCTCTCAGTTTCATGTCATGTTGAGGGATGCTATCTTGTAACCAAGTGACAGCATGCTACTTGTGTAGGAAATCTGTACTATTCAAACTGTATATGGCTCATCTGAAGAGGACTGTTGCTATGTCAGACCATTGGTTTTCTATTGATTCGAATGGTGTGGCCCACCTGATGATTAGACGGCCCAATTTATTTGCTTTGCAGAAGGATTAATAGTAGAAACAGAGTGGGATTCCTTTTACAAATGTCATTATGAATCTTTCACTTTCCTATATTTATTTGAGCTTTGTATGATAAAACAATCATCATCAACTTAGTAACTTGATTATCATTTTTCTCAACTCATTAAATCAAGAGAAATCATATGATATGCGATTTGGATTAGAAAGTTTCATTCATCCCTACATCTGGCAAACGTTTATAGTGATTGGCTGTTTAATTAGTGGGCCACCTCATGGAGAGGAATGTTGCTTTTATTTGTTTATTTGGAGTTCAATGCATCTTTCTCAGATCAATGGTGGGTTGGTTGCCAGTACCAACGGTTTGCTTTTTGCCATGTCATCCCTCCACTTTATGGCCCACCAAGCTGCATCGCACATTCAAATGTATCACGTGTCTTATAATTTATGTAAATGGATGTAGTATCGAATTGAATTGCAAATGTTAGTCTAAGAAATTGTTAAGTAACCGAAATGTTATTTCCTCCAATAACAAGTGTTCATGTTGTGGGTTCAGTCCAGGATCCAAATTGCAATTGAATTAGTTTCAAGTTGGCCTTGAAAGGAACGCTTTTTCTGATCCCTCTCAAGCAAACAGTTATGAATCAAATTGCATCAGTTCAAATCCCAAATTGATAATCACCTTCATAAACTGGATTTGAGAAGTATTAAAAAAGAATAAGAAAAAAAAAAAAAACAATTGACTGTGTGGATATAATAAATGCATTATGGTGGGGACCACAGAATTTGGTGATGTCAACATAGACGGAGCATCTCCCAACAATAAAATTGATTGGAAGATCATAGCATTCAACTAACGGGCTTTTGGCTACTCACCGTTTTGACCATCTATTTGACTGTTCTGATCATCCCTCATGGTGTAGTATTGGATTATGGCCCATCTGCAACAAGGCCCACTATCTGAACGGTCTGGATTGTGGGGGTGGAGTGGCACATGTAAAAAATTCCTCCTGTGGTGTGGCCCAGACTTGGATCTGCCTCGTTTTTGGGCTCACGCTAAAAATGATCTGTTAAGATGGATGGATAGCGTGAATAAAACACATACATCACGGTGGGGCCCAGGCAATTCGCGTCTCTCTCACGCAATGGTGGATAAGGGCGTATGTGGTAGACTTGAGTGAAAGATACCTTGTTTCAACATTGAGGTCTTGGTATCGATCCCAGTGTGGAGTGTACTAACAAAAAAAAGAAAAGAAAAAGAGGGCGTATCTGCACCAAGATTGAGTTTTCAGTTTGCCTATTAAAGCCCAGTTGATCAGTGATCTAAACCATTGGAATGATAGTTCCCCCTCTGGATTGGATTGTCGAAACAAGAAAATATCTCCTAGATTGGAAAATCCTAATGCGGTGAAATACAGAGACTGTCGTCATTCAGAACCCAACGGCCAAAGATTCAAGTTCAACGGTCGGATCTTCTAGAACCTCTTCCTCTTGCAGTTCTGATTTACAGAGAAATCCATATCGACGAAAGAGAGAGAAACCCTTCTTGCCGTCCATAAATCTTCCCAACTCCTTACCCAGAAACATCTCCGTCTGCAGCTCCACCTACCTTTCATGCAATCGCGGACCATGTCCATTACGGGTAAGATGGAAATTGCGTTTTTCTTTTTAATTCTTTCTTTAATTTCTTTTGAGAAAATTAGGGAAGTGGACCCCACCTTTTAGCCAGTCAGTTTTATGAAAGAAGACAAACCTTATGTTGCAAGTTAGACCTCCACGTGCGGAGACCCTTTTTTTGGACGAAAATACCCCTCCTTTCCACTGCTAAACGCTAAAACCTCCCTTCTCGTTTTAGCTTTCACTGCCGCTTTCACTGCCGTTGCTTTCGACCGCATTACCTCTTTCACGGCCGTTGCTTTCACCCCATTTTCTCACTCCGTTTCCACGAGACAGACCAGCGCAACTCCTTTTGGTGGGCCCCCCTTATCAGCGTTTTGTCGTCTTCTTAAAATGGTCGGTCCAGGGAAGAAATCACGCACCACAGGTATGATACACCACTCAGTTGGGCCCACACCAGCCCTGTGGCTGGTGGTCGGTGCTCTGTGGGCCCCACCAATCACAATGTGTTTCATCGTTTCCGTTCATCCATTTTTACATATCATTTTAGAGGTTTATCCTAAAAATAAGAGGGATCTAAATCTCAGATGTACCACACTACAGGAAAAAATAAGAGGTTTCCGTTCATCCATTTTACAGATCATTTTTATGGCCCCAAAAAGTTTTCAATGGTCGATGTTCATTAAACACTGTTTCCTGTAATGTGGTCCAATTGAGATCAGGATATACCTCATTTTTTTGTATAATACCATAAAATGATCTATAAAAATAGATGGACGGCATGGATGAAACACATACATCATGATGGGGCCCACAGAGCACCGAACACCCGCCATTGGCTGGTGGTAGGGGGAGTAGTCAATCGGTTTCCTGTAGTATATATACGCCGTCCATCTGTTTTTCCTTCTAAATTAAGGTGTTGAGCCTCAAATTGAAGCATACCAAATATCAAGTGGATCATACCACTGGAAACAGTGGGCATAATGATTTTCGAGTTTGCCCTGCTGATTTCATGTTTGCCCGCTGATCTCATGTTTGCCCCGCTAATATTTTACATATATAGTGAGGAACTCATTTACTTGCTAATGAAATAACATGTTCATGTCCACCAATTAATTGACATGAAAAAATCAAGTGCCAAAATGAATGATATTGAGAAAGACTTGTGCTAGCATATGTTACTTAATAAACTAATAGGGAACGGTTACGAATTGGGATTTCTTGACACCCAGTACATGTCCCCATCTTAAGCACTATTTGCCTCGCTGTTTTTGTAGTTTGCCCCGCTGATATTTCAGTTTGCCTCGCCGTTTTTCTAGTTTGCCCCGCTGATATTTCAGTTTGCCTCGCCGTTTTTCTAGTTTGCCCCACTCTTTTTCGAGTTTACCCCGCTCTCCATCCGTTTCCCAACTTATTGTAGCGGTTTAGCCCGAAATTGAAGCATATCAAAAGATCAATTGGATCATACCATGGGAAACAGCGGGGCATAATGATTGTCACCGTTGAAAAATAGTGGGCCCAAGAAAATCATCCATGTCTGTAACAATGTAACAGACATAGATTCCATGTATGAATGGGCTTGATTGATTTGTTGGAGTGTGTGTGGTGTGTGGTGTGTGTGTGTGTGTGTGTGTGTGTGTGTGTGTGTGTATATATATATATATATATATATATATATATATATATATATATATATATATTAAAGGTTCTATGAGGATCTTTAATAGGATTGTAAGGGTCATTTTTAGTTTTCTATTGGGATATCGTAAAAAATATGATTTACGATAAGATTTGTAATTCGATACAATTCAACCCCTACTACGATTTGCGACACGATATCGATTTTGACAACATTGGTCACATGACTCACATCACTTGCATCTGACTGTAATGATGCCTAAAATGGTGGTTTTATAGCGTGAAATGAAAATGTAAGGATTATATATAACATCACCTCCATCCTTTGCAAGTGTAATTGACTCTCGATATACGAGCCACAATTTATGTTTAAACAAACACTCGGAAATGGTAATGATGGCTCCTTTGCATTTCATATGAAATTGGAAAATCAAACACGCATTGGGGGAGAAAACATTCTAATTGAAGAGGGAGAGTTTGAACAAAAATCGCTTTTTCTAGTTTGCCCCGCAGATATTTCACTTTGCCTCGCTGTTTTCTAGTTTGCCCGCAGATATTTCACTTTGCCTCGCTGTTTTTCTAGTTTGCCCCGCAGATATTCACTTTGCCGCGCTGTTTTCTAGTTCGCCCCGCCGATATTTCACTGTGCCTCGTGTTTCGCTAGTTTGCCCCGCCGGTATTTCACTTTGCCTCGCTGTTTTTCTAGTTTGCCCCGCTGATATCTCACTTTGCCTCGCTTTTTTTTAAGTTTGCCCCCGCTGATATTCTAGTTTGCCCCGCCGTTTTTCTACGTAGCCCCGCTGATATTTCAGTTTGCCTCGCTGTTTTTCTAGTTTGCCCCGCTGGTCTTCTACCATTGTACTAAGTAAACTCCGCTGGGCCCACATTGAATGTATGTAGTATATCAACTCCGTCCATCCGTTTTTCCAACTTATTTTTGCAGTTTAGCCCGAAATTGAAGCATATCAAAGATCAATTGGATCATACCATGGGAAACAGCGGGGCATAATGATTTTCACCGTTGAAACCATAGTGGGATACAAGATATATTTTTCTTTGTTATCCACAGAGAATCATTCTCAACGCAAGAAAATCATCCATGTCTGTAACAATGGAACACTAATTTAACACGATTTACAGAAAATAAACGGATCGAAATTCGAAATGCTCACCGAATCGAACATGTGGGATATATTGCACTACTTGTCTGTTTTGTATCGCACTGGACCCTTACAAGATATATCGTGGGATATATCTGCCAATATTGTCGATATTTAAAACATTGACTATAATCACATGCTTGTAATATGCTTACGTCTGTAGATTGATTGGGAGTAGTGTGTGATGAAGACGTGGGTCCCAAAAACCTAATTTACGAGTATGATCTTTAATAGGATTGTAAGGGTCATTTTTAGTTGGAGTGTGTGTGTGTGTGTGTGTGTGTGTGTGTGTGTGTGTGTGTGTGTGTGTGTGTAAAGGTTCTATGAGGATCTTTAATAGGATTGTAAGGGTCATTTTTGGTTTCTATTTAGGGAAGAAAAAAAAGTATGATTTACGATAAGATTTGTAATTCGATACAATTCAACCCTTACTACGATTTGCGATACGCTAACGATTTTGACAACATTGGTCACATGACTCACATCACTTGCATTTGACTGTAATGATGATTTTGCTGCATTGTTTGTTTCCACAAATCATGCTTAAAATGGTGGTTTTATAGTGTAAAAATGTAAGGATTATATATAACATTACCTCCATCCTTTGCAAGTGTAATTGACTCTCGATATACGAGCTATAATCTATGTTTAAACAAACACTCGGAAATGGTAACGATGGCTCTTTTGTATTTCATATGAAATTGAAAAATCAAACACGCATTGGAGAGAAAACATTCTAATTGAAGAGGAGAGTTTGAACAAAAATCGCTTTTTCTAGTTTGCCCCGCAGATATTTCACTTTGCCTCGCTGTTTTTCTAGTTTGCCCCGCAGATATTTCACTTTTTTATTTTTTTTTTTTGCCTTTGATATTTATTTTGCCTCGCTGTTTTTCTAGTTTGCCCCGCCGATATTTCACTTTGCCTCGCTGTTTTTCTAGTTTGCCCCGCCGATATTTCACTTTGCCTCGCTGTTTTTCTAGTTTGCCCCGCACTTTGCGAGTTTCTCTAGTTGCCCCGCAGATATTTCACTTTGCCTCGCTGTTTTTCTAGTTTGCCCCCCTGATATCTCACTTTGCCTCGCTGTTTTTTAAGTTTGCCCCGCTGATATTCTAGTTTGCCCCGCTGATATTCTAGTTTGCCCCGCCGTTTTTCTAGGTAGCCCCGCTGATATTTCAGTTTGCCTCACTGTTTTTCTAGTTGTACTAAGTCAAGAACTCCGCTGGTCTTCTACCATTGTACTAAGTAAACTCCGCTGGGCCCACATTGAATGTATGTAGTATATCCACTCCGTCCATCCGTTTTTCCAACTTATTTTTGCGGTTTAGCCCGAAATTGAAGCATATCAAAAGATCAATTGGATCATACCATGGGAAACAGCGGGGCATAATGATTTTCACCGTTGAAACCATAGTGGGATACAAGATATATTTTTCTTATAAAATATTTTTAAATCCATCGGTGCAGGCAATGAAGAAGATGCCGTTATCTCCAAGCCAGTTCTTTTTATGAATGAAGACGAACCTTCTTTTGCAACTTAGAGCTCCACATGCGGACTTTGAATTTCTAGAGGAAAATACCCCTTCTTTTTGCTCAACTCACTGCTGCTGCTTGTCAGCGTTGCTTTCACTCCCCTTGACGGAAAAAAACGAGCAGGTGCTTCCCCTGCCCTCTCTTCCAACGAATAACAGAAGTACGAAGGCTTTTCTTCTCATTTTGCTGACTGAAATCATTTGTATTGGTTTTCAGATAATGGCTGCAAGAATCATGTGCTCTTTTGGCGGGGAGTTAGAATTTGAAAATAAGCGATACTCGTACATGGGTGGAACATCAAAACAAATGACACTACGTCTCGAGACTACGTACGAGGAGCTTCGATCTAGAATTTACAAGATTATTAAGAGCATACCAGAAGATTGTGATATTAGGATAAAAGTATTGAATCCTTGCACCAACAAATCAATGCCTCCAATAGAAATCGAAGACGACGATGACGTCAAAGAGTCTTGACTTACCAATTCGAGCATTCGGAAAAATTCATCCATTAGTCATCGAAACAATCCAACACATCAATACCACAACATATGTGGACAGTGTGGCTGAGGATTATGGCGTGGAATTCAAACACATTCCTTCTCCAATACAAGTGGTAGCAAGCAATGATCAATTAGAAGAGCCGCCAAAAACAGTAAACTTCGTGACTAGACAAGTCAGTGGTGCAGTTGACATTCACAGTAATTATGAATACAGGACACCGCCGTTAGCATCCATAATAGATCTGCCATCATCATCCACCATCCCATCTGTGCGTGTAAGCGACATTCCGTCTCGAGAGCTCCCTGAAACATCAAACCTCATGACTCGTCAAGTTCTCGCGCCATTTGATGATGATGCGCTCACCAATGCAAAAATGCTGGATAATACTGATCTGGAATGTGAACCAACTGATATAGTTGAAGGGCAAACGTTTAAGGACAAGAGTCGTCGGTGCCAGTATGTTTTGAGTCAATTTGCAATTCGGAATAATTTTCAGTATAGAGTACTCTACTCAAATTCGAGCAGATTTACCGTGGTGTGCTTCGAAGATGCATGTGAATGGAGGGTTCATGCATCTCGGGTGAATGATACAGGTATATTTAAAATACGGACTTATACGTCAACACAACGTGCGGCATGGCATGGATGAAGAGCGATCAACGGCAAGCCAGCAGTAAGCTAGCGTGTGATCTGGTTTTTAGCCGCATTGAACAACGCCTAGGGTTGAGGCCACGTGACATTATCTTCGCCATGCAAGAGAAATATAATATTCATATCAGTTATTGGAAGACATGGAAAGCTAGGGAGCTTGCAATTAATCACGTGATGGGGTCTTATGAAGACTCCTACAATCAACTCCCTTTGTATTTGCATGAGTTGAGGAGGGCGAACCCAGGGACAGTAACTGCCGTTTCTATAAACCAACAGACTTGGAGGTTCGAGAGATGTTTTCTAGCTCTCAGCCAATGCATTCGAAGTTTCCAGAAATCATTGCGGAGGGTATTGGCTATTGACGGGACACACTTAAAGGGCAAATATAAGGGTGTGCTATTCATCGCCACGGCCTTAGATGGGGACAATCATATATTTCCACTTGCGTTTGGCATCGGGGAATCAGAGAACAGCAGTAGTTGGAATTGGTTCCTTACCCACCTTAACAATGTGTTAGGGTCTGGAGGGTCTTGTCATTATATCGGACCGACATAAAGGTCTAATGATAGAGGTTCCTCAAGTCTTCCCGCGTGCAATCCATGGGTATTGTGCGTACCATATCTACAGAAACTTGGTGGACACTTTTAAAGACAAGTCGTTGGAGATGTATTACTGGATAGATGTGAAGACTTACAGGAGGGCCGAATTTGAAAAAATAATGCATGATATCGAAATGGCCAATCCCCCAGTACATGCATGGCTGACAGAAATCGGGTACGAGAGATGGGCATCTTCGCACTTTCCAGGAAGAAAATTCAACTTGGTCACGACGAACATTCTGAATGCGTTAATGCCCTTTTCAAAGAAGCACGCGAATACCCCGTTACGAAATTGATAGAGGCTGTAATATTGAAGATACAAGAATTGTTTTACAAGAGACGAGAATTCGCGGCGTCAATTGTCGGTCCATTGACACCATGGCGGAGAAACAGTTAAAGGATATCGTGCAGAAGGCGCGAGAAGTTCGTTGCCATGCTATTTCTCAAGATGAGTACTATGTCGTTGGAGATTATAACGATACGGTGAAGCTCAGTGAGTTTTCATATACATGTCGTGAGTTTGGCGTGAAGGGGTACCCTTGCATGCATGTCCTGTCAGCCTGCATAAACTATAATTTGGATCACTACTCATACTGCTCCCCATTCTACACGGCGCATAATTACCTGGCCGTGTATAGCGAATCGGTGTATCCAGTACGCGACAATAGCGAGTGGGAAATGTCAGCTGGGATGAAGGAGTATTGTGCGCAAATTAAACCCCCAGACAGAGGAGGTCAGCTGGGAGAGACCAAAAAGCTTAGAATTCCATCGCGTGGAGAGGAATCGAAAACAGTAAAGTGTGGGCGATGCAAACAAACCAGGCATAATCAACGGTCGTGCAAGTATCCGATATCCGGTGTTATAGCATATCATGTGATTGATGTAATTTTTGTACTTTGTATGATACATACTATTGAAAGTTATATATTGCTCCTAGTTGATCTTCATGTATAGTATATCGTGTAAAAATGTACCAACTGTTAGCCCTATCTATATATGCATTCTAAAATGCCTCCTTATATTGTAAAAAGAAATTATCCATATTCGAATTACGTGCATAATAGGGTGACATCTGGATAATCAACACCGCGTGCAGATACATCAGAAGTCACAATAACGACCTTTAGTTCTACAACTTCTAGAAGGATTCCACAAACCGATTGCATGAACTTAATTGAAAGTTCAAATTACCTTTAGTTCTCATCAATGGGCAATCATACCTTTCCTAATGTTTTCCGGTGCCTATCTGTCCGTATGCGAAGATGCAGGCACTGTAACCTATAAAGGCAGATTTGATCACTGGCTCTACTTTGGGACTCCAAAAAATAAATTACATAGTTCATTTCAAAGTTTGAGTGAACGAATCCAACTTCACAATTTCACATTGAGTAGCAATTGGGAAATCCCCTTTTGTTTTAGTGTACTTTGTAAACATTATCTGAAATCATTTGCTAATGTCGATGTATTAAAGTTGTCAGGAAGGAACATATGCATACCATTGAAATCCATCAACATCAGATATGTAAATGAAATTGAGAACAGCAACATAACATGAAGTGCATAAATAAATTTCAGCATAACACCATATATAGTAATCAAAATAAGATCCCCAAGTTTGGGCACTAAAATCAACATCCCTTCATCAGTCAAAGTAAAATTCACCCCATGATTTAAAGAACAGTTTGAGAATATGAATTTTTATAGGCTTGGCTTACCAAAAAGATACCTGATGCACAAGCCATCATCCTGTGTAAATCTAGTCTAACTGGACGGACCGCCAACCGGTGGAGCGACATCATCACTCCGGCAGGTGATTGTGGCAATAAGGTTATCAATTTTACGCTCGACCCGGTTGATACTA
>JAJHSJ010000013.1:49913746-49920287 GCA_021015155.1 Magnolia officinalis | reverse complement strand
GAATATATTTTCTACCACACTTATTTTTGTGGGTCACAATGCTGTGATGGCATCCAACCAATCCAACAGGATTAATACAACTAGTGTTTAAATTATCGGCGATAATATTGAATTATCGCCGATAATTTCGGTATCGCTGGAGTTCCGACACCGAAACTCCCTCTTTTCGTTTTTCTTTCGAATATCGCCGATTTTTCGGCGATTTTATCGATTTTTTGCGAAAAGTCCAGTTGTCAGCGAGAAATCGCGGGATAACTGTAGCAAACAACCCATTTTCAATGATAAAAGGACCGATAACATCGGAGCGTTGCGTAAATACGGAAAATATCCAAAAAAAAAAAAGGAAAAAAATGGGGAAACTTGCAGATTTCCGTACCTGTAGAAGAGGAGGGCCAATCATAGAAGAGAATGGGTGAACGGAAATTGCGGTGGGCCAATTGATTGATCGGTGTGCTGTAAGTGCCATCCAATCTCTACTTTCCACTTTTTTTCTTCGAATACTCAAAAATTCCAAACCTAAAGATGATTTCGGCGAAGAATCTGCTGAAGATTAGGGATTTGCAGAGACTTTCTTTCGAAATTTTAGGGTTTTGAGGGGTCTCTTCCAAAACCCTCTTTTGTTTTGAAAATAGCGCGATGGGTTTTTACGGGCGCGGATTGGCTATTGACAGGTTGAGTAGCGAGACTGCTACTGAAGTGATGTCACCAAGTTCTGTGGGCCCCACCATGATGTATGTTTTGTATCCACTCCGTCCATCGATCTGGAGAGATCATTTTAGCATAAGATCCAGAGAATGAGTCACATCCAAAGCTCCAGTGGACCCCACCACAGAAAACAGTGGGGAGAGTGACACCTCCATTAAAAACTTCTGAAGGCCACAAAAGTTTTCGATCAAGCTGATATTTGTGTTTTCCCTTCTTTAATGTTTTTGTTAACTTTTGAACAGGTTAGATTTCGATGATTTCGATAAAACATCATGGTGGGCCTTGGGAAGGTTTCAACGGTGTACATCAATCTTCCCACTGTTTTCTGTGGTGAGGTCCACTAAAGCTTTGGATCTGCCTCGTTCTCTGGCTAATGCCTTAAAATAATATCTCCAAATGAATGGACGTTGTGGATACAACACGTACATCATAGTGGGGTCCACAGAACTTGGTGACGTGTAGCGAGTCTCGCTACTCAACCGGTCAGTATCTAATCCGCGTCCGGGAAATCAGATTGCATATTGGTTACTCAGTACGCTCTTGTCGTACTAAGTAAACTCTGTTAGGCGCACCATCAATGTATCTGGTCTATCCACACCGTCCATCCGTTTTTCCATCTTATTTTAGGGGTTGAGACCAAAATTTAAGCATACCCAAAGATCAAGTGGACCATACCATTGGAAACAGTTGGAATAATAACTTCCACCGTTGAAACATTTCTTGGGTCCACAGTGATGTTTATTTCTCATCCAACCTGTTCATAAGATAACACAGACATGGATGAAGAGAAAACACAAATACAAGCTTAATCCAAAACTTCTGTGGCCCCCAAGAAATTTTCAACGGTAGATGTTCAATTCACACTGTTTCCCATTGTGTGTTCCACTTGAGGTTTGGATATACTTCATTTTTAGGCTCAAGCCCAAAAATTATCTATTAAAATGAATGGACGGAGTGGATAAGATACATAAATCATGGTGGGCCCCACAGAGTTTACTCAATACGCTTAGCCTACGAGTTACTCGGTACGCAATCTGCTTCCTTTTAGCTTCTGTGCGGGTGCCAACTTCAGTGGCGTCTGGATGTCACCAAGTTCTGTGGTCCCCACCATGATGTATGTGTTATATCCACATGGTCCATCCAATTAGCGAGATCATTTTAGGTAGTGAACCCAAAAATGAGGCAGATCCAAAGTTAGGGTGGACCACACTGCCAAGGCAATGGGGACAATGATTCCTACCATTGAAACCTTCCTAGGCGCTATGGCCCACAGTGGTGTTTATTTTTCATCCAAGTTGTTCATAAGATCACACAGAGATGGATGAAGGTAAAATACAAAAATGACATGGATCCAAAACTTTTGTGGCCCCTAATGATTTTTCAATGGTAGGCATGTTCAATTCACATTGTTTCATGTGGTGTGGTCCATTTGAGCATTGGATATGCTTCATCTTTGGGATCAAGCCTTAAAATTATCTTGTAAAATGGATGGATGTGGTGGATAAAATGCATAAATCACAATGGGCCCCACACAGTTGACTTAGTACGATAAGCTTACTGATTTATACGGCACCACATGTCACTTATTTGTATCCGTGGATTGATGGGTCGATGTTATGTGGGGCCATCATAATGATAAATATTTTATCAATGTCGTCCATTTATTTTGATAGATAATTTTAAGGCATGAGTCCAAAATGAGATAGATCTGCATGACTGCATCTAAGGTAGAACACACTAAGGGAAACAGTGGTGATTAAATGTCCACCATTAAAAACTTCATAGGGCCATTGTAATGGTTTTTTTTTTTTTTTGGCCATCCAACCTCTTGATTAGGTCACACAGATCTTGATGAAGCGAAAACACAGTTTAGATTAGGTTAGAATTTGCCACATGTACCATTTTCAAATGCTAGGTATCAAGTGTCATACGTAGCTGTAACACCCCGGATTTTTGCCAACTTGGCAATGGATGCCCTTGGACGTAGAACTGTCCTAGGACCTTATTCTGTTGTAATTAGGGCGTGATTTAGTTAAGTATTAATAGCTTGGATCACTTTATATACAAACTACAAAGGTCCAAGTACCACCTTAGGCAGAAATCAAATAGGACCAAATCCTTTAGAAACTAAACGAGAATTAATTTAGCGCTAAACTAGATTCCATGCGAAATTAGCACTAATCACTTTAAATACGATCTGCAAGACCCAAAACTTGTAGAATCATTGACGCTAGGTTACCCTAAAATCTAGGATCAATCTCATTACCCAGTTGCTCTCGGGAGCACATTGAAACTCCGTATCGGATCTGGACCGCACGACGAAAGTTCGATTACTACGAAATTATATATTCAGGACCGCCTTGGGACTTGACAACCATCTCGGAAAAACTCCAGATGATAGTGTCCCGAGGCTATTCGCTTGAACCCGGAGCGAAGAGTGTGAGAAAGCGTGGTTTCCTTTAGAAATTAATTTGAATCTGAGACTTGTCGCTTGCGGGCCGAATATAAGCAACCAGACCGTCAGAATCTGACCCAAATACACCCTCAGATCAGGAGAAATTTCATACACAGGTCAGTGTACTTGTGGCCCTGATCGAGTTTCGGTGACCGTTGAACTGAAACTGGTCTGCCACGTGTGATTTGGGAACCCGACTGGAACGAAAACTTAACTCGACCTAGATCCAAGGTTAGTGAGCTTAAGTCCGACCTTTGGCTCAAGGGAGGGCTCCGAAAATGCTCCGTTGAGTCGAAACAGACTGGTTTTGGACATAACCTAAGTATACCTTGGCCCTGGGGCCATTCCCATCAGTTTCGGGCCTATATAAGGGCCTTAAGCCCTCACTCTCTCATCCCATACGAATTTGGGAAACCCTAGGAGAGAGAAGAAAGAAAAGAGAGAGAGAGAGAGAGAGAGAGAGAGAGAGAGAGAGAGAGAGAGAAGTGGGGATTCTTCCCTGCTAATCCACCTGCTGAAACACCACTCCCGTGTAGTTCTTCCGGTGTTTCTAACGCCGTATTTGGGTAAGAAATCCTAACCCTAACCTGTTGTAGAGATTCAAATAGAACAGATGGTGGAATAGCTAACCTATTCCTTGCTGTAGGTTGTTGTGGTGCCGTTGACAAAGACTTAGTGTCTAAACTGATTTCGTTTCGCGTCTACGGCGTAAGGTGCGGACTTTAAATGTATAGGTTATGGTTTTCAAGGCTTTCAATGTCAGTTAATGATATATTACTGACGTAGATGCTATTACACATGTACAAAGTGCTGTCCGTTTCGTTTTTCAGATATACGTTAACTATGTTGAATATACTGTATTCCTCGTATTTGTAGAAAATACCGTATACGTATGAAATACGGATTTGTACTTGCCATGATTAATTGCTGTCTATGTATGCTAGATGCATGTGTATCAACTTCTGTGTGAACGGATTAGCCTAATACATGTTATCCCAACATACGTTGTATATGTTATAACGTGTAACCTAAGTGATTGTAGAAATGTTCGAATGAATATGGAACTATGATTTATGCTTGCCATGACTATTGGTCGTGAATGCATGATTGTGGTTCATGTGGCAAATCCTTTGTGAAAGGATTCGCTACGACAGGTGTTTTAACTAGCATATTACAGGTATGTTGAAAAGTGTAGTCTAAATGTTTGTAAAATTGTCTGAATGAGTAGGTAAGTGAATTGAAATGTATAAGGGTGTTGAGATATGATTCTCAACTACTTTAACTATGTGTATGATTTCCTCCATGTATCGTATATTATAGTGTTTGTTTATCTACGTAATGCATATGTATAAATCCATGTTTAAGTTGTGCCGTGAAGGGTGATGGAGGAGTGGTGTAACGATTCCGTGCAACAACCCTGGCAGCCCTAAAGCGGACATTATTGGACCTTGATTATATGATTTGCAATTTTGATTCATAACTGCTTTAATTATCTTCTAGGATATTGTTGTAATTGAATGTGATTGGGGCTATTGTATAGCCCAGGCAATCGGTAACAGGCTTGATTTGTGGCTGAGGTCATTTCGCCACAAAAGACACGTTCGATGAGTCCGAGTCGTACGATGGTTGTCGACAGTGGTACCTTGTCAGTTACTTCAGCGTACGCTCGTACCAGTCGAACTTGTCTAATAACCCGATTGGCCATTGTATGTTCAACATGTTTGGACGCTACTGCTTGAACCTAAGGTACCAAACTTACCAGTGAAACCCCGTTAACCTTAGTATCTCGATCCGCTAAGACTCATGAGCCGGACATGGTGGTATGGGACACCGTGGTTGAGCTGTCGGCCTACGCTAGGGCGACGAGCCTCCCCGTAGTGACTAGTGAGCAACCCAGACTCGTGAGCCGAATACGGTGGTATGGGACACTGTATTCGAGCTGTTGGCCTATAATGATTTAGTGACGAGCCCTTTGTAGTGACCTCGAGCATACTCTGAACCTGCGTAGAGGCGATGAGCCTTTCCGTAGTAATCAGAGTATACACTAGGCCTGTACTGATTGGCAACGAGCCATTGCAGCAACCTAGAACCGCAATATCGTATGAGATTTACTAGGACTGACGACCCTAGAATGGATCCTGTTTGGGAAGTGATATAAGGGAGGGACCCTTAGTTTCTCAATCCTGCTGTATGAAAATGACTAATAGGAACTTGGTAATCACGTTCATGCACCGCATTACGTGTGCGTTTGGCGTTGATGGTTAAGCACTGAGGGAATGCAGCATGCCGCGATCGTAAGAAAGAGTCGCTGAGGGAGCGTAGGCGAGGGCATGCATCATACATACATACCATACTTGCATTAATAAGAGTACTTAGGGATGTATGATTTACTGCTTTATCATTACCGCCTGATTGAATTGTTAACATGTTAACCTTTGTTTTATTGTTCTACTGAGTTGATCACTCACTCCCACGTTAAAGGACAGTGTTGTACACACCATCCAGACCCTGTTTGAGTTTCAGATGATGACGATGCTTGCGAAGCGGAGCCGGACTTTTATGATGATGAGGAGGGTTTCTCCTTATACAGCTATCAGGCGGGTCTATGTAGACCATCTTCTGATCGACGGGAGTACATGGATTACTTTAGTTTGCACTTTTGGAACACTCATGTATATTCCTTTTGTTCATTTTTGGTGTATACATGTCTATCTTTAACTGGGTAACATGTTCATACTCTGGAGACGTACAACAGTTTATATATTTATATATCTATCACAGTCCCGCTTGCGTAATTTAACTGTCTCTGGAGTATGATATGCTATTTGGTATAATCCCACTCATGTTTATTGCACTAATATGAACAACATTCAATCATCATTATCTATGTTGCATAAGTGATGCGTTGGAACTCGGGAGTGGAGTTTATGCTCGACCCCCGATTTTCAGGGCGTTACAGTAGCCAGAGTATCAAATACCACACTGATTGAATAATCTAATCCATCTTTGATTTGACATCTTTAAGTTCATTTGCTTTTACATGTCTTAATTACTGTATGCCAATTGCATTTGTATTATATAAACTCATTTTGGTTACTATTTGAGTGATTTCTTACGACAACGCATGCCTTTTGGCCCCCATTAAATGAAAACTTCTAATTTAATGCATTCTTTTTGCAATTTTTTCATTCTTGAATATGTAAATATGTGTATTTAGGCATGTCCTGAAGTTTCACTAAAAAATTCCACCATTTTCTCCATGTTTCCCCCATTTTCCCTGCATTTCCGGTTATCGGCGATATTATCGGCGATAACGATATTATATCTTTATCTCCAGCCAGCGAAACTTGTAACGATACCGACAATTCAAACACTGAATAC
>JAJHSJ010000013.1:49858746-49908746 GCA_021015155.1 Magnolia officinalis | reverse complement strand
CCACCCTTGAAACCTCCTTGGGCACCATCTTGATGTTTATTAGCCATCCAAACCATTTGTAAGTTCATTTTGACTGGGACGAAGTGAAAACACAAAACTATAGCTTTATTCTAAACTTTTGTGGCCAGACAAATGTTTAAACGGTGGCCACTAAATCTCCACTATTTCCTCTCATGCGGCTGCCCTGAGTTTTGGATCCAAATGATTTTTTGTCTGATGTCCTAAAATGATCTAAAAAAACGGATGGATGGGGTGGATTTTTTATAAACATCATAGTGGGCCCCACGTAGCATCCCAGTGGAGGAAAGAAATCCGCATCAATTAGTACGAGCAGAGGATGACCTGGGAACAGTACTGCCAACATGTTGGGCAACAGTACTACTCTCAATTGGCACGGGATCCGGAAAATGATTACGAGCCACCTCGTCACTCTATGTGGGGATGAAATATGGCCACAAATGTGTATTTTTTTGAATTCATTTACTTTTACATGTCTTAATTGTTGTAAGCTTATATTTGTATTATATAAACTCATTTTGGTTACTATGTGAATAATTTCTTACGACAACGCATGCCTTTTGGCCCCCATTAAATGGAAACTTATTATTTAGTGCATTCTTTTTGCAATTTTTTCATTCATGAATATGTAAATATGTGTATTTAGGCATGTCCTGAAGTTTCACTAAAAAATTCCACTATTTTCTCCATGTTTCCCCCCTTTTCCATACATTTCTTGTTATCGGCGATATTATCAGCGATAACGATATTATATCTTTATCTCCGGCCAGCAAAACTTGTAGCGATACCGTCAACTCGAACACTGGTCATGGTCATTAATTTCCTATAAATTTCCTTAACCCCTAACAGTTGAGAGATACGTCCCTCCCTCCCCCCCCCCCAAAACTTTGGAGATGGTTTTTAACTTGTCCGATTTTTTAAGCATTTTGAATTTTTTTTATTCAATCCTTTTTTTTTCCAGATTAGTGTTTATTTTCCTATTCCCTTTGTCTTTTGGCTAATAAATACAAAAGATTATGTATGGGAAGAAATTATTTGTGATATAATGGTATTCGGAACTTTGTAAAAAATACTCTAATTTCTTTTTTGCCAGTAGTGTCAAAGTTACTATCTATTTGCTTTTTAATTCCAGATTAAACCTTTTTGATAATTCCAGATTGAGCTGATGGTGCTAAAAGATTATTTCTCATGGTATCACATTGTTAGTTTGATCATTTTTATATTATGACATCTGGTTGTCATTCATCAGATTGGAGCATTTTCTTTCTACAGGCATACCCTTTTGAGCTCGACTGGAATGCTATATTTGCCGATCCATCTCTGCCTTTAACGGTTGATATAGGGAGTGGTATCATTTTTCCAACCATTCTTGTTATTCAGAAGTAGTGCTGCAGCTGTTAGTAATTGTATTTTAAATTTTAAAAATTCATATTTGTAATTCATTAACTGGAAATAATAATATCTGAGGCTGGAAATAGACCAGAACAGACCTATGAAAAACAAATAATTGTGAGTAGGCCCAGTTTGAATGGTTCAAAAGTGAGGTCCAACCATTGCCACCAAACTCTGTGGTTAGACGTTCTTCATATTTTTTGTGCAGTCTCTGCCCTTCACATAATCATTCTTTTTTTGAAGAAAAATGATATTAGGAATGCTAATTGATTAGAGCTATTTTGACGCGAAAATTAAACACTTTTTGTTGGAAAACTCTGGGACATATGAGTCAAGGCCTCTCTCCAGCAAGATCCATCATAGATGGACCATGGCCTAATTACCTTGGTTGGACATCCCAACCATTTGTTTGGAGGAAAACATGAACAGCTAAAAAAAGGTTGACCAACGGTCCAGAATTCCATTTTCTAAAAAGGAACTGCAAGTTGCATTCATATTTTAACAGGAGGGGAAGGAGGGAAGATATAGGCTTTGGTGGCATCAATATCTTTTAAAGATAGCTTTTATCATACTTATCTGCAAAATGCACTTATCCATAGTGCTTACAAATTGATTTTGATATATGCTTTGGTGACGTCAAGATCTTATATATATGGCTTTTATCATTTTTGTAAAACATGCTTACACATTGGGCTTTCAAATTGATTTTGAAACCCAGCATTGTTTCGAGAAGAACCTTCATTCTGTTTCATGAACAGAGCATGTAAAACTACAAGTGATGAGTTTTTTTGTTGTATTAGAAAGAAAAATTGTTTGGAGACGTCTGAGTGAGGCACAGGGCAGAATTATAGGTTTTTTCAGCGCTCTCCATATGTCACATTAGTTATATATGAAAAGATCATCAACTATTCACCCAAGATCATCAACCATCCACCCTGTTTCAGTCTAGAAAAGGAAAAGCAGTATTTGGTCTAGATGGATGTATCTGACTAATAAATTGGACCTTACTAATAAATTGGAAAATTTTATTTAGTAAATGTTTTCTTGATGTGCATGCACTGTAGTTCCATTGAATTCTCAACCCTAATCATTCTGGTGATTATAATGCAGGAAATGGTTTGTTTCTGTTTAAAGTGGCTAGGAGATGTAAAAGCGTGAATTTTCTTGGGCTGGAGATAAATAAGAAGGTAAATATTTCTTCTTCTTCTTTCTTTTTTTTTCTTTTTAATTGGCGAAAGCAACTTTCATGCTTTAACAAATTTCGATCTGGTACAGCTTGTGAAACGATGTCTAGATTTTGTTCAACAACAAGGCTTAAAGAATGTGTGAGTGCTCTTCCTTTAAGCAGGGTTAATTTGGATCTTTTTACTAGATGTAACATAGATTTCTCTGTTACTTCTCTGTGTTTCCTGGTACATTGTACTTTCATAAAAGATGCATGTTTTAAGGCAAAAAAAATACTTTTTCGGTTTTGAACATGTTTATGATGGTGTAACGGGCCATTCATTGGTATGAGTGTTGTCTTGGGCTGCCTAATGATACTTTTAAGTGTTTGTCCGAAACTGGTATATCGCTCGATACATACCAGTATCATCCAGGAACAAGATGGCTACATCGGCCCAAAATAGTCCGATACAATGCAATACGGGGCAATATGAACCCATATTTGTGGTGAATGAATGAAACCTGATGGACCAATTTTAAACCTTGTTAATATTATTTCCTACATGGCCATTTAAGTCCCCCTCGTATAAATATCCTCTTTCCATTTGGAATTCATGTATTAGTCCATCCATATCCTCCCATACTTGTCTCTTCTATTTTCGAATCCTGTATGTGGCGCATTTGCACTTATGATATTGATTCTCCTCTCTGAACACAAGCTTTATTAATAAAAGTCTATTACCTACTACTTTGACATCTTTAACTTTATCCTTAAACTATGTTTCTTAAACACCCCCCCCCCCCCGGGTTTTCTTTTCCCTTCCTACATACCAGAGTTTTTTACCCATCAATTTATTTAATTATTTGTCCTTTTTTCACTTGGTCCCATGTATGTAGGATATGTTAACTCTCCTACGTTTCATTGTCTCCATGAACACCACACTCTTCTATGTCATAGTTCCTACATTCCATGGCGAGACAATGTCTATCATTCTGGACTTGCTTCTTTATTCGTGCTTATCTAAAATGGCACAAGAACCCTTGCCTACCTTTTCTCCACAACTAGGCATCGTTATGGCAAGGTGTTCGGTATCGGTATCGGTGGGCGTAATGGTGCCCACCATTACTGATACAGATACGGTCCGTATCGGCCGATACGGGTCCCGTAACGGTGCAAATTTATTTATTTTTTGCCAAAAAATTCTGAAAAAATATGGATTAAATCCAAAATATTCCAAATATTCCAAATATGCATTCATTTATAATTTGGAACATGTTTATGGTGGTGTAACGGTCCACTCTTTAGTGAGAAGTTGTATCGGTCTGCCTGATGAATTTATGAACCTGACAACCTAATATTGGCTATAGATCTTTTATATTTAAATATCTAACTATATAATATCAATATGAATTAATTAGAATGAATCTAATACCAAAATATCTCATATTTGTAGGTATTGGTATATTACATACCTTGTGACTTGTGTACATTTTCTTTCAACATACAATCTAGGGACTTTTATGTCCAATTATGTAATTCATATATCTAACAAATTAATATAATTCTTCACAATAAATCTTAAGAAAAAATTTGAAATTATATTCAAGTAAATAGTGTTGTCGATTTAGAGCTGATTTGGTGGACCATTCGATACCCCAAATCAACGTTAAATTCATGCAATCTATTGGCACTTATCTCACTAATGGATTGGTGGATATTTATTGAACAGTGAAGAGTGAAAAATATCAAATGATCCTATTTCAAAAAAACAAGTGTTTGCAAATTAACGGTGAAAATCATTTAAACGATTTAATTTTGGAATTGTGACTTGGCAACAATAGTGCCATAATTTAATTTATTAATTTTGAGTTAATATATGCCTCATGGACAATTTTTACGGCCATGTACATAGGGCCCACCATGATGTGTGTATTGTATATCAATGACATCCATCTGTTTTATCAAATCATTTTAAGGCATAGTCCAAAAATGAGGTAGATCTAGATCTAAGGTGGACCACTAGTGGGCGAGGCCTTGAAATTGGGGTACACCTTGATGTATTTGTATATCTGTGCTGTTAATCTATTTTGCCAACTCATTTTAAGGCATGATCCAAAAAATCAGGCAGATTTAAATCTTAGGTGGACCACTAGTGAATGACACCCTGAACATAGGACCCACCTTGATGCATCTGTTGTATCTCCATGTTGTCCATCCTTTTTGCCAACTCATTTTAGGGCATGGTCCAAAAAATGAGGCAAATCCAAATCTTTGGTGGACCACACAATAGGGATTGAATTCCCACAATTAAAACTTATATTATTATTATTATTATTATTATTATTTGTTAATATCATTTTTTAAGTTGTGACCAGTGTTCGAAATATCGGTATCGCACCCTTGGGATACAGATATGTATCGGTTATCACATGGGATATATCGTTTGTATCGCATAATTTATTGCACTTTTTGAGAAACAAGGGGAAACATTGGGAAAATGGTTGAATTTTTCAATGAAACTTCAGGGATTATTAAAAAAGACCTTAATACACACTTTTAAATCATAAAATCTTAAAAAAGAAGAGCACATAATAGGTTTCCTTTGTATAGGGTCTAAGCTATGCGTTGTCCTATTGAACTCAAACAACTATATTCAGTATCCACCCCATCCATCTATTTTTCCATATCATTTTAGGACATTATCCAAAAATTGAAGCAGATCCAATAATTAGGTAGACCATACCATAGGTAACAATGGTGATTGACCATTAGTGGGCCACAAAAGTTTTGGATCAAGCTGATAATTGTTTTTTCTCTTCATTCAAACTTACGAGAAGTTATCAACGGATTGGATGCCTAATAAAATATAGGAAAAATTAAGGTGCACCTTAAGAAGTTTTTAATGGTACCATGTTCAACTAATACTGTTTCCTTAAGTATAGTCCACCTGATAATTGGATCTTCTTAATTATTAGGATCATGTTGTAAAATGATCTGAAAAAACAGATGGATGGAGTGGACACAGAATACACATGTCAAGTTGGGCCCCACGGTACGGTTGTATGGTCTTGAGTGAGGCGGGGTCTCACCTAATCCACTCCTATAGTACTGAGTAAACTTATTGGGTCCACCGTAAATGTACATGGTTTATCCATGCAGTCCATCTGTTTTTCCAGCTCATTTTAGGGGTTGAGCACAAATTTGAAACATATCCAATGGTCAAGTGGACCATACCGCAGGAAACAATAGGAATAATGATTTGCACCATTGAAACCTCCCTTAGGGCCTATAGTGATGTTTATTTTTCATCCAACCTCTTCATAAGATCACAAAGATATGGATAAAGGAAAAGAACAAATATAAGCTTGATCCAAAACTTCTTTGGCTCCCAAGGATTTTTTTTAATGGTAGATGTTTAATTCGCACCATTTTCTGTGGTGTGGTCCACTTGAGCTTTGGATATGCTTCATTTTTTGGGCTAAAAATCATAAAATTATATGGTAAAGTGGATGGATGGAGTGGATAAAATACATGAATTATGGTGGGCCCCACAGAGTTTATGTAGTACACTACTCACTACGCCCGTTCCTACCACACTACGAAGATGGCAGTGCCATGCTTGCAACTCAAGTGGTACCAACAGTTCAAAGTTACATGGCCCCACAATAATGTATTTTATTATATCTACACCGTTCATGAATTTGGAGAGATCATTTTAGATCATGAGCCCAAAAATGAGCCATATTCAAAGCTCAACTAGACCACACCACAAATAGCAGTGGGGCTGATTCTCACCATTAAAATATTCGTAGGGCTCACTATAATGTTTATTTTCCATCCAATCTGTTCATTAGGTCACACAGACCTGGATGAAGAGGAAAAACAAATATCATATTGATCCAAAACTCCTGTGACCCCAAAAGGGTTTCAATGGTAAACGTTTAATCTCCCACTCCTGTTTGCAGTGTGGTCCACTTCATCTTTGGATCTGTCTTATTTTTCGGCTCAAGCCTTACGACGAGCTTGCCAAATTGACGAACGGTTTGGATATAACACATACCTTATGATGGGACCCACGGAACTTGGTGACGTCAACACACTAGTGAACTCGGTGGTGTGCCGTACACCTACCACCTCGATTTCCATAAAAAAAGGGATCGGACGCCTTTTTTTTCGAAGCAGAGAGGGTTCCAGCCTTCCGAAACCCTAAAATCTCTCCAAAATCTCACAGATCTTTGGATTTTGGCGAGGATTTCTCCGGATTTTGGCGAGGATTTCGCCAGATTTCGCCCAAATACTTGGATTTCTCCAGATTTCGATGGATTTCTCTTCCAAATCGGAGATTTTGTTTGCACTAACCTACGGACGACGCTTTGATTCGAATGGCCCACCAAAGGGAAGCTTCCGATCATAAAAATCTCTTGTACAGGTATCGAAATCCACCTGTTGAAAGTTTCTCTATATATATTTTTAATTTTTCCAATTTTTTTTTGGATAATGACACTGTCCCGGACGATATTTGGTGTTTTTTTTTTTTTTTTTTCTTGGTATCTTTTGACGATATATCGCGCGATATCGACGATAATATCATGCGATATCTGAAGTTTTGGATTTTTGGTATCTTCCGGGTGTTATCGGAGGAGTTTCGTCTTGTAGTGGTGCAATAACGATAATATCGGCCAATAGTATCGATATTTCGAACACTGGTTGCGACTTGTGTTTTCCTTGATCCAGTTCCATGCAACCTTATCAACAGTTTCGATGGTAAATAAACATTATAGTGGGCCATAATAAGTTTTTAACAGTGGGCATTCAATTCTACTGTGCGGTCCACTTGAGATCCGGATTTGCTTCATTTTAGGGACCATGCCTTGAAATGATCAAGAAAAACTGATGGGTGGCATGGATATATAATATAACACATAAATCAAGGTGGGCCACATGCACTAAAACAATGCAAGTGCACGGTGGACATTCAATCCTACTGTGCGGTCCACTTGAGATCTGGATCTGCTTCCTTTTAGGGACCATGCCTTGAAATGATAAGGAAAAACTGATGGGTGGCATGGATATATAATACAACACATAAATCAAGGTGGGCCGCATGCACTAAAACAGTGCAAGTGCACTAAGCGGCATGCGCCACAAACTACCGGATAAAATAAGGTGCGTGGCTGTTTTACAGCCACGCCCCCCATTCATTTTTTTCGAGAAGAGAGGGAGAGAGAAATGAGAGGGAAATTTAAAAAAAAAAAAAAAAAAAAAAAAAAAAAAAAAAAAAAAAAAAAAAAAAAAAAAGAGAGGGAAAGAAATGGAAAAAGAGAGAAGGAGAAAATGAGAGGGAAATTTATTTATTTATTATTTTAAAAATGAGAGGGAAAGAAATGGAAAAAGAGAGAGAAGGAGAAAACGAGAGGGAAAAAGAGAGGGTGGAGAGGGAGCTGCACCAGAGGGGAAAGAAGAAGAAAAAGAAGCAGGAGGAGGAGCAGCAGCGCGCTGCGAGGAGCTGTAGCAGCGCCGCGATGAGTTGCAACAGCACGCGGAGAAGAAGAAGAGGAAGAAGAAGAAGAAGAAGAAGAAGATGAAGATGAAGAAGAGGAAGCAAGAACAAGGTTAGTTTTTTTTTTTTTTTTATTTCTTGTAGGGTTACTGCCCGTAACAACTGTTACGTGCTCGTAACGGCCGTTATGCCTTGTAACGGCCCCTGTAACAGCCATTTCGGTTCCGTTTTCTGCACCTCTCCATTTCAGCCCAGTATCGTGTAACGGTAACCGCCCTTACTGTTACGTATCGGCCATTATGGCCAATACGTAACCGATTTGGGATACCCTGTGTTACGGTGCATCGCTCCAACCTTGTCCATTTCTAACTGAACCTAGGTGCCAGTGCTGCGTGTTGCTTGCATGAAACTCCCTATCATTAGCTTGAAATGTCGTGTCAAGAAGACCCATGAGAAAAGGATATTGCAAAAGTTGAAAGCCAGTTGCCAACTTGACACAATCCTTCTTTATTGGGGCTTGGGACCAGCAATGAGAGGACAAAAACTTAAGCAGAGTTATAAGATGCATGGATTCTTAATAATAACTAATTACTATTATTGGCCTATCTTAAATCAAGTTTATTTTGTGGATGTCATAACCTAATGTGCCCAAGCTCTAGCATCATTGTTTTGTTCCAAGTATGGGTGAAAGAAATGTTTATTTCATATATTGTAAAGCTCCAGCTTCAACTTGTTGTCCCGGTGGTAGACTCACAAGAGTTTCAACTCCAGGTCAAGGGTTCGGTAGCCATAGGTGGCGAAATCCCACTATGGCGTAAATGTGTGTGCGTGTGAAATAAAAACTTGTACTTTGATCATATTAGTAGGTAAAATTGCATGCAACACATGAGTGTAAGTTTCCAAGGACATTATAGATTGGATCACAGATGCTAGAAGTAAGTTTTGTATATCTTAAACATTAAAACCTGATCACAATGAAAGTGGACCACATATAATGCCTGATATGTGCACAACCTATGACAGCAGATGTGATTTTTGTCATTTGTTGTGGATGTTAGATGGTTAATTGTCATTTTGGAAGAAATGATTCCTTAAACGTCGAGGAATTTTTTGGCAATATTGAAAGTCTTTTTAGCCGTTTATGGAAAACTATTATAGGTTTAATTGATTTGAAGTTTACGTTGACTGTTTAACACTATATCAGGTATGCTGTTAACTTTGAAAACTCAGGATACGTAAAATATTTAAATGACAGTTTTTGGAACTCAATTCATGGTAGTTTTACAAGAGAGAAAGTGTCATATGTATAGGGTCTACTTCTTGACAATATCCAGATTATCATCTTTCTTGAAGAAAATGAAGGGTCATTATAATGCAGTTTATATTGAAATAAAGGCCTTGTCACTACAAGTTGTTTTCATTTCCAGAAAAGGACCCTGATCTTTGTTCAAGAGGAATTTGAAAATAAGTGGACAAAAGACAAAGGCAAAGTGTTTCAAATAATTTAAGGTCAAAAGGGTGGGTTATGGGCTACACTGAGTTTTGCCAAAAAGGCGGTGCTTCAGATGTCGTATGGGTGTGTTGCATGTACAACAGTTCAGACGTTCCACATCATAGACCCTATTCTGGATTATTCATTTTCTGAAAGTTGCACAGCCTGGACCAGCTTAACCATCTGATTTTGCTTGTTAAATCTGGATAGCTTCCGACCTACTTTTAATCATCCCATAGATGACCACTAATCATTCTATTGGGATTGTTCAATCAGTTTATTTTTCTTTCTATGATCTGTCCTCAATGTTGATTTGGAAGGTCCATATTATTGTAAGTGTACTTGCTTTCCATGTGTACGGTGGATGAGTCACCACCATTTTGGGAAATGGTGGTGAACACACATCATAGCACTCTCCATTCCTCGAGAAAACCATCCTTGTGGAGGAATTGTAAGACCACTTGAGTGAGTGGACTTTTTCGCTTGCTCTCACATGTGGAAATGAAGCACAGGAGTTGCAAACTGAAGCCACTCATCAGGGGATCGGGACTAAGTAGATTCGATGTCCCAAAACTCATGTTGTATGATCATCATGTGGACAATATGGATAGAAAAGAAATGAATGGCCATGAAAAATTAACTGAAGGTTCAAATACTATATATGGATGTCGCCCACCTGATGTTCATGTTGGCCTAAATTATGAGACACATGGAGTATAAAGTGTGGATAGCTTTATGAGAGAGTTGGATCTTAAACACGTATGTGTCATTTCTCATGTGACTAGCCTTAAGATTCCTCACTTGTTGCCCCCTACACACACACACGAACGACTCACCCTTCACCCCTCAGGGTCCACCACGCTTTCACTCTCTTAGTCTCCACTACCTTTCTAGTCCTACAACATCACTTCACAAGTTTATGCAACATGATTTCTTATCTTTGAAAATTCTTCTTTACAAACATTGTGCTTTTCAACCATGGCTCCCGCCAAGCATATCACACACACTCCATCTAGTGTTGTATGCTATGTTACTTTGTCCTTTACAAACATATTATCAGAGCACAATTGTCATTGTACAATTCTTAAGCCAGTATTTTATTTGCACTTGTTCACCTATGTCTTCTAAGACTTCCTTCTTAATTACGTTAATCTGACCCTATGTTTGACTTTGTTGTACTAGATATTTCATCTCAACAAATGCAACCACTACATTTCACTCCATAATTTCTAGTTATCTTGGAGAGATGGTTCTTGTTTCAATACAGGTATACAAGTTTCTTTGCATTCTTATGGCATTGTTTTGTTGTGTCAGTGGTTTTATTGGCTTGTGTTCAACTTCTTTTTGTGCTTGTGCTTTTTAGCACCAAAACTATGTTGTCTATCCATCGTTATAACCAATGTTCAGAATATCATTATCGTTACATGTATCAAAGACTGAGGATACCTAAACTTGTATCGACGTCGCCGATATTATCTCCTATACCCGAAAAAATATCGTTGACTGAGTACATTGGTACAAAGGTGGCATTTTTTAGTGGAACTTCACGAGATGTAAAAATACACATGTTTACACATTTAGGAACCAAAATATTTAAAACAACTATATGTAATAAGTTTCCATTTAATAGGAGCCTAAACCATGTGTTATCTAAAAAAAGCCAGTGCAGTTATAACCAAAATGAATTTGTATCATTCAAATACCATACATTGCAAGTAATAAAAGATAAAGGAGTGATCGAAATCACCTAAAGAACAAATTGCCCAAAAAATCCTCTACAAAAATGATGAAAAAAATTGATTTTTGGGAACTTCTCTCAAATTTCTGGGTGTATTGCTGGTATATCTGATAATTTTGTTGATATAGCTGGATGTATCACCAGTATTGCCATTACCAAGGAAAATATATATCGGGCTCAATGGAGAATATCAGCCATGTCAATATCATCGCTGATATCATCCAAAATATCGGCGATATCTAGAATTTTTCTGCTTGCTTGTGGTTTCTGTATTGCTGACCCTGTGATACTGATATTATCAATGATATTATAGATAATATCACCAATAATTGGAACACTGGCTATAACTAGGTGAGTTACTTGTTTATTTCTAAAAGGTTGGTTGTGCCTTAATACAAAATTCTGAATTAAGTGCCTATTTTGTTGGACTATAGAAAGCCACCATGTTTCTGTGTTTAATCTTGCTGTCATTAATTTTCATATCCAAACACTTCAATTAGCTTTCCTTTTGAAAAAAATAAAATTCACCTTATATTTCTCTTCTAAGTTTTGAATAATTTGAAGGTACACTAGAGGAATGATGGAGATTGTTTCCTATTTTTTATTTTTATTTTCTTAGTCACCATCAAATTGTAGACTCTGATGCAATAAATCTCAACTCTAGCATTTTAGTTCTTCTCACAGTAGCCACCTTCTAGGAATCTTCAGTGATACACCTTTAGACAAATACATTTGGTCAGGAGCCTTTAATTGATCATTCCCAAAATGCACTTTATGAGGTTGCATGAGGCGGTTAATTTATCATCTCCCCCTTTCAAGGAGCTTTTGATAGGTCTACAGATCCTGGTTGGAGTCCTGATCTCTAATTAGTATATAGACATAAGAGATGGTGAGCTGGGGGGGAATATGCAAAGTTGACATGGGGAATGGTTACAATCATGTAGGTTTGGTTTCTTAGGTTATATTTTATCTTGAGGATGGGTTCAAGAGCTGCTTGTGAATTAGAGAAAATGTTTCAATGATGCGTTTCTTCATTCTTATCAGGGAATGTCCTTCTGGTTTCTTGAACAATATGAGATGGTTTAAGGCAAGAGATCTCCTTTGCCTTTTCTTTTCACTATAATAATCATGCACGTTTGGGTTTATTAGAATTAAATAGCGAATAGCGTGTAGCATGGCGTTCAATCTGCAGAGTGAGGCATAAGCTACATAGCATGTAGCATAATGCCGTAATCTACATCTTACTTCTAGATTTTTAATTAAGGTTGCACTTGGTTGCACCAAATATCATTAAATTTCACGATATTTTGCACCAAATTAGACTGATGGATAATGGAATTCATGATATCTGGTGCAACCAGCACAACATAACATAATAGAAAAAACTATGGCAGAGATTAACCATAAAAGATAAGGAAAGAGCAACAAAACTGGTTTAATACTATTAGTTTTTTTTTTAATTACTAAAATCACTGAAAAGATTAACTAATTTTTATTGAAAAATAGAAAAATGTAACAAATCATTGAAAACATTAATTGACTTTTTTTAGTGAAAAATAAGTTAGTGTAAACTACGCAGCATGTAGCATAGGCTATGTAGCATGCCGTGTAGGCTACATGAACTTAAGCTATTTAATGAGTTACATAGTGTTTAGGCTAAGCTACGGTACATAGCGTCAACTACATGCTGAATAGCGTAAGCTATTTAAAACACTGATTAGATTATTTGTGATCCAAGGATTATTTTTAGAGCCGCTTTTAGGTTAGAGAATAAGTTGCAGTGATGCATTTCTTCATTCAACTGCTTTTTTATATGATTGCATATCTTTGGAGAAAGTTGAGTCCTTATGCATCACATCAAGTTGCTTTTTTCCTGTGGAAAAGAATTATCATATTCGTTTCATAAATTAGCCGTCATGTTCAGTGAGTTATAAGTTCATTTCATTATGGAAAAAATCACTCTATGTGCGAATTTATTTTTCTTTCAGTGTGGGACCTTTGAAACAAACACAAATGTCCATGCTTCTATAGCTTCTTAATGATATGATCTCCCATCTTTGGAGGAAGTTAAGTCATTTACAGATACATGTATATGCGTCACTTCAAGTTGCTGCTTTTTTTTTTTTTTTTTTTTTTTTTTTTTTTTTTTTTTTTTTTTTTTTTTTTTTTCTGTGGAAAGTAATTTATTTTATATCATATTTGTTGCTTGGTGTGGCCCTCATGTTTAGCAAGTTATTAGTTGCATTTCATTATGAAAAATTTCTTTCTGTGTGGGAATTTACTTTCTGGTGTGATGCTTCACAACAAATTCTCATTATATTGTTCTCATCAAAATAATCATCATACACTCCAAGTTTAGGCTGAAGTTTGTTTTTCCATTTAGTGCCCCAACCCTGACTTCAACAGAACAGAACAGAGATGGAGAATGTTGCAGCGGGGACTTATAGAAGCAATCACAGAACTGCTTATGACTGATGGAAAGGTACTTGTCTTTCGTTTATGCTTCTTTCAATAGTATCTTTCAACTTCTTGGGCCTTTTCCTTCATGAACTCCCTAACTCAAGCCTGCATTTTTTTTATAACATATATCTCATATTGGTATGTTTATGGCCATAAGTCATGCTAGCGATGCCATAAACTATAAACATGTTATACCATGTATTCATGAGCAGGTATGTTTCTGATCATGACAATTACATCACCAGATGATGAAATGTCTAATACGTGGAGTTTCATTGACTCGTGAACATATTAATGGCTAGACACAATGGTCACAGAAATTCAGGCTCCAATTAGGGTTGTCAATGGATCGGATCTTGATCTAGATCCAATTCATATTTCATCGGATTAAATCCAATTCTGATCCAATAACTGGATCTATCGGATCGAGTTCAGAAACAGGATCCGTTTACAATCAAATTGGATTTAGATCCACCCTGATTCGATTTGATAAAGATCTGATTCAACATATCTCTAATATATATAATTGCAGGACAATTTTACCCTCACAAATTGCAAAGGGATTTGAAAATTTGTGAGGTATTTTTATATAGAAAAAGGGAAAAATAATTGGTGCAATCCAATTATCAAGTCAATGAGATCTTGGCATCTAAATCGCAAAGAACGGACAAGAATACACTTGCAAGAATATTTGAGTAGAGAGGGAAAAGAACTTTATTGATATCAACCTTCTTCTCTTACAATACTTAAGAAAACTTTGATGCAGGACATGAAATTGGAATATGATATGCAAGATTTCAGGCTTAGATCATACTAATTCAGAAACAATAACATAAAATTCCACATCCCACACAAAAATCCAAACATTCAAGCAAAGGGGAATCTGTACGGGTCCAGGCCTACACGGGCTAGGACTATATCAATAAAAATTATGGACCAAACAATGCTCAAAGGGAAATAGAAATCAACCACACATGCATAAGAATCAGTCTCTAATCCAAGGGATTCCCCAATTTCAATTCAAGGAACCCTAGGGTGAGAAAATGGGCAAATAAATTAGGGAAAACGCAATCTAGGGTTAGGGTTTATGAAAAACAGGTATGAGAGGGTAAAAGAGGACGAAAACCTGATCTAAAAGACTGTTCTCGCGTGTGGATAGCGAGCCTGGGACGCTCGCACGTGCGCAGGTACCTGGCCGCACGTGCGAGGGGGCGTCGATTGCGGAAAAGCTCTCCTTGGCCCTAGTCGGCTAGGGGTATGCTCCAAAACCCCGAAGTTTCGGGTCGATCCGAGCTACGACTTGTGCGTGGTGCTTCGCCGAAGCTTCAGCCCTCCTATAAGGCCAAAATCTGAAATTCTGCTGTAAAGAAGAAAACTGTTGCAACAAAGGACGAATTTGAAGCACGAATGGTGGTAGAAGATGAAAGAAGAGAGATGGAGGATGGGGGTGAATCGGGGTCGATGTGGCTTCGCACCACAGTAGTTAGCCCTTCGAAAAGGGAGGGCTTTGCATCCACTTTTGAATTTTTCCACAACTTACTAAGAGAGCAAAAAAATAAAGCAGGAATTTTTATTAAGCTTGAATGAATGAAAAGAACTACAATGAGTGCTTATTTATAGGAAAAACCCCATACCCCAAAACTCGCGTCATGTGCGCAACCTATTACTTGGCGATGAAGTAAACTAAAAGAAAAATCAAACAAAGAAATCTAAAGCGTTCACGATGTTCTAAATAACATGAATAAGCAAAACATAAAATATGAAATCAATCCGACTAGTGGGCCACGATCATGAGATCCCATGATGGGCTTTTCTTGACTAGAGGGTCCACTCTTTTGAATCAAAACTTCGTCTTCTAGCTAGGAGGCCCTCCATGGATGTCGTCATCGAGCCAGATCGATGGTGGGGCCCTCCGTACGTACATGCGTAGGAGGGGTGGCGTGCGTGCACGTGTGGACGACATGGCATGTGGGCGTACGTGTGCACGATGTCCTCATCAAACTCACACTTAGAAAATTTTGGAATGCCTACCTCCTACGCCACTCCTCCTTTATAGATTCTAATCTCCCAACTAAGATATTGATCTCAAATCAATCATAATTGATTTCAAATCAATCTAATCTACCTTAGATGGCAAAAGCCTAATAATTGTAAAAGCAACTCTAGGAAATAATCCTCCAAATCTTCAATCGCATCTTCAAATTAGCCCTTATATCTTCAATCACATGTTTAAATCAGCTCCTATATTTTCCACAAATAGTAAATTGCAGATCTTGATATTTAGGCAAAAAATCTATAAATAAGTAGTACAAATTAGCACATGTTTTTCCAGTGGGTTATGGGCCTAGGTGGGATGTGGGCTTTCATAAAAAATACATTAACAGTGTATTTGAATCGAAATCGGATCAGATTCGGATTTTCGAATCTTTAGGACATGTTCGTTTTACAATTTACCGTGGTAAATTAACGTAAGTAGGTTATGATTACTTTTTACATTACTTGGACCCCATTGTCAGTGATCTTTGACCAAGAGATTACCTTGTTTGCTTTGATATGTAAATCCCTTGAGGGTGTGTTTGGTTTACAACTTTCAACGGTATCGTAAAGTAAAATTGTAATCATTACTCACACCATCCGCAGTTGACCAAAATGAAAGTAATTTCACTCAAACTTGTACCTGTTTGTTTAATTGTTTAATTACTAGTAAAAACCTTTGATAGGACACTTCTCATGTTTGGTTATATCTGTAAATAAAAAATGTACTCCATGAGAAGAACATAGTGTGTATGCCTTCGAAGGCAGACGTGGATTGCGTGTTGTGCCACCACCATCCTTAGTAGTGTATTGATGTGCTAAATTTTTGTGGGGCCCACCATAATGTATGTTATATCCACACTGTCAATATATAGACAGTGGATGCATGCATGTGTAAGGAAGTAATTATGCATGTAGAGTACCATACATCCAAAAATGCACGTTGCAATTTAAAGCAAATTTGGGGAAATTTGGTTAGAAATAGCGGCTTTACACTGACTTCATGTCAGAGGATGCAGTGGTAATTGACCATGCATTTACTCCCTTGAGCCAAACAATAGCAGTTAAGTAATGATTACCTATATCCAAGTAAATGCTACAGTAAGTTACTATCTAAACAAGACCTAAAAATCAAAGGATGTGAAATTTCAGTCGTTTGGACAGGGATGCGAGACGTGATATTTAACACCAAAAAATCAGCTAGTGCTCCAGTGTTAATGGGATGTAAAATGTATTTATGTCATTTGGATTAACACAATATAGTAGACCACACCATCAACAATTTTCACCATATGTATAGATGGTGGATCAAAGTTGAAGATGAAATGGTGTCTCCCATGTAACTACCAAGACAAAGAAAACATAGACCTTGGGATTGTTGACCATCAAACGAGGTTAATATGAGTTTAACATGGTCCACCTTGTCGAGAGGTCAAATAGTTGTTCAATGTGTCCATATTGTCGGGCACCTAATGATGATACCGCACCACTCGTACGCTGTATTGACCCTTTGCATTATTCCATCGATTGTGCTACCCTACTGCACATGTAAGCGTATGAAGATCAGGTGGATGAATGTATATTTGTTACCCTAGTTGGGTTATGAATCAAACGAAAGAATCGTCAACATGAAACGAGGGTCATCTGTATAAAGGGATTCAGTATCATGGGAGTGGATTGCAATCACCTCTTCTTGGTGTTGAATGTGAGGGTGTATACTGTTGTCCACAGTGGAATGGGAAACTAGTGCACACTATCCAAAAAGTGCGGAGACGGTATAATGGGGACATCATGCGCACGTGCACGCCCCCCACCCTACGCACGTACTCAAGGAGGGCCCCACTATCGATCTGGATCGACGACGACATCTATGGAAGACCTCTTAGTTAGGGGGCTATGCTATGAAGCATTGGAGTAGACCCGATCATCATATGAATTCTACCATTGAATCTCATGATCATGGCCCACTACCCTAGATGATCTTGAATTTTGAGTTTTGGCTATTATCGTTATTAGAAACATCATGAATGGTTTTGATTTCGTAGACTAGTTATTATTTTAGTTACTTATCTCTAAGTATTAGTGTGCGCACATGGCGCGGCTTTTGAGGTTTAGGGTTTTCTTATAAATAGGCAACCTCATGTAGGTATTTTTCATTGATGTTTTATGAATAAAAACTTTGCGTTTTTTTCGTCTTCTCTCTATCTCTGAGTTGAAGAATCTAATTGGGTGCGAAACCCTCCCTTCCTCGAAGGGCTTAATTATCGTGGTGCGAAGCTACAGCCATCCCAAATCATCTTCTCACCCCTACACCCCACATCCATCATCTTCTACAACCCTCCCATTTTCAGATTCACCTTTTTTTTGGTACCCAAGTTCTCCTCCATAGCAGATTTTCAGATTTTGGCCCACCAGAGGGGCTGAAACTTCAGCGGAGCACCACGCCCAAACCTTGCAGTGGGTCGACACGATATTTGGTGTGGGAGTGGGCCTCCCCTAGCCGATCCTACCCTAGGTGGCGTTTTCTGATTTCGTGGGCCCCACACACGTGCGGACAAGGATCCACGCATGTGCGCCCAGACCTGGTGGCTGTCCACATGCGCAGATCATCTCAGGTTTCATCTTTCCTCAATTTCTCTCTTCTCTCGCCTTAAATCCCATGCCTTAACCCTAGATAATCCCAAATTCCAAGTATTCTCAAAGTTTGCAAACCCTAGATTTTCCCCCAAATTGAAACATGGTGAATCTCTTGAATAGGGGAACAATCCTTTGTAAGAATGGATGAATCTTACGCTCCTTTGGGCATTGTTTGGTCTATAATTTTATTTGATCCAGCCCTAAACTTATGTAGGCTTGGACCCATGCAGATTTCCCTTGTTGAATGTTTGATCGTATGTGGGACATGGAATTTTGTGATTGTTTAAAATTGGTATGATCTAAAGCTTGAAATCTTGCACGTCATATTTAATTTCATGTCTTGCATCAAATTTGGTATCAGAGCATAAGTTTTTTTTTTTTTTTTTTTTTTTTTAAGGGAATGCATTGCATGTTTAGGGTTCAGTTTAATTATGTCCATTATGCATCAAGCCTCATCATATAGTCTAGGACCCATAATTCACGATATGGGCTGCTGAATTTTCTGTTGTCAGAAAATCCCCAGATTTCGTTGCTGAATTTTCTGTTAACAAATTATTTGGGCAGTTATATTGCTGGAATTTTAGTAGCATATTGTAGTTTCCCTCATATAGTCCTATAGGATCATTTAGTCCCATTTAGACACATATAGTTGTATTAGAGGGTCTTTGAGTTGAGTGAGTGGTTTTATGCCCACACGTACTGGTCGTGGTTTTGGTTTGCATCCTAAACTACACATGAAACAATTGCAAGAGTCAATGAACAACATAACCCGACAGTTTGAGTCTTTGGGTAGGAGCTTGGAACAATGTATTGACCAACGCTTGGATTAGCTTAATGTGCGCGTTACCCAACTAGAGACCTCCGCCCGGGCAAACCCCGCCACTGGGAAAGATGCCCAATCTCAGGCATGTGGTCAGGAGGATAGACAAGGGAACGGGGGTGGCCAAAGAAACGATCATGGGCGCGCACCCGTGCATCCACCCCGCAAGGGGCATCATGATCATTATGACCTAGATGCGCAACTCCTCAAGGGAGTTAGAGTAGAGGCTCCTACGTTTAATGGCCACTTGGACCCTAAAGCTTTTCTAGATTGGTTGGCGAATATGGACCACTATTTCGAATGGTACATGTCGGATGCTCATCGAGTCTGATTTGCTAAGACGAAGCTTGTGGGCCAAGCAAAGAGATTATGGACTACTGTGGAGCAAAAGAAAGAAAGGTTGAGGGAGCCCCCAATAGTCCATTGGGGAGAAATGAAAGAAACTCTAAAGGAGAAGTATCTCCCTTTCTCATATCACTTGAGGTTGGTTGAAGATTGGCAGTCTCTTCGACAATGTTTCATGAGTGTGGCTGAATACATTGAGAAATTCGAAGAGTACTTGACCCAGTGTGAAGTTGAAGAGGATCTCGTACTCACTCTTGCTCGATTTAAGACGGGCCTCCGTTCTAACATTAGGAGAGAGTTGCTCGCCAAGGACATAATAGACACTCTTGAACAGATGTATCAAGTAATATTGGGGTCGAGCAATACCTCAAAGCATCCGTGGGAAGGCGGTTTGAGTTTCGTGATTCTGGCGCTAAGGCTAACCTTTCTAGGGCTAAGCCTGACACTGATATCAATACAAGTCTTCCAGTAGTTCTCAGTCTAGGCCCAAGGATGATACGGGTAAAAGAGTTGTCGGGTCTAGCTCGCACAAAAGTGATGCAACTAGGTGTTTTAGATGTCAAGGGTTTGGTCACTTTGCCCACCAGTGTGGCACGAAAGAGGACACCAAGGTGTTCCTCATTGATAGGCAAGTAGAAGTAATGCCCTCAGAAAGTAGCGGTGAGGAGGAAGAATATGAGCCAGCAGAAACCCCTAGTGATGAGGAGGAAGAATATGAGCGCAAGAGTCTGCGACCCTTGCAGTCGTGCGGTGAGGAGGAAGAATATGAGCCAGCAGAAACCCCTAGTAATGAACATTGCACATTTTCTGCAGACCAGCATAAATGTTTCAAAGGATTCAATATTGGGGACTATGTGATGGTCCGCATCAGCCCCGAGCGGTACCCTCCGAGGGCCGTTCGTAAGTTACACGCGCGCAGCGCTGGACCCTTCAAATTATAAAACGAAACGGTCTCAATGTGTATGAGGTAGATCTTCCACCTTACATGGAAATTAGTTTCACATTCAATGTGGAGGATTTAGTTACTTTTCAGGGGACCATTGATACTTTATCCAGCCCTTCGCCCACCCATCCTGATTCCTCATATTTATCCCTTGAACCATGACCCCTTCCCGACCCATTTTCCCAGCCTCTACCTCTCATACTTACTCTTCCTGACCTTTCTTCCCAGCCTCTACCTCCAATACCTACCGTTCCCGACCCATTTTCTTAGCCTCTACGTCCCATACCTACCCGTCCCGACCCATTTTTTCAGCCGCTACCTTCCATACCTACCATTCACAACCCATTTTCCCAACCTCTACCTCCCATACCTACCCGTCTCGACCCATCTTCCTAGCCTCTACCTCCCATACCTATCCTTCCCGACCCATTTTCCCAGCCTCCACCTCCCATACCTAACCTTCACACACCCAAAAAGGAAATAGAGGATATCCTGGACCATCAGATAGTTTTAACGTCGGACGGCGGGTTTCAGAAGTACCTGGTTAAATTGAAGTCACGCCCAGCTTCAGACAGCACGTGGCTCACTGAAGAGGAGCTTCAGAGACTTGATCTTGACATCCTGGAGCGGGTCAGGAGTTTTATTTCGCCAGTGGCGAAATCTTCACAGCTGGAGAGAATTGATGAGGACATCACGCGTACATGTGCACTCACGTCGCCCCCTACACACGTACGCCAGAAGGAAGGCCCCACTGTCGATCTGGATCGATGATGACGTCCAGAGAGGGCTTCCTAGTTAGAAGACGGAGTTTTGGTTCAAGAGAGTGGGCCCGATAGCCAAGAAAAGCCCATCATGGGATCTTATGATCATAGCCCACTAGTCGGATTGATTTCATATTTTAGGTTTTGCTTATTTATGTTATTTAGAACATTGTGAATGCTTTAGATTTCTATGATTGGTTTTTATTTTAGTTTACTTCATCGCCAAGTAATAGGTTGCGCACATGATGCGAGTTTTGGGGTATAGGGTTTTCTCTATAAATAGGCACCCCTTGTAGTTCTTTTGATAATTGAAGATTAATAAAAATTATACGTTTTCCTACTCTTTGAGTTGTGAGGCCTAATTGGGTGCGAAGCCCTCCCTTCATCGAAGGGCTAACTACCGTGGTGCGAAGCCACATCTATCCCGATCCGCCCCTATTTTCTATCATTCATACTTCCCACCTTTTTCCATCCATATTTCTATTCTCCTATAATCATCTACGCTTCAAATCCATCTTCTATTGCAGCCGTTTTTCTCTCCACAACAAATTTTCAGAATCTGGCCTTGCAGGAGGGCTGAAACTTCAGCAGAGCACCACGCACAAACCGTACATCGGATCGAGCAAAGATTTGGGGGTTTTGGAGTCTATCTCTGGCCAACTAGGGCCAAGGTGGCCTTTTTCTGAATAGTGGTCCCACACACGTGCAGCCGGGATCACACGCATGTGCGTCTGCGCCATTGTTGTTATCCACGCGTGTGGTACTTCTCTAATTTGTCTCTCTCCTCTCTTTCACTTTGCTTTCACCCAAAATCCCTAAACCTAACCCTAAATTACTCAAATCTCCAATTTTATGCCCCTTTTCTTACCCTAGGGTTCCCCGAATTGGAATTTCTGAATCCCTTGGATTAGGGACTGATTATTATGCATGTGTGGATGATTATTTCTTATCTTTGAGTATTGTTTGGTTCATAATTTTTATTGATCCAGCCGTATCATGTGTAGGCCTGGGGCCGCATAAATTCCCCTTAATTGAATGTTTGGACCTTCATATGGGATATGGAATTTGTGTAATTGTTTCTGAACTAACGTGATCTTAAGCCTGAAATCTCGCATATCATATTTAATTTTCATGCCCTGCATCAAATGCTGATCTTAGTTATTCTTAATCAGATCAGACATGGATATACACAGATCCGCTCCGAATCCGATCCGTTTACAGCCCTAGCTCCAATAGGTGTTCTGAAACACTTCGCCGTGCTTCAAGAACTTCTTTGAATTTGTGAAGTAGAGCTTCATGTCATGGCATTTTTTTCCTCACAGGCTTGTCGTGTGGAAACTGAGACCCCATGACACGTTGCAAGAGCTCCCATTAATCTATACCCTTGGGAAGTTTTACAATCCTCACCATTAATCTGTGGCAGTGCAACATTAATCCTTTTTTCATTTGATGACTTTTAACAAAAGGGAAACTAAATTTAGTCATCCATGGATGAGATTGCATTAGGGTTTGAGGTTGTGTAGCAAGACTCTTGTGATTTTCATTTTCAACATCCATTGATCAAATCTCTGGGTGTGGTTCAGTCGAATGTCTGCCGGTGCCGTGCTTGCTTTCTCAATTGTCTATTTGTGCAACACCAGTCTAATGGGTAGATTTACACTACTCGGGAGATTTGATTCATGGTTGTTCCATTCCTCTAGAGGACCGTGCCTCTGCTTATAGTTCAAAAACCCCAAAACTCGACTCAATGTCCAGTCGGGTCGACTCAAACGAATCTTTAATGGACTTGACTTGATATCATAATCTATAATTGAAGAATATGTGCAGTGTGAATAAATATTTAAAATTATTATATAAAATTATTCATAGAAAAGCATAGATTCTGCTTGTGGAATGCTGGTAAGAGGTTGTGCTTCCAACCCAATGATGCAGTTTGATTCTCATCGGCCTTTACTAAATGGCCTCTGATGCTGACTGAGTTCAAGTCATGCTGAGTTGTATCGAGTTGGCCAAGTTGTCGAGCAGACTGAACGAGTCTTGTCAAGTTCGGTCCAAGTCAAGCTCGTGATGGAGTTTTGCAGAAACTCAGCTCGAAATCTCTTTCAAGCTTGCTTGGCCAAGTTTTGAGTCAAGTTTTAGAATTATGCCTCTGATCACCATCAATACTTCCTTAAACAGTTCACTCCACAGGTTCTATAATCTCACCCACATGGATAGCAAATGGTGCTCGTGAGTCCGTCATTGTCCAACCTGATGAGAGGACTGGCTGAATTATTGTCTGATGATATACATGTTAGGCCCACCTGATGGATGGATTATCTTGCTGACACGTGCCAAATTTCCCCGTGTCTGATGGGAATTGGGACCATCTGTGTGGGATTAGGGAACCTCTTCTCTTGTAACAATAACCAAACCGTGCGCTGCTGCTATTGAACCAAGAAGCTAATTTACTGGTGTCTTTAGAAGAATACATTCACAATAAACAGGAAATAGACCATTCAACACGAGCAATTTGTATTTCTTCTTACATGAATTCTGCTCAATTTTAATGACTTTAATAAATCAAATAGCTGTATACATTAGAGGGGCAACATCTTTGCAATATACATATTGATTCTCAGACTTGCAGGTCTTTTTACAGTCAGACATAGTAGAAGTTGCAATAAGAATGAAGGAACAGTTTTTGATGTATGGAAAGGGTTGTCTCCGCATTGTCGATGGGGTAGGCGACGTCGAAGTTGATGATGGGGGATGGCTAAAGGAAAACCCGTTTGGCATAAGGTCAGATTGGGAGCAACATGTTGTCGATCGTGGGGCACCCATGTACAGGCTGTTGATGGCAAAAGTTGACATTGGAGGGAGTAATAAGAGTGGCTGATATTCCTATGTTTATGTCAACAGGTCTTCTCACATCAGCATTTCTACATTCAAGTCTACTTCCCGTCCCAATATCATGTTCTTCATCATCATGTCGGCTTATGCCTGCCCATTCATTGTAGGAGAAACCTGGTAGCGAAATCTGGCTAATTGTCCAACCAGATCAGATTTGCTAGAAATTTATTATCTATTTGAAAAATATTGTAGAATATATAAAATTATTCATAATTGGTATTACAAGAAAAAATGTTGCACATTATAAAATTTTCACTAGCTGATTATACCGTGAACCCTGATTACCCATACGCGTACAGGGGGAGTGCCTACTAATCGATTGGCACATGGGGACAACATGCATGAAATCCACCACATCCATCAGGTACGTTGCCTAATATTTACTCTGGAACCCAAAAGTCAGGCGAATCCAAAACTCAGATAGGCCACACCATAGGGAAGAGTTGGGATGGGATGCCACCATTACTTGATTGTGGAGGCCACCATGGTTTATATATGCAATCGAATCCGTTCATCTGATGCGTATCACTAGGATGAAGGAACATTCCAAAAATCACGTTATTCTGCAACTCGGGTGGGCCATACTAGGTTTTAGGCATGATTTGACATTGTTTCCTATGAGAGGCCCTACTGAGTTTTGGATTTGTGTGATGTGCAAGTCAAGGCCAAAGATTAGGTGGCACGTCTGATGGAAAGGGTGGATCTCGTGCACATGAAGTCGTACACCCCATAAAAGAGGTCAGCACTATATGCTAGCTGCAAGTGTTTTCCTTGGAGGTAAATGGACAAAATGGAAAATTAACTCGAGGTAGGAGAATTGGGAGTAAATGGCTTACTCAGTCGTGTTTGGATAAAAGTAAATGAAATGTATTTGAAATCTAAATATTCTATTTGGATGAGAGTAAATGGGAGGAATTAGAATGCATTGAAAAATTTTAATATATTTACAAGAACATAGCTGGTATCTTAAATTTGCTTTAATATCCCAAATTAGAGTACATATGTGATATTTAAATGAATAATTATAAGAAGCCCATTAAAATATATGCTTTAGCTAAAAATGAGGAAATTCCAAGCCTTAGGTGGACCACAAACGTAAGCATCACAGAAAGTAACTTGCCAAAGTTTTTTAACCATCCATTTAAATGGCTAACCTTTGGATGATTTGGATTGTTCTATTGGTGTGATTTTAGTGATGTAGCCAGTAATTGAATTGTTTCAGAGTATCATCACCATGTCAGCAGCACCTTTGTTTACTCATAGCTCAAAAAGGTATTTCATCACCATTTTCTTATAAATCCTCTTAGAGGGAGGATTTCATTTACAGGCTCATATACTCTCATTTTATTTATTTTTCATGCATTTAGTCCCATCCAAACACAACTCAAATGTCATTTACCTTGATTTACTCCTAATTCCCCCTATTTATCTCAATTTACTCCCATCCAAACGGCCCTACACCCATCTCCTTTTCTTTCCATTATGCTATAATAGGAAATTTTACTATTGTATCGCAGAGTAGATGTATTTATCAGTCAGAATGGATGTCAATAGTGGCTCCCTTAAACTAAGTTGACAAAGTTAATCAATTCAAAGTTTAACCAAGTTGACTCAGTGAGTTTAAAACTAGACTACATGCATTACTCAATCTGAGAATGTTTATGCAGGGCTTCTCAGTTTTTACCGTTCTGACCATGGTACAGTGATCCAAACTTGGACAACGGGCGGATCCGTGGATGATTCCCCATGCACTAAAAACCTCACTGATTGGAAGATCCTGACCGTTAAATAGTTGGCCTTTTTCTAGCTGAATATAGCCTGCTTTGTAGTTTCTTTTCTAACTGTCTATTTGGCCAGTCACAAATCAAATCAAAGAGTTGAGATTCTACCATCTGAGAACATTGCTTCTCATGGCCCGTCCACGCTGTCTATACCAATGTTAAAACAGAGACCGTTGGAGTGAAACTGATAATGGGGCGGTTGGACATTTTCATGAAGAGCCCTACTTAGGCGAGTGGTGGAAATCGGATTGCGTACTGAGTTACTCAGTACGCTTTTATGGTACTGAGAAAACTTAGTTGGGCCTACTGTGAATATATGTAGTTAATCCACACTGTCCATACGTTTTTCCAGATCATTTTAGTATTTGAGTCCAAAATGTAAGTATGCCCATAGCTAAAGTGGACCACACCACAGGAAACGGTGGGAATAATGACTTCCACCGTTGAAACCTTTCTAGGGCACACTGATGTTTATTTGTCATCCAACCTGTTAATAAGATTGCAAAGACATGGATGAAGGGAAAAAACAAGTATCAGATTTATCCAGAATTTCTGTGGGCCCTAAGAAATTTTCAACGGTAGAATTTCAATTCACACTGTTTCTCGTGGTGAGGTCCACACGAGATTTGTATATACTTCAATTTTGGCTTCAAGCCCTCAAATTATCTGTTAAAATGGATGGAGTAGATAAAATATGTAAATCACGGTGGAGCCCACAGTTTACTTAGTACTCAATCCGCTTCCCGAGTGGTGAGGGTGGCACACATTCCAGCATGGTCCACAAATGAAAAGATAGCCGTTAGGCATTTCCTTCTCATATATATATATATATATATATATATATATATATATATATATATATATATATATATATATATATATATATATATATATATATAATTCTTCCAATAAGAGATCTGGATTGTTCATGTAATAATCATCGTCATAACCTGGCCCATAATTTGCACTTGTTGGGGACTCGTGATTGGCCAGATGGAACAGTTCCACCCATCTATAGAATGTCGAAAATTGGTCATCTTGAACCATCCATTCACAGCATCCCCATCGAGTCCTGCAGGACGAATGGTCTAGATCTCTTTGCATAGACAATCAATGTAAGGACCCCACTAATTGCTAAAATGGGGGGCCACAAAATAAAGGAACTGTTGGGGAAAAATTATGCCAAGTCCGGAGACTCGATAATGCAGTGGACCAATCTTACTGACAATACCTCGGGTCTCCGAGGCATACGTTGAGTCCGAGAAAAGGTTATAAAATGGAGGGTGAGACGAATTAAGTTAGCTCGGGTGATGAGCTAGCAACATCAGTATGTGTCGACTAAGGTTCAAAAGTCTCATCTCCATAAAGCCATCTGAGACTCACTTGATTGAGTCGGAATCGGCCGAGCCGAATGAAGGGAAGACGGTGTAAATGAAACACCATCTCGAGTATCTCGTAAAAGGATCTCATATCCCGAAGATCTCGGGATCGGATGGAGATCAGAAGCGGGCCAAAATCAAATCTCCACGATACCAGGAAGAGAATCCTTGCACGATAAGATCCTCCCGTATCTACGAATAAAGGACCTCCATTTCACTAAAAGGTACGGATCTGAAAATCCCAAAAACGCCTTCTCTTTAAATCTGCAAAACTGACTTAAGCATCGAAAGTTCCCCAGGTCAGAACCAGGGTCTTTGTTTAGTTTACCTCTCTTATGCAGGTGACAAGCTTGGGGGAACGCGCTCCATAAATCTCCATCAACAGTTTGGCGCTGTTTGTGGGAAAACGTACGAAAAGCCATCCTCTTGTATTCCAATCTACATGTCGGGAATTTATCCTCATGGTGATGACTAGAAGGACGGTTTAAGAAGAAGAACTGAATGAGGTCGCGGTCACAGGGCTAGCGGGCCCAACAGCAATTCCGGTAGCCCAAAACCTACCCAACAACCGTCAGGGCTCCATGGTGCAACGAGCAACGTCTGCAACAAATAATAACCAGCGGAACCGTAACAATGGACGGTTGGACCGGGAGGTTCAGGAAATCCGGTCCGATATGAATGTGATGAAGCAAATGCTGGAACAAATGTATCACCAATAAATGCAACCACCTCTGCAAGGGCAGGCAGCACATGTCCCGACACTCGCTCCATCAACCGAGTCAGCCTCAGGGTGCTTCCGAGCCACCTCCGGCTCATTCGGCCACTGCCGTCTTACCCCCTACCGATCTTCGACACGAGATAGATAGAAGGAGGTGCAATCAACCTCCCGTTGAGGGTACGGCGGACAGTGGCAAACCTTGGAAAGATGACATCCTGAACTTTAAAAGAGAAGTACGGGAAGAAATGGCGGACATGAAACAGGGTCGGAATTTATATCCAACCAGATCGGAGGCAAAATCGTCCCCTTTTGTGGACGGAATAATGCAGGCTCGGTTACCAGAAAGGTTTCGATTACCTCAAATCACTCCTTTCACTGGTAAGACAGACCCTACTGAGCATATTGAATGCTTCAGAACCTACATGGAGTTGCACGATGCCTCGGATGCAGTGATGTGTCGAGCCTTCTCTCTTACGCTGACCGACGTAGCTCAACTTTGGTTCAAACAGTTGAAACCGAGGTCCATTAGTTCATTCGTTGAGCTCAGCGATACCTTCCTCACCAACTTCATAGGTGGAAAGAAGAAACTGAAGCCCCTTGCACATTTGAACAATATAGTTCAGAAGCAGGGAGAGTTATTGAAAAATTACATCAAGCGTTTCAACTTCGAATCTCTTCAGGTTCGAAAACATTCAGAAGAAACGGCACTCAATGCACTCATGCAGGGAGTCAAAGACAAGCCATTCCTAGCGTCTCTGGACAAAAATCCGCCCGAGACTCTAGCAGAATTTATGACCCGGTCGGATAAATATGTGAATGCCGAAGAAACACGAATCATGCGTGAAACAAAGTCCTTGGCCAAAGAGTCAGCCAAAAAAGAAGCCGACTTAACCGGAGGAAAGAAACGTAAAGATGATCAAGCACGCGATGAGCGAAGGTCAGGCAAACGACCTGACCGAAGATTTTCCACATATACCCCCCTGAATAAAACTCAGGAGCAAGTGCTGATGGAAATTAAAAGTAAAGGCTTTGTCAATTAGCCCAACAAACTCCGAAGCAATCCCAATCGGCGGAACAAGGACAAATATTGTCATTATCATCGTGATCATGGGCATAACACAAGTGATTGCTATTACCTGAAAGAAGAAATCGAATGGCTCATAAAGGAGGGCCGACTCAAAGAACATGCGGTCAAAGCCGGGGCAGCTGAGGGACGTCCGGGCGAAAATCAACCTACAGAAGAAATTCAGACTATTATCGGTGGTCCGCGAGGCGGAGGCGACTTAAACAACGCTCAGAAGAATCACGTCAGAAGTCTCAGTCGGCTCGAGTCCGAGCTCATGATTATAGCTCGGCCTTCAAAAGAAAAGAAAAGGGAAAAATACTGTGTTTCATTCACGGAGTAAGATGCCCGAGGTATCTATCACCCCCATACGACGCATTAGTTATCACCCTCACCATTGCCAACTGAAAAGTATTCCGCATACTCGTCGACACGGGATCATCTGCAGATGTGTTATTCGCTCAAGCGTTCGACAAAATGGGAGTTGAACGATCCGCGTTACGTCCGGTTCGGACCCCATTGATCGAGTTTTCTTGCGGACAGGTACTCCCTGAAGGGATCGTGTCGCTGCCGCTCACTGCTGGAAGCTTCCCGCATCAGACGACGATAATGGTCGACTTCCTGATCGTCGACCAATCCTCGGTTTACAACGCCATACTCGGTCGACCTTCTTTAAGTCTCCTCCAGGCCGTGGTATCCACATACCACCTTTCCATGAAATTCCCTACTGAGTCGGGAGTAGGAGTCGTCAAAGGAAACCAATAAGATGCAAGGCGTTGTTACGTGACAGCTGTAAAAGGCCCCGCCGACAAAGCTCCAACTGAAATATCGACGATCAAATCGCTAGACCCCCGGGGCGAGAGTCATGAACGAGGACAGCCGGTTGAAGATCTTATCTCGGTATCCTTGGTTGAGACAGATAGATCTAGAACAGTACAAATTGGCTCGGCTTTGCAATCGCCCCTGAAGGATAAGTTGATAGCACTGCTCCGAAGATATGCTGATGTGTTTGCTTGGAGCCATGCAGATATGCCCGGGATCGACCCATCGATGATCACTCACCGACTCAATATCGATCCGACCTATCGACTGATCCGACAGAAGCGACGACCACTCGGCCCTAAGAGATATATTGTCATTGAAGAAGAGGTCAGCAAGCTCCTCCAAGCAAACTTTGTAGAAGAGATATAATACCCGAAATGGGTAGTTAATGTCGTGCTTGTGAGAAAAGCCAACGGGAAGTGGTGAGTCTGTATTGACTATACCGACTTAAATAAAGCCTGCCTAAAGGATAGCTTTCCTCTTCCTAGGATAGACCAGTTGGTAGATAGTACTGCGGGGCACGAACTTCTTAGCTTCATGGATGCGTATTCTGGATATAATCAAATTGTAATGCATCAGTCAGATAAATCAAAAACTACCTTTGTTACTGATAAAGGCCTTTATTGTTACCGAGTGATGTCATTTGGTTTGAAAAATGCTGGTGCGACTTATCAAAGATTAGTGAATAAAATGTTTACTCGGCTTATAGGCCGAACCATGGAAGTATACATTGACAACATGCTCATCAAAAGTATACACGCGGCCGACCATATAGCCGACTTAAAGGAAATGTTCCTTATCTTGCGCAAATTCCGGATGAAGCTGAATCTGAGTAAATGCGTCTTTGGTGTAAGCTCTGAAAAGTTCTCGGTTTCTTGGTCAGTCAACGAGGAATAGAAGCAAACCCTGAAAAGATAAAACTTCTGCTCGACATGGAATCTCCGAAAACAATTAAAGACATTCAAAAACTGACTGGACGAGTGGCGACACTTAATCATTTTCTATCCAGAGCCACGAATAAATGTCTTCCGTTCTTCAAACAGTTGAAAGGACGACAGACAGTGGATTGGACGGAAGAATGCGAAGCGGCGTTCCAACAACTAAAATCTTATCTCGGTTCTCCACCTCTTATCGAAGCCCGAGCCAAGGGAGGATCTGCTGCTATATCTAGCGGTATCCGAGGCAGCGGTTAGTTCGGCCCTGATACAAGAACACAAAGGAAAGCAATTGTCGGTCTACTACGTTAGCAAAGCATTGTTACCGATGGAAACAAGATACCCACTCTTGGAAAAAGTAGCCTTAGCTCTAATAATCTCCTCGCGCTGACTTCGGCCATATTTCCAAGCCCATACCATTATCGTGATGACCGATCTACCACTGCGCCAGATCCTACAGAAACCAGAGGCTTTCGGCCAACTCTCGAAGTGGGCAATCGAACTCAGTGAATTTGACATTCAGTATAAGCCGAAAGCAGCAATCAAAGGGCAAGTCATGGCTGACTTCATTGCCGAGGTAACACCACCAACCGACCTCTCGGCTGCTAATATGACCGAGCACGTTGAAAAATCGACGAATGCTTCTCCCGAGTTATTGCCCGACCCTATTCCCTGGAAGCTGTATGTCGACGACTCTTCCAACTCTAAGGCAAGCGCGACAGGAGTAGTTCTAGAAACCCCTGATCATACTTATATGCAATATGCCTTACGACTTGGATTCCAAGCTTCGAACAATACAGCCGAATATGAAGCGTTATTACTCGGTCTCCGACTCGGGGCCAGCATGGGCGTTACGCACCTAAATGTTTTCAGCGATTCTCAGTTGGTTGTTAACCAAGTTATCAGTGTGTATCAAACACGGAAAGAGCAGTTAAAAGCGTACATGGAGAAAGCTAAATAATTGATCAACGGCTTTCAATTCTGTGTCGTCACTCGGATTCCTCGGACAGAGAACGCCAAAGCTGATTTGTTAGCAAAGCTCGCCTCCGCCGATGAAGATGACATACCTAGGTCTGTTCCTATCGAGTATGTCGCCAGGCCGAGTATTAATGAACCCGTTAGCTCGGTCGTCAATGCAATCGACTCGGGACCTTCCTGGCTCAATCCAATCATCCAATATCTCGATAAGGGTGAGCTGCCTGAAGACCGTGCCGAGGCCCGACAGTTGAATATCCGAGCTTCCCGTTACATCATACTCAATGGGACCCTGTACAAGAAAGGTTATTATGCTACATTGCTATGATGCCTAAATACCAACGAAGCTGACTATGTGTTACGAGAGATTCACGAAGGGATCTGCGGAAACCATTCGGGAGGGCGATCACTCGTTCATAAGGTCCTACGTCAGGGATATTACTAGCCGACTATCCAACACGACGCTCACAGACTCCCTCAAAGATGTGACAAGTGTTAGAGATTTGCAGTTATCCCGAGACAAGCTCCCGAAGCACTGACGCCTATGACTGGTCCTTGGCCCTTCGCACAGTGGGGAATCAACATCATAGGTCCACTCCCTTTGGAAAAAGGTCAGACCAAGTTTGCTATTGTAGCCGTGGACCACTTCACGAAGTGGGCCGAGGCTGAGCCATTAGCTAAAATAACCGAACAGAAGATTACCGATTTTATGTGGAAAAACATTATCTGCCAGTTCGGAGTACCCCATACCATCATTACCGACAATGGAAGGCAGTTTGATAATAGGAGCTTTCGCGAGATGTGTGACAACCTCGGGATTAGAAACGTGTATTCTTCACCCCATCATCCTCAGACAAATGGACAGGTTGAGGCGGTCAACAAGATTATCAAACAGCATCTGCAGACCAAGCTTGGCCGCGCCAAAGGAGCATGGGCTGAAGAACTCTCGAAAATCTTATGGGCATACCGAACTACTGCCCGAACCGCCACAGGAGAAACTCCTTTCTCCCTTGCTTATGGCTCGGAAGCTGTCACTTCCGTCAAGATTGGGCTGCCTTCAGCTCGAGTCAGTTCATTCAACACAGAAGATAATGAAAAACTTCTAGCATTCGGACTCAATCTTGTGGATGAACAAAAAGAAATGGCTAGGCTGCGTATAGAGGCTCGACAGCGACAGGTAGCTCGGTTTTATAATACCCGAGTTAAGATTAGACGGTTTCGAGTGGGTGATATGGTTCTCCGAAAAACATTTCCTAATACGAAGGAACTTAGCTCGGGTACATTGGGACCCAACTGGGAAGGACCCTATATCGTCTCAAATACCATTCGACCGGGAACGTATCGGTTAGAAGATCTGAATGGACAGTTACTGCCTCATCCTTGGAATGCTGAACACCTCAAGATCTACTACCCTTAGCTCGGTATTCAAAGCATAAGGATTCTAAAGTGAGAAAGACATAAGCCAAGTCATATGAATAAAACTAAGTGCTTTCTTTCATCTGTTAAGTGTTTTACATCGGGTTACATTTCGAAATCCAATACAACGTTGTCTCGAGAAAAGCAAAGTTAAGACAGAGAATGTCAAGCTCGGCACCATGCTAGTGTGAGTGCCAAAAATGAAGAAGTTCTGAAGCTTGGCACCATGCTGGTGTGAGTGTTAAAAATGAAGAAGTTCTGAAGCTCGGCACCATGCTGGTGTGAGTGCCAAAAATGAAGAAGTCCGGTAGTCCAGCGCTATGCTGTTGTGAGTGCGAAAAATGGAGCCCGGCTACTGTCCCTCGGCGAGAACGACTCCCGAAGCAATCCCAGAGGCATTAGCCGCAACTCCCAAAGCAGTCCCAGAGACACTAGCCTCGTCCCCAACAGCAGCGCTAGCAGTGACGTTAGCAGGACTAACATCAGGATTCTTAGAACCCGAGGTTCCTTCTCAATCGAATCCCGAGAGATCAAGATCGGGGAAAGCATTCTTCATATTGTTGATACATTCAATGTATCCGCCTTGGAACAAGCGATCTCTCTCGTCTTCGAACTCCTTAGACTCAAGGAAGGCTTGAACAGCTTGATCCCTGGCCTTCTCAGCTTCCTGGGTCTTCTCTTGAGCTTGTTGGATGAGCCCCGCCGCTTCAAGTTTAGCTCGAGCCAGTGTATCTTCGCAGGAAGCATGAATGTCGAGGATTCGTCTATTCTCTTCTTCAGCCGCGGATAGAAGTGCCAACACTTGAGCAACCTCGACTTGTGCGTCTTCTACAGCTCTCCTAGTGAAAGTTGCCTCAGCTTTGACGTCTTCAACGGCCCTCTTAGCGGAAGTTGCCTCAGCTTTGGCGTCTTCAGCAGCTTTCCTGGCAAGGGCCGCCTCGCCAGTCAGAACACCGATCTGGATCTCGGCGATCTCGCGTCGTCCCTCTGCCTCGGCCAAGAGATTCTGCAGCCTCTGAGTCGAGGTTAACTCCTTGCAGGCCTTGACCAAATAGGGGGCAAGCTGTAAAAGATAAATGCAAAGCCATGATGAATGATAAATAAATTTTTAAAAAAACGATGAAAGAAACGAAAGGTAGAGAAAGAAATTTCTTACCTCAAAAAGCACTTTCGCGGCATGATCGACTGTTTGCGTCATAGGGACGTTGTAGAGGCTGGCAAAGTCTTTTTTGCTCCCATGAGCTATAGCCTAGGGGACCATCCCCGACACAACCGCCTGAAAGGGTGACGGATCCTGTTGGGTCGTCCCCCCTCTGGAAGATTAAGCCCTCGTCTCCTCTCTCTGCCTCGGGACCTCCACTACAACAGGTCCCGACTCAGAAGCCGTCCGAGGCTCAACGGCTACCGTGTCCCTTGCTTCCGCCCTTTCGTCCAGATCGGAGAGCACGACTATGGTGGGGGCAAAGGAACCTGTAGGTTCCTTCTCCTTCGGTGCCGTCTTCTACTTCTTGGACGGCCGAGGTTCCGACAGAAGAACTGATCGCGGGGGAGCCTTTATCTTGGAAACCACCCTAAGGGGAGGCCGAGCTCTAGTCATCTCTGAAGGGACTGGCTCGGGAACGGTCCTAAGAAAGGGCCGAGCTTCGGTTAAGTCTGAAAGAAGACAAAAAAAAATCAGATAAAGTTCAGAGAAGATATAAAGATGCAGTAAGAGTTACCTGTGATAACCGAGTCTAAACCTGAAAGATGAAGGCGCTCCGGCTGCAAGAATACCTTCCAGGACCGATCTTCCGGACTCAATGCTCTCAAGTCCTTGATCCGAGCTAAGGCACTGGACCCAAACTTCTGCCTCTTCTTCGGAATATCTGCTAAATATAAGTTCGTCAAACTCAAAGCATTATATAAAAAAGCGGAAAAAGAAATGCCGAGTCACCTGCTTTATGAAACGTCCGAGGTACACGAGCCTCGTAGAATCCGGATTCGGCCATCTTCCAATGACCACAGGCCCAAAACCAACGCTCTCTCCAATGTTTGTTAGAAGTGGGAGGGTTGGTTATTAAATAGCCGCCTTTGCCCCGCCAAGCAGTGAAGATGTAAAAGCCGGGATAGTTCGGATTTACGTGCACTTGATACAAGTGGAGGAATTTGTCAACTGTCAGTGGAGGCTGTTCTAACTCAGCCCACAGCACTGCATATCCGAGTAAGTTCCTCCACCCGTTCGGAACTACTTGCCCGGGAGCAATCCAAATACGAGATAAAACGCCTCGAACAATGGGTTGAAGGGGCAGACGTAAGCCACATTGCATCGAGACTTGAAAAATTGCAAAGCAGGAGGATGGTCGGGTAAGTCATTCGGACGGGGAAGATAAGTAATGACCGAATCAGGGATATGATACCCGATTCGGATCCTATCCAAATCCGCCTCAGTTAGAACTGAAGGAACCGGACCGCTTAGTTCGTCCTCTGACTCCTCTCCTTCGGCCTCGGCCTGCGCCGACTTACCAACAGGAGCCGACCCAGAGGTTCCCTCAGCGACCCCAGCTTCCTCTTCCTCTTCCTCTTCCTCTTCCTCTTCCAAATCCATTGGTGGATTGGGTCTCCCTGGGCGGGTTATCAGAGACGACCCGCCACGCGAAGGACCAGCCGAAGCAGGGCGCTCTGCCGGAGTTCCGGTGGTTCTCTCAGAGAGGAAAGAGGCGTTCACATCAATAGCTATCTCCGCCAGTAAAGAAGGCGATTCCACAACGTTTCAAAAATGTTGCGCTTCGCCTTCGTCACTGGAAGTTCCCTTCCGGGGACTCTGAGAGCCTTGCGCTGCCATTACCGTTAACTAAAAGGGAGGGAAGAACTCAGCGGAGAAAGGAAGGAAGATGAAAATGGCGGAATGAGGTGCTGACAGCCAAAAAAGGAGAAGGGAAAGAAGAATAGGAGAAAAATGAAAAGGGAACGAAGAGCGGGAAAAATGGCAGTAAAAATATGAAATGCGGGCTTCTCCCTCCCTTTTATAACTTTGCCACGTGGCAAGAGAAATTAATGAGGAGACAAATAGACGCCTGCATCAACTCCCCCGCTCGACACGTGGTGCACGCCGACTGACGACGGTAACGCCTTCGCTATGTGTCCAACGCTCATAGGCAGGGGAAACGACCTGACGGCTGCCAGCACGTGCAGTCTCGGGTAACAAACCGTCTCCCATTAAGGACGACACAGAAGGCATTAAATGCTTGATTATTACCTCGGGTTTAACTATGAACCGACTCGAAAACTCATTACTCCGTAGTGCCATATGAGACACGGAGTAAGGGAGCTTACTATTGGGGAAAAATTACGCCAAGTCAGGAGACTCGGTAATGCAGTGGACCAATCTTACTGACAATGCCTCCGGTCTCCGAGGCATACGTTGAGTTCGAGAGAAGGTTATAAAATGGAGGGTGAGACGAATTAAGTTAGCTCGGGTGATGAGCTAGCAACGTCAGTATGTGTCAACTAAGGTTCAAAAGTCCCATCTCCATAAAGCCATTTGAGACTCACCTGATTGAGTCGGAATCGGCCGAGCCGAATGAAGGGAAGACGGTGTAAATGAAACACCATCCCGAGTATCTCGCAAAAGGATCTCCCATCCCGAAGATCTCGGGATCGGATGGAGATCAGAAGCGGGCCAAAATCAAATCTCCACAATACCAGGAAGAGAATCCTTGCACGATAGGATCCTCCCGTATCTATGAATAAAGAACCTCCATTTCACTGAAAGGTACGGATCTGAAAATCCCAAAAAAGCCTTCTCTTTAAATCTGCAAAACTGACTTAAGCATTGGAAGTTCCCCGAGTCAGAACCAGGGTCTTTGTTTAGTTTACCTCTCTTATGCAGGTGACGAGCTTGGGGGAAGGCGCTCCATAAATCTCCGTCAACAGGAACCATTCCTTTCACTAGATCCAAAGCACATTTTATGGGCAACCATGCAAGGTATCAAACCGATCTGACAAATATTAACCCTTCAATCAATGCTATTTAATATCAACGGTCAAGATCAATTACACAAATAGGTCTAACCAACAATTTGATCCATTTATTTGTCAGATGCCTTCATGGATTGCTTTAGAATCACTTTAGTTAGATAATATTAGCCATCCCATCCATGGCTTGGAAAAGGATGCCTATTGAAAATAACACATTGGATCATCGGCCCAGTAAGATTTTTGCATGGTAGCCTTAGAAATATTTCTAGACTTGATGGACAGTTCTGATCAATCGATCAGACGCTCCAACTGAACTGATGCAACGAGCACCATAACCTTACCGCTCTGATAGTATTGGAGCATGTCTCATAAAAGAAAATTATGTTTAAGACTTCAAATTCCGCGTGGCACTAGGATTGCAGAGATTTACACAAGTGGGGCACTGGTTCAATGATCCAAACCATTGATATGAAAGGTCACACATGGGATGGCCCATTCATTAAAAGAAAACCAAAAAAAGAAAAAGAAAAAAAGCAAGCCCCATGTTGGAAGTAGGGCTGAAAGTCAGGCGGGTTCAATCGGACCAACCAGTGACCGACCCAACATTGGGTTGGGCTCGGGCAGGATGTATCAAGTTTGGTCTTGGGCTTGGGCCATACAAACACCAACCTGATAAAACTTGAGTTCGGCTTGAGTTGAGATCTCAACCCAACCCAACCTAACCCAACCCAATCAGATCAATATATTAGTTAGTTATAAATTATAATTGAGTGTGGATCATCTTTGTTGAAGGCACGTGAAATTCCAGTGCCATCAGATCTCTTTGGTCCTCATCAATTCCGATGACTCAAGCTAACAAGATACGCCGGACTTCTCTCTCCCAAATAGTTTGCGTGCTACACAACACGACTTTTAAAGGAGTAGTTATCCTATATTTTAACTTGTTTGTTTAGAAAAAATGAAGTTCTTTATTATAAATAACTACATATATAATTAATAAAATCATAGGTACAAAAAAATAAAATAAAAATACGTGCATTGAAGTTTGAGATTAATGTAATAACAAAAATACTAGCATATATCCACCCAACCAACCCGACCGAGCCCGCTTGGGTTAGGCTAGGGTTGAGCACCAACCCGACCCAACCCGACCAAGCCCACTTAGGTTAGGCTAGGGTTGAGCACCAACCCGACCCAACCCGCCTGAATTTCAGCCCTAGCTGGAAGACCCTAGCTATCAAATATCGCGAACTTTCTTAATGGTCCATCAATTGGCCACCAAAGAATGTTTAAGACCTTCCCATTTGAAACATTTTCGGTGCATGGGCTATCTATAGCGAGGCATCTATAATCAACGGTGGATTACTCAACAATGGACACCAAGAATTTGTGTAGAACCTTTGATATCAGTTCCCTCTTTAAGCATGTAAGAGATTATATGGTATCAACAGCCATACCGATACCGCCTAAATATCACCACCGTTCTTAACCGTGATGGAGCATGAGCCCCTGAAATGCAAGAGGTTATCTTATCCCACATCTCATCTGCCAAATCATACATTAGACACTCATTTTCTCCTAGATTGGTAAGACATTTCCAGTGATCCAGACCATTAACCTGATGGACCCACCATGAAAGTACCATAGGTCAGAACTAGACCAGAACCCCAGCCAATCTTTGGCCTTTTTTCATCGCGCCCAGATTGTGCCTAGAACTGTCTGCTTCCCCACCATAAAAGAATCACCACTGCCATTCTCCTGCGGAGAAGATTTACAGGGAATAGCCTCTTCGTGGCGTAGCCATCTGAATCCAAGAATACAATGCGTACCCTCAGGTCGAACGGTGTAATTCCACATGTAAGAGGTAGGGCTGTCAACAGGCTCAGACGCGGTTGGCTTCGGCCCAGATTTTGTATTGTTACAAAATAGGGGCCTGTTTGGCTGCCACTCAATGAGTTCATCTAATTTTAGTAAACCGTAATTATGTAAAAATGAGTTTGTCTCATTTTACATTATCGTTATTGTGTATTAGAGATTGATTATTTAATAGGGGGATTAAAAACTGATAAATAAATATTTATATAGAGTAATCTTTAACACAAAATTAATATCCAGAAAAGAGGGCAAGTTCCCTATTCGGAATTTAGTTGGAACCTGTGGTTGTTCTGTCCAAGCCATTGATCTAATGGCGCCCATGATGGATGGACAATTCACCCAAATTGGAAGCTCCTGGTCATTGAATCTTTGGCCTTTCCTCCTTTGAATGTTGACGTAGGATAAATGAAATTAACCTATGATGCAAGATGTGAGATAAATTACGCATCAATTTCAACATTCAACTTGTAAAATCAAACACATACATATAATAAATTCAAATTTTCAACTTTGCAACACAAAGGGTCTAGGCTACCACATACACATGTACGAAAATATAAAATATTACAAGAGTGACCTACTGGAAAATAGGGACCTCCAATCTAGCGTGAGTAGTGCAACAATCATGTGAGAAAATAATGACACAAGTAAAATCACGTTTGGGAAATGAGTTTATTTTTAAAAATAAAAAATAAATCATATTTTCGTTAGGGTTTTGGAGTTTAGGGATTGAGATATGGGGAATTTGGAATTATGGATCTAGAAATTAAAAGATCTAGGGATTAGGTAGGGTTTGGAGGGAAATTACAGAAAAGTGCCGAAAGGGACCCACTCGTGGCAGCCCGTAAGGACACACGTGGAGGGGTAGGGAAAAAGAGAAAGGAGATGGATTTGGTTGAGTTTTGATGGGTTTAGAGGAGTTGTAAGGGAAATAGAAGAAGAAACGTGAAGAAATGGTGTACCTTGTTGGAAAAGAGAGAGGAAGAAAATACCTTGGAGGAATCCACCACCAAGCAAGCTTCTACCGTTCCATAATTCGATTGGAAGGGAGAGTTTCTCACAAACCCTAAAAACAAATAGAAAATACACCCTTTTAACCCAAGAAAGACTTTTTCTTTTCTTTTCAAAGCTCCAATAGGGTTGGACGTCCCCCCTCCCCTGCTTTTATATTAAAACTTTGAAAGAATTACAAATATGCCACTCACTTGAGTGATATGGCCCATCATCCAAAATAAGCAAACTAAAATACTTACCATCAGTATTAACGGTCAAATAAATCCTAAAAATAATTTATTTTAAAAAAAAAAAAAAACATAAATAAAACAAGATCAAAGTCCAAGGGATGCAAATCTGGAAGATCTGGTGGCCCGATGGCCTGATCGACAAAATCCAAATTGACATGAAAACAAAACAAAAATAAATAAATAAATAAAAATCCTATGACTAAAACCGTCTCCTAAGCAACCAACATGTATCATCCCTAAGTAGGGTCTTCCTAATGCACGTCTAATGCATGTGGGGTCTTCAAAGTGGTCAGGCAAGCCCTATCTGGAACTCGTCTCCCATCAACAAAGTAAGTTGCGGACCTGCGGTGGGTGGTCGCCTCCGTCTCTGAAACACCCGAGTAGGTCCTCTGATGTCCCCATCAACTCTCCCCGACTAAGAAGAATTCGTCACTAGCGAAATAAAGTTGTGGTAACACTCGAGGAGGTCGGGATCAATGCACTGGAACTCTACATTTGTAATCCAGGCATTGTCTAATTCCGGCCTATTTTCCCACTTTACGAGGTATTTCTAATATTCTACATGGCAAGTAGAGACCACTTGGTGGTCCAGAACATCCTCGATCTCTACTTTTTGTCCAGGTAGTGATGGAAGAGAAGGGAATGGGTGGGAAGTAGGGTGTGGCAAAGGCCATGGGTTGGGGGCTAGGGTCAAGGACACCATCATCTAAGGCAGGAGAAAGGTCTGCGGAAAGGTTAGAAGATAGAGGTGTGGGTCCGTCACAAGGCACAAGGTCTTCCACGTTGAATGTTGCACTAATGCCCATGTCGGATGGAAGATCCACCACATACGCGTTAGGGCCTACTCTTGTTAAAATTTTATAAGGACCTGCACTGCAGGCATGCAAATTTCCTCACGGTTCCCTATGGGAATTGTTCAGGCCTAAACGCAGAACACGACGTAGTCCTCTGCCTAAAACTCCTTAAACCTATAATGTGAATCTACATAGATTTGATAATGTTGATTACTATCATTAATGTGCCTCTTGATCTCATTATGCAAGTCATAAATGTCGTGCAAATGCTTCTGTGGACTCAAACAGTTATGTGAGACGAACATGGGTATGAGATCTATAGTCGTTCTAAGCTTGTATCCAAATACTATTTCGAATGGACTCATTCTTGTGGACCTATTGATCGAATTATTGTATGCAAATTCGGCTACGGGCAAAACCGTATCCTAGGTCCTAATATGGTCTCGCACCAGACATCGTGGCAGATTTCCTTAGCTTCGATTGATAACTTCCGTCTAACCATCAGTCTAAGGATGGTATGCCGAAGAGAACTGCAGGTTAGTTTCCATCATGTGCCATAGAGTTTTCCAAAAATAACTCATAAACCGCACATCTCGATCTGACACAATGATCTTCGACAAACCATACAGACGAACAACCTCCTCAATGAATATCTTACCCACATTAGTGGCATCAAACATTTTAGAACATGGGAGGAAGTGAGCCATTTTCCAAAAATGGTTCACAAATACAAAAATGGAATTGTGCTTTTTAATCGTCTTGGGGAGCCCAAGCATAAAATTCATGCTAATATCAACCCATGGGGCATGGAGGACTGGCAAAAGGTGTATATAAACCAGCGTTCTGCTTCCTCTGCTTTATCAGCTGACAAGTCCTACATTGCCCTATAATGTTAGCCATGTCTCGCTTGAGACTTCGCCAATAAAAACGCTCCTCTACAAAGGCAATAGTCTTATCACGCCCAAAATGACCAGCTATCCCTCCAACATGAAGCTCCCATATAAGAAAGTCACGGAGGGATGTACGGTGTATACACGATCTATCGCCTCTAAACAAAAACTCACTAACCAGGACAAACTCACTACTACCCCTATACTGGCCATCTAACAACGATGCATACACCTCTCTAAAATCCGGGCAACTAGGATACTCCCTTTAATCGTTCAAACCCAATGACTTCGATGTTCATGGATTGGAGTAACGCAACCCTACGACTCAATGCATCGGCAAGTTTATTCTCAACTCCGGCCTTGTGCTTCAATACAAAAGTGTACTCCTAAAGAAATTGGACCCATTTAGCATGCATCGGGTTTAACTTTTTTTGCAAGTTGAGATAACACAAAGCCTCATGGTTAAATAATAAGACGAACTCCTATGGTAATAAATAATGTCACTAATGGCGCAAAGACTACACTACCGCATAAAATTCTCTGTCATAGGTAAGCTTCTTGCTAAAGAAAGCGACAGAGTGTCCTTCCTGACTAAGCACTCTACTTATACGTACACCAGATGCATCACAAGCAACCTCAAAGGTGAGGAAATTGGTCAAGCGGTGGAGGTATGTTTGATGGAATGAGGTATAGAGAAACTACGCACGCTTATTGTGGATAATGCAAGTTCCAATGATGTTACTATTTCATATCTAAAGAGAAAGATGTCTAAGAAGAGTGATACTTTCATTTTAGGCGGCAAATTCTTTCACATGAGGTGTTGTGCACATATTCTTAATTTAATTGTGAAAGATGGGTTAATTGAATTAAAAGATTCACTAACTAGAATTCGTGGAGCAGTAAGGTATGTTAGGAGTTCTCCACAAAAAGAACAATACTTCAAGGCATGTATAAAAAAAGAGAGGATAACATATAAAAGTTCTTTGTGCCTAGATATTCAAACTAGGTGGAACTCCACATATCTCATGCTAGATGTTGCAACAAAGTTTCAAAAGGCATTTGAGAGATTAGAAGAAGAAGATCCACATTTCACCATAGAACTTCATGATACACCTCCTACCACTAGTGATTGGGATGATGCTCGAATTTTTACAAATTTTTTGCAGAAATTCTATGATGCCACTGTTCACATGTCTGGTTCTTTATATGTCACTTCTAATTCATATTTTCATAAAGTTTGTGGCATTGAAAGTTTCTTATCCAAATGGTCAATCAGTTTGGATTCTACTTTAAATACCATGGCTAAGAAAATGAAGATTAAATTTGAGAAGTATTGGGGAAATATTGAAAAAGTAAATATGATGTTATTGATTGTTGTTGTGTTGGATCCCCGTTGTAAATTGAAATATGTGAAGTTTTGTTATTCTGAAGTTTACGAATCTGCCATGGTGATTGAGCTCACTAAGAAGATAAGATAGGCATTCAATCGTATTTATGATGAGTATCAAAAGCTTCAGTCAGTTGATTCTTCTTCAAGTCAAACCATTAATGACATGGATGTTGACCAATCAAGTATTCGTACAACCGAGCAATTAACTTCTCTCAAATTGAAGTTTCAAAAACATTTGGAAGAAGAAGAGACTAATCGAGGCAAGTCAGAAGTGGACAAATATTTGGATGAATCTTGTGAAAATGATTATCCAAACTTTGAAATTTTGAGTTGGTGGAAGGTGAATAGTTCAAATTATAGAGTTCTTTCTCAAGTTGTAGGGGATATTTTAGCCATTCGTGTATCTACCGTTGCTTCTGAAACCGCTTTTAGTACTGGAGGTTGTGTTCTAGATCAATTTCGTAGTTCTCTTACCCCTAAGCTTGTGAAATGCTTAATTTGTGCACAAGATTGGCTACGTGCTTCACCTCTCCCGATCGAAGCTGAAGAAAATATTGCTAAAATTAAAGCTCTTGAATCAAGTAAATATTCATTTGATCAATTTGATTTTTCCATATAATTTACTTTTAGTTATTGTGTTCTTCTTAATTTTAATAAATTATTATATTTTTGCAACCCTAACTTCAATTTGAGGACTTTCATATCGAGTTTACATTTTGTAACATACTGCTAGTCTGATACTTTACTATGAGGTATATTATCATGCTTAATTGGACTAGTCTTAAAATTATTTTATGAGTTTACAATATATTTTAGTTGTCTTTTTGACTCATGATTTATGGTTTACAATGCACCCTTTGATTGTTTCCATAAATGTATTTTTGCACGCCTTATATAATATCTAAACCATTCATCAAATGGATCACAACACGAATGGACATGTGTAGATTATTTTTAAATAAAAAAAAAAAACATGCAATTGGGTTGGATTATAAAAAGCCCAGAACCGTGGAACTGAACCGGTTTTAATGCTCCGGTTCAGTTCTAAGGTGCTAAAGGTCCGGTTCCGATTATCCTAGAACCGTTAGGAACGGTTCGGTTCCGGTTTCACCCTACAACCGAACCGAACTGACTTGTGTGCACCCCTACTCTGTAAGGCCGAGGGTGAGACTCAACTTTTAAGCCCGGTCGACTCACATTGCTGGTAGAGACCACGTTGGCACAGCTGCCACTGTCCACAATCATTTTACAATTCTTTTTTCCATAGTTGGTATAAGTGTAAAAGATCATGTTCCTACATAAATCATCATTTTCTTTAACTTGGGCAAAGGAGCATCTTACTACGAGAGTGGGTATCCTGCTCATCAAATTCCTCATCACTAGCACCAATATTAGGCTCATGTTCTTCTACATTGTAATTGCCCTCGGCATCCTCATCTGCCTCATATATCATAAGAGCTTTACCACTTTCTTTGTTCGGGCATTCCTTTGTGAGGTGACCATAGCCATTGTAATGGAAACGCTATATGTGCTCACTTCCCTTCGAACTAGTGCTGACTAAACGCTTACCTGTAACATCTCTGTTATAGGTGGGAGCACCAGTTGAGGCTTTAGTCTGGCTCCCAGGGTTAGGTTTGGCTCCGTGAGGAGCAACCCTGACACTGGAATCACAAGACCCAAACCGCCTCATGGTCGATTGCACTAGGTATCGTTTAAACTCCTCTACCCTAAGGTAGGCCTCTAGTGTACCAACATCATGAGGGATGAACTCACGCTTAATCTCAGGGGGCATGCCCATCCTAAAACGAGACAGGGTCACAACAAGGGACTTGTCGACATCACATCGCATTATGTACTCCTCGAATCTCTCAATGTAATCCAATACAAGCATTGACCCTTGCCTCAAGGATTGCCACTTGGCCCGTCAACTTCATCTTAGCGAACCTCACTTGACGGCGATCTAACATGTCGTGACACTCAAAGAAGTGGTCCATGTTAGCTAGTTAGTCAAGGAAATGCTTTGGGTTCAAGCGACCATCAAAATTGGAAGCATCGACTTTAACGTTCTTCATAACACGACTCTTTACGGAGCACGTGGGTGCGCGGTCCTACATGACCTACTTCCTGACCAAAGTTCCTATTACGACCCCTAGTGGGTTCTACTGGGACTAGACCCTGTTCAACTGGGTCCTCATCCGTTGGCTCTCCTGTCTGAGACTGGTGGTCTTCCCCGATGACGAGGGTATCATGAGAGGTAGCCTCTAACCACGTGATACACTAGTTGCTAGCAGTTAATTGTGCGGCAGTGGTCCTATTGTGCGTCTTAATGATCGTCAGAAAGCGGTTAATCTTTTCAAGAGCCTCAGCAATCCGATCCAAGTTCATGGTGGGGAATAGATCAAAACTACAACCTGTTTGCGTTTGCATACACTAAACGACCCTAATGAAAGGTAGCCTAGATGTATGTGTACTATATGATGAATGTGATTCCAAATTCAGATTTATGATGCTCAATGTAATACTATATAATGCACCTGTGCTTTATGTATGATGACTTCAAGTACCTTAAACCCTATGAACAGTCCTAGAATGATTCTAACAAGGTCAAAACTGAAAATTTCAGCAACTAGGTGTCTTAAAGTCACTAAGTTTGAAAATTCCAGCTAAAATACCCAAGCAGAAAATTCAGCAAGGCATCAGAAAATTCAGTAAGTTATATGCGATCTATATGCTCTAGTATTGGTTTAGAAATTTCGTCGAACACCTACTCTATGCTAGACCTGGGCCCTGATACCAAATTTGGAGTAGGATGAATGAAACTAACCTAGAATGCAAGTTGTGAGATCAACTACACATCAATTTCAGCATTCAATATGTAAAATCAAACACATCCACATAATAAATTCAGAAATTCCGATTTGCAACGCAAAAGGCCTAGGCTATCACATACGCGGTGTACGAAAATATAAAATATTAAAAGAGTGACGCACTTCGAATTAGAGACTTCCAATCTAACATGGGTAGTGCAACAACCACGTGAGAAAACAATGACAACAATAAAATTAGGTTTGGGGAATGGGTTTATTTATATAAAACAAATCAGATTTTTGTTAGGGTTTTGGGGTTTAAGGATTGAGATTTAGGGATTTTAGAATTATGCATCTAGGAATTAAGGGATCTAGGTTTTAGGTCGGGTTTAGAGCGGAATCGAGAAAGTAAAAGTACCAAAAGGGGACCCACACGTGGCAGCCCATATGGACACACGTGCATGCATGCGTGCGCATTCACATGTGGATGGGTAGGGAAAAAGAGAAAGGAGATGGATTGAGTTGGGTTTTGATGGGTTTAGAAGAGTTGTAAAGGAAAGAGAAGAAGAAAAGTGAAGAAATTTGTACCTTGTTGGAGAAGAGAGAGAAACAAAACATCTTGGAAGAATCCACCACCAAGCAAACTTCTACCTTTCCACAATTCGATTGGAAGGGAGGGTTTCTTACAAACCCTAAAAACAAAGAGGAAAAACACCATTTCAACACAAGAAAGACTTTTTTTTTTTTTCTTTTTTCTTAAGCTCCAATAGGGTTGGACGTCCCCCTTATGTTAAAACTTTTTTTAAATTACTAATATGCCACTCACTTAGGTGACATGGCCCATCATCCAAAATAAGTAAACTAAAATACTTACCATCAATCTTAACCGTCAAATAAATCCTAAATATAACCAAAAAAAAAAAAACGTCAGGGTCCAAAGGGCCCAAATCTGGTAGATCAACAACTTGATTGACAAGATCCAACAGTCGGATCAATACGAAATAAAAATCAAAATAAAAATCCTATGAATAAAATTGTCTCGTAAGTAGCCCACATGCATCATCCCTGAGTGGGGTCTTCCTGATTCATGTCCAATCATGTGGGGTTTTCAAAGTGGCCTAGCGGGCCCTATCTAGAACTCATCTCCCATCCATAAAAAGAGTTGCGATGATGTGGGTGGTCGCCTCTGTCTCTGGTACACCCGAGAAGGTCCTCTGATGTCTCCATCAAATATTGTTTGTTTGTGTATTTTTTAACCAAGTATTTGCATACAAACAATGGGAAGATCCATGCACGATGGGGGCCATTAGATCAACAGCTTGGAATTGGATAGACCAACCACGGGCACCACATCTACAAACTAAGTTCTAAACAGGGAAGTTCCCTGTTCGAAATGAAAGGAGAAGAGAGCCTCTTGACTAAATGAGATCAACTGATTTTTAAGTGGCACCCAAACGTGCTACGAAGACGGCTTTCGATACACGAACTAAATCAGGTTTCTCAACATTCAGGAATGGCCCACTTGTGAAAGTTCATGAAGAAACCAATCTACCTCAAGGAAAAATAATGCAGTCGGGGAACATAAATGTGTAACAATGACATAGGAAACAAGATGCTTACCCCTCACTGCAGCCAGCCATCAGAGCTCCATCAATAGACAGAATGGCCATGATGGTAATTCCAACCACGAAGCGTGACCCGCGGTGTGACCCCAGGAGGTACCTCAAAAGAAATAGTGATTGGCATTTTCTCACCTGGCACCAATGAGAAATAGTTATCGGAATAATGGACCGGGAGAATTCGAGTATCTTCCCCCTTTTTAACGTCTTTCTTTACTGCATGGACAGAGAAATGAAGGAAAAACGCAACTCCTTCGTCCGACCCCTCTGTTTCAAACACCCTCAAACCATCACCTTTCCTTGAGAAACCTCTAAAAATTCTCCTCAACAAACCAACGTCCTGTTTTTCTGCAACCACCTCTTCAGGCAAATGCATTGAATTACTATCATAATCATTGCCGTCCTGTGTATTGACAGTCTGATTCTGGTATATCAGATTCTTTGATGTCGTGTTCTTGGATGTGTTGTGCACATGCATTTGCATTTGGTAGGTGGACCCCATAATGAAAATTTGAGAGTGTATCTTGAGTGGTACTTTCTTCGTCCGATACGACTCCAATAGCTTGTAATCACCACCACTCAGATGCAACCAATAAAAGTTTCTCGATAAAATGCCATTGTCCGACACGTTAAAGAGTTTGAGGAGAAGGAAATATACTGGCTTAGCAGTCTTAGACTTTGGATATTTCATTTCGATAGTCGATAGGACTTTCTTGGCTGGTATCGTGAGCTTATCCGTTACCTTATAGTATGGACAAGTTCCATCTAGATCCCAAACTGAAGCTTCTACTGCAACATCAGAAAGTGGATTTGAAGTGGTATTTACTACCTAATGAGGCAATGAAGTCCATTAGTGGGTTTTGAAGCCCTTGACGCAAGTTAGCATGAAATGGAGCTTTGCAATGCCCACGCACAGATCCACACACGGCCACAAGCACCGAGCTAGCATGAGAGGCATATCCAAGCCACAGCAGATGGGTCCCACCAGGTAGATGGCCTAGCCCCAATTTTTTTTAAAAAAAAGGCCAATCTACCAACATGTAGGGAAACAGTGGAGTTTAAAAGGAATTGACAGCTTTCCAGATTCAATTTACAAGCTTGACCCACCTGACATGTGAACCAGCCAATTTTTGTGGGCCAGATCAACTACACAGTGGGTCCATGATGGTTAAAAGACCCAGGAACTCGTTCGGTCCTGAGTTGAGCCGGGACTTGCCTGAGTCGGCGCTGAATTAGCCCGACTCGCCCGAGTCGGGGGTGATTCAGGAGGTAAATCATAGTATCAAACTGGATCGTGTACTACCTAGTCTGAGCTGACTCAGATTAGTCAATCAGACTCATCTGTGTTAAAATCATGTCATGCACAGCCCAGATGTCCCATGTGTGTCCCAGTTCACACACTGCTGCCAATGCAGGTGACATGGAGAGGTGTGTGGGCTTAGCAGAACTTGTATGATCTGAAAATAAACACTTGGATTTACCTCTATAAAATATGTTGATAGATTAAGCTGAACATGAATTGGTTCAGCAGCACAGCGGCAGCCATAAAAACCTGCAGTCTGATCATGGAGATGATCATAGAACTGACCCCGAAGACCTGTCCAAGGGTTCTGAGTCTTCCAAATCAGAACACCTGTGTATTTGGTCCACATGCGAGAAGTCCACCCCTCCAGAAGAGCTCTATACTGGACGTAGTTAACAAGCTGTGCCTGAATGATAATCACACGCAAGTCAAACCAAGAACTACAAGAAGGCATCAAAACAACAGTAAACAAGATTAAAGAGGTGCAGTTTCTGATTCACCTTCTCACAGAAGTCATCGAGGTCCTTTGTGGATCCATAGAGTTCAATCTGATCATGAACCTTTCCTGGCTTTGAATACGGAATGTATTTGTGGTACTCCCATATGGGGTTTGGGGCCTCTTCTATGTACCCATTTGATAATTTCTTAAACACTGGCAACTGCCATCCTTCCGGAGGCATTGTCGCTCTAATGGTAGCTGCAACAGGCATTCCCACGGAGCCAACTTCTGGGTTGAATCCATATTGGTAGAAATCATCCTTGAAGAAGTCTTCAGGATTCTGGATTTCATATGGGCCGTCTGTGAAGTCTCCCTTCCCATTTGCAAAGCCATCCC